>CM077583.1:4974655-5575807 GCA_039657365.1 Stephania yunnanensis | reverse complement strand
TATGGAACGAGGTGGTAGCAAGGGAGCAAGACAGTTGGGTAACTACCTTGACCACAAAGGAATTGGTGTTTTACTTGGTCTATGGATCGATGTACACAGGACATGTGTCCTAATCGGTTATGTAACTACCTGTTGGCTGGTCTATAAAGCCAAGGGCTCTAAGCTTGGGGAAGCATAAAGTTCCAGTGTTGTATTCCCAATTGAAAGCTAGTAAAAATGTTTCCTTGTTGTCATTGCTTGTTTTCCCTTTAATTCGAGTATTGGTGTGCTGAACTAAGGTGGCCCTTAAGCACCACGGGTTTGATTGAGTGAGAAAAGTTCCTAGAGAAAAACCTCTCTTTAATTGGCCCCGTGACAAATTGGTATCAGAGCCAGATTTGGAGACGATGGCGACCCGAGCAGCGAGCGATCTAAGTGAGAGGGTAGCTCACTTAGAACACCTAATGGCGACGATGTTTGTCCCGGCGGACACAGCGAAGTCTTCAAGGCTGGCACAACGCCTTGAAGGCTTGGAAATGTTGGTGGCTTCCTTGGTGGCTAGAGGAGAGTCACAAGAGGTCATGATAGCAATGTGGGAATCCAAATTTAAGGAGCTTGTAGCGGATATGCATTCTGTGAGAGAACTCGCTACCAAAACAGCCGCAAACATGGCTATGGAGGTGAGTCTGCTCAAGCGAGCCGTGGGCGGAACCTCGGAGGTTGCAATTGCAGCAAACCCTAGAACGAAGGTACCAGAGCCAAAGAAATTCTCAGGCAAGCGGAGCGCAAAGGAGCTTGAGAATTTCCTTTGGGATATGGAGCGGTATTTTGCTACGGTTCGGACGGAGAAAAGCCAAAAGGTTATTTTGACCTCCATGTACCTAGATGGCGATGCGAAGCTCTGGTGGAGAACTAGAGTAGATGATGATGCAGCTGCAGGTAGACCTAAGATTGTAGAGTGGGAGGTACTGAAACGGGAATTGAAGAATTAATTCCTACCTACAAATGCGGCATGACAAGCGCGGGAGGCCTTGCGCCAATTGAAGCAGAAAGGGGTAGTCAGAGAATACGTGAAAGAATTCTCTTCCTTATTGCTTGACATCAAAAATATGTCCGAGGAGGACAAGTTGTTTAATTTCACTGCAGGATTGCAAGGATGGGCGCAATCAGAGTTGTGGAGACAACGCGTGAAGAACTTGTCGAGTGCAATTGCAGTGGCGGATAGCCTTGTGGATTATAAGACTAGTGGTACTACTTTTGAATCAAAAGAAAAGAAGTACAAGGAGAAGGAAAGTGTGGGTGGACTCAAGAAGGAGGAGGAGCCTTCTTCAAAAATTAATGCTAGTGCTAAAGCATCAAAATGAGGTTGTTTCATATGTGACGGGCCTCACCGAGCAAGAGATTGCCCAAAGAAAGAGAAGTTGAATGCGATTGTTGCGAATGAACTAGAGGCACAGATGAATCCATTACAGTTGTTGAACACAGTGCAGGTGCACAAGGCTGTGGATTAGTAGGGCGGATATTCGTGGAGGCTCGGAACAATGACCAAACAGTGAAGGTGTTGATCGATTCGGGAGCCACACATTCGTTTGTTGCAGAGAACCTAGCTCGGAGGCTTGGGTTGCAGCTTGTTGAGAGTGCAAGCATGGTGAAGGCGGTCAATTCCAAACCAAGGAAGGCTATGGGCGTAGCCTTAGACGTGGACATTCAAATCCACACTTGGGAGGGCAAGGTAAATTTGATTGGTGCTCTGTTGGATGGCTTTGAAATCATTGCAGGAAATGATTTCTTAATGGCTGGGAAAGTCGTTGTGATTCCATCACTTCATGGCTTGCTGATCATGGATGAAAGGGGGTCGTGTTTTGTTCCAACAATGCGAGGCAAGAGCAAAGGCAGTACACCAAGGCTGATGACACTGCAAGTAAGGGATCAGATGGAGAAATGTTGCTTTGATGGGCAGCAATCTGGTGGACAGGCAAAATTGGGGTGTTCGTGCGGGCATCGAACATTTCGGCAGGGGATGTTTGTCAGCCCCTCAATAATATGATCGGAGTAAGCTGGCTAGCTAGGTAGCGGGAAAACCTAGCAGTATCCGGATTTTGGTGGACTCGGAAGGTTTTGTGGAAGTTAATTACGAGACGGTGTACCTTGGAGGGTTCGCAGCATAGCGCTCGCAGAGGCTCGCGTATACGCAAGGGAAATTGTATATGGCACATATGAGGCAGCGTGTACGGGCATGTGCAAGGTCGCACCTTGGCGCGCGCCTAGGCGGAGCACAAAGGCGCCTTGATACGGACCTTGGCATGGGAAAGGTCGAGCCTTGGCGGAGCCTAGGCTCAGAGTACGATGGCGCCTGGGTGCAGCACGGACGGACCTTGGCACGGGGCACGGGTGGACCTTGGCACCCGCCGCGCAAGGACGGGCGGGCCTGGCACGCGCCTTGGGGCAAGGATAGGCAAACATTGGCACGCGTCTTGGCACAAGCACGCCCCTTGGCACACCTTGGCACTCGCTTTGGCGCGGGCACGGGCAAGACTTGGCCGATTCTTTGGCACGAGCAAGGTCGTGCCTTGACATGAACCTCAATACCCGTCTCGACACGTTTTTTCGAGGCGAACACCCGTTACACTATCTCGCTCGATTCGATGATATAAATACACATATGCGATGTTAAGCGAATAACTTGATATACAGCATCGCAAATAGGCAAAAAATCATACAAAATTACTATTTACCTAGTCAGCATGCCCTGCCCTATTTGCGGTATCCACGTGGATCTGAGCTGTCGTCAAAGTCTGAAAATAATCCATAATAACGACGAAATTAAAATTTGGACCGTTACAACTCTTCCCAACTAGAAAAGAAATTTCATCATGAAATTTTGAATAACTTGAAGTTTCGTACCATGAAATAGATGTGGTTAACGCTACCGCATAGTAGATTCGAGCTCCCAAGTGAGTCCTTTTGTACCATGATGTTGCCAACGAACCAACACCTTAGGGATCTCCCTGTTCCTAAGCGTTTGAGTCGCGCGATCCACAATTTCTATCGGTCGCTCCTCATATGTTACATCAGGCCGAACCTCGATCTGTCTCAAGTCAACCATCGGTCTGAGTCCTGACCTAGCCAGTCTTAACATCGAGATATGAAACGTAGGATGAACCCCAGCTAACTCTACTGGCAAGTCTAATCTGTAAGCCACACTGCCAACTCGTGTTGCGACTCTGTACGGTTCTATGTATCTCGGCGCCAATTTTCCTTTAATCCCAAATCTCTGTTGGCTCTTCCATGGAGAAACCTTTAGATAAACCATGCCGCCTTCTTCATAGCTCAGACCCTCGTGATACTTATCCGCATATTTCTTCTGTCGTCTTGTCTTTGCCGCTCGAAGTCTCTCTCGAATCGCCTAATCTTCTCTATGTGATCAACAACTATCTCGGCCCAATCGCGTCAGATCCTCAGCGTCGCCAACACGCAGTGATCTGCGGGGCGCATATACAACGCTCAAACGGAGGCATCTCGATACTCGCCTGATAGCTGTTATTGTAAGCAAACTCACACAGTGGTAAATAATCCTCCAACGAACCTCCAAACTGCAAAATACAAGGCTTGAGCATATCTTCCAGAATCTGTATCAGTCTCTCAGACTGTCCGTCTGTCTGAGGATGGTAAGCTGTACTAAATTGCAACCTGGTGCCAAACTGCTCCTGCATCGCCTCCCAGAATTTCGAACTCAACCTAAGATCTCGATCAAATACAATAGAGACCGGCACCCCGTGCAATCTAACGATCTCTGTCTCAAAGATAATGCTCAGCTGTGGGAACGAATATCTCCTAGAAATAGGAACGAAATGTGTCGATTTTGTTAGTCTGTCAATCACAACCCAAACTGCATCGTGTCTCCTCGTAGTCTGCGGTAACCCACTAACAAAATTCATAGTGACGTGCTCCCATTTCCACTATGGAATTGGTAGTGGCTGTAGTAAACCGCCTGGTCTCCTGTGCTCACCCTTAACTTGCTAGCAGATATGACAACTCCTGACGTACTCGCCAACGTCAGCCTTCATCCCTGGCCACCAGAACAATCGCCTCAAATCATGATACATCTTGGTTTGACCAGGATGAACCGTGTAGCGAGACCTGTATGCGTCCTCCAAAATTCCATCCAGTATCTCTGGAACTGCAGGTATCCTCAACCTCCTCCGGTGTCTCAAACACTGATCTATCGACGCTGCCCAATCCGTACACTCCGGATCCCGAGCCATACCACTGAACCGCTCATAGAGCCCATCAGTCCTCTGACCCTCGGCCATTCGTTCAATAGATACAGTCGGAACTCTTATCTGACAACAAATGTGTGGCTCGGTCATGCACATAACTGACGCCGCCTGTAATAAGCCATGTTCGTGTGTCATATGTCGTACTACAGTCTGACTGTCAATACCGTTTCTGCTCAATGCGTCAGCTACAACGTTCGCCTTCCCTGGCTGATACTCAATAGTGAAGTCGTAGTCCTTAAGTAACTCAAGCCATCTTTTCTTACGCATGTTCAGATCTCTCTGAGTGAAAATATATCTCAGACTCTGATGATATGTGTAGAGTACAAACCGCTCTCCGTAGAGGTAATGCCTCCAAACCTTCGGTACAAAAACGACTACTGCAAGCTCCAAGTCATGCACTGGATAGTTAACCTCGTGGGGTCTCAATCGTCGGGATAAGTAAGCTACTGGTCTACCCTCCTTCATCAAAACGCATCTAAGTCCAATGCCCGATGCATCCGTATACACAGGCAAGCTTTTGCCCGGCTCTGGCAATGTCAACACTGGTGCAGAAGTCAATCTCCTCTTCAACTCCCAAAAAGCTTGCTCACACTCATCGGACCAATCAAATCTGACATCCTTCTTAGTCAGTCTAGTCATTGGTGTTGAAATCGAGGAAAAGCCATGTACTAAGCGGCGGTAGTACCCTGCTAGTCCCAAGAAACTCTGAATATCAAAAGCAGACTCGAGTGTCTTCCAGTCAATAATTGCCCGAATCTTCTCTGAATCCACAGAGATACCCTGATCACTAATGACGTGTCCCAAAAATCTTAATGCACTCAGCCAGAAATCACACTTGCTAAATTTTGCGTACAGTCTATGCTCTCTCAATGTCGTCAAAATCGCTCTGAGATGACTCGCATGCTCCTCACGCGTCTTGCTGTAAATCAAGATGTCATCAATAAAGACGATGACATATCTCGTCAAGTATGGTCTCAAGACCACATGCATCAAGTCCATGAAGATCGTGGGGCATTAGTCACCCCAAAAAGGCATAGCTTGTCAGAACTCAAACAACCCATATCTTGTACTGAAAGTTGTCTTCCTGACGTCTTTTTCTCGAATCCTCAACTGATGATAGCCTGAATGCAAATCAATTTTCGAGAAGAACTTGACGCTAGTCAAACGATCGAAAAGATCGTCGATCCTGGGGAGTGGGTAACGATTCTTAACTGTCACCTGATTCAACTTCCGGTAGTCTATGCGCATCCTCATTGAGCCATCTTTCTTCTTCACAAATAACACCTGGAGCTCCCAAGGTGACATGCTAGGGTGAATGAAACCTTCTTCTTGATAAGTCATCCAACCGCCTCCCCGACCTCCTCGTGCTACGATGGTGACATCCCAGGTAAGGTCTGCTAGCGATTGGCTGAGTTCCTGGTATTAGCTCAATGATGAACTCAATCGCTCGTGACTGTGGTAATCCTGGTAAATCATCTGGGAATACGTCGACAAAGTCTCGGACTATTGGAACATCTTCAATCCTGACTTCAGTCATAACCTCTGGCTCGACTATCGCTGCTAATGCATCCATCTCCTAGTCGTAGCTAGTCGGCCTCTAGTAATGGGTAGTGTTGTAGCGACTCCGGTAAATGTGAACTTTGGAATCCCCAGAACTCGAAACGTGACGGTCTTATGAAAACAATCAAGCTGCGCATGATGTGCCGCCAACCAGTCCATCCCTAAAAGTGCGTCAAACTCGAGATACTCTAGGACACGTAAGTCTATCGGCAATTGATGTCCCTCTACCTCTATCGTGCTGTCTCGACATTCCTGTTAGGGTATATCTTATCCCCAGTGGCCGTACTGAGGACAAGGTGCGTGTCTAGCGTCTGTGATGCTAACCCTAACTTTCCTACCATGCGTCCAGAAATAAATAATAATGTACTACCAGAATATATCATAACATGCATCGGTCTACCCATAATAGATAACATACCCTCGACGAGCTGTCTAGTCGCATCTCGATCTGACTGCGCGACAGCATGTGCTCTCTCCCTGGCCCGACCCTGTTGTGCTCCTGGTAACGTCGGTGGTGCCCTGCAATCAACTTTCAGGTGCCCTTTCTGACCACAACGATGACATCGACGTCTCTCCTGCCAAGCCTCGAATCTCTGACCCTGACCCTGGTCTCTCTGACCCATGTCACGGCCTCCCTGATTCCTATCCTGACGGTACTGTTGTGGCTGATGTCGCTGCTGCTCTGTGGGTGTAGGTGCTAAGGCATGCGTTTGTTGCCTATCCTCGTACCGAAACTGGCTATCCCAGTGGTCAACCTTACGGTCCCTATCCCGTCGATCATCTCGGTGACCTCTATCAAGCTGATCTCTCTGTCTCTTCAGTCTTTGATCTGATCGAGAACTCTGACCCGCCTGTACTGCAGTGCCTGTCGTACGTCTGCCTTTCTCTCCAATAGTAGTGTCTCATAAGATAATGCTCGATCATACATCTCCTTAAGAGTCGTAGCACCTGTCGAGACTATCGCATCGGCAATCCGCTCATCAATACCACGTATGAAATAGTAAATCTGAAGCGTCTTTGTGCCCGCTACATCCATCGAGAACCGTAATAGGTATCGGTATGCATCGCTCCATGTACTGCATCAATGAGCGGTTACCCTGTCGTAGGGCCAGAAAATCCTCCCTCAATCTCAGCCTCGCCTGCGTGGGGATGAACTCGTCATAGAACAACTCTCAAAACTCCGCCCATGTCGTTGGCTTCGGGTGGATATCCAGATAATTCATCCACCAAACCGTTGCATTACCTCTCAGACACGCTCCGGATAAACGTGCCTATATGTTGTCATCATTCCGCATCAGCTTATGGAAACGCTCATGCGAAACTATCCACTTCCCTGCTGCCTCAGGGTCTTCATAAACTCTCTAACAAGCTTCGCCTCCGGGGTCAAAATGAATGCGGAAGTAGCAGGAACTGTAGTAGCTGTCGGCTGCTCGGTAGTCATAGGTAGGGGCGTAAGAGTCGAAGTCTCTAACGGTATCACAATAGCTGTCGAGACTCCCTCAGCCCGTGTCTCTGAAAGTGGTGTATCAATAGGCATATGTGATGTTATCGGGGCGACGGGTGTTTGTACCGTATGTGCCACCAGAACTGTGGGAGCTAGTGCTGCTGTCGTGGCGGCTGTCGCAGCCTGAGCCCTAAGTAGCTGGAAGATCTCTGTCAGCTGGGCATCGTGTGCGGCGAGTCGATCCTCAATACTCTGAGTCGACACGATAGTAGTCGCGGTGTCCCTGGTAGGATCACTAGTCTGTCCTACCTCAGGCTGTGTCGAGGGCTGTCCGTACATCGTGATCTGTATCGAAAAACGTGCGTCGGATCAGCATCGGTATATATACATTTAATATATCATTTACAATAAAACATAACACGTGTATAAACCCTAAGTCTACCCGCCTCACCATCACTTCCCAACTAGAGTTATAAGGCAAGTACATCAGGTTTCCACATCTAAATTTTTAAATTTTTAAGTCTTATGCTCTTTCAGTTAATTTCCCGAGGTTCCTCGAACTCTCGCTCTGATACCACCTGTGGCGGCCCCAAATCCCGAGGTCGCCACGTGGGGAGGTGCGGTCCCACGGTCCTGTCAGATCCTTGACCTACTGGGTCCCATGCGCCACTAACGTCCCTTGTTACATCATAACTATTCATTCCGCATGTTAAGCTCATTTCGTAATCAATTTTGTTCGACAGTTTAATCATTTTTATAGCATCAAAAACAAAACAGCGGAAATCTTAAATTTAAAAAAAAGTAAAACAATTAAATTTATTATCGTAATAAGCATCATTTTAAGAGCAACACCTATTGTGGAAAACCTGGGAAAAGTACTCTGTATATAGAAGACAATACTAAGCAGTAATATATACAAGTACAGTGTCTATCCAGTCTCTCAATACCCAAAAGTAAAACAAAATATCAAAATCACACGTACTAGTAGGTCCTCGACTGCAGGCAATCAGATAAAGTCGCCCAAAATCCCCTTGCCCCTACTAGTACTAGGATCTGCACTCGACCATCACAAAAAGAAAGATGGAGAGTACAGTTAGTAAGATTCCAACGAACTACACCGAGCATTTACAAGAAAATAAACAGATACCAATAAACATGTCAAATAATCATGCGAAAACTAAACAGGGAACTGTGCTAAGATCATCACATGAATAAATAACACGAGAGAAACAAAGTGTGCACTCGTCCCGGTCAAACTAAACTGTACTTCGGACCCCGGATCCTTTCGGTGGGTGCCCCCACTTCCTTTCACCTGGTTCCTCGCGGGGCTTGCCCGACACGTGCACTCTTACAACTCGGGTTGCAATTCACCGAATGTCTGATCACACGTGCTACAGCATAGTATGTCATAAGTACACAACGAATATCAGGTGGGAGTAACTCGACCACCAACCCAAATGTATCACGGAATAGAGTACAATAACAAGGAATAGGAAATCAACGATGGAAAAGTAAACCCTCAATGACTTTCAGATGAAATCTTACTTACCTAAAAAACGCACTCCAAAGTCCCACTCATGTCTCGAGACACGTGCCCGGCTCCCGATTGTGGTCTCCTAAGTTCCTGGTGTCCCGTTAAACCATTTTAACTAGTTTAGAGTCAAATTAAATGAATTTATAATGTGTGACCAAATTATGAAAATTCTCATTTCAAAAAGTTTTGGTTTGACACCCTTTTCGAGTTATACCGGGGTGTCAACGGTAGAATAATTCTCGAATACCATTTTTCTACCTTTTTCTCATTTTTTTATAATTTTTCCTGATTTTTTTGGATTTTTCCATAATTTTCTACATATTTTTCTTATTTTTTTGTAATTTATTAAATTTTAAATTACTTTTAAATTATATTTTAATATTTATATTATTTTAATATAGGGGTGGGCCCCCTGGATTGGGTTTGACCGGTCAACCGGTCGGCTTGACTCGATTCGGGTCCATCCGGCCTGACCGACCGGCCCAATCGGGTCGGGCGACCAGTCCGCCCACCCGGTCGGGCCCAACCGTCAGGGATGCACGCACGCACGGCGTGCGTGCACGCCTCCTCCACCTCACCATCTTCCTCTTCCGAGACGTTTCTCGGTTCTTTTTTTTTTTTTCTTTTTCTTTCTCCCCATTGTGGTTTGGGTTGGGGTTGCTCTCCACCCCAACCCCGGTGGACTTGATGGATGGGGGAAATACCCCCGCCATCACCCGCCATCGGTTCGCCTCCATGGCCGAACCCCTTCGTGGCCACCATGGCCAACACACCGAAACCTACAACGAGAAGCAATGACTTACCTCCTTCCTGGCTCTCCGCGCTCTCTTCTCTCCTTCCCGCTTCCTCTTCTTCTTCTTCCTCCTCCTCCTCCTCCTCTCTGTCTCTTCTTCTTCCTCTCACTTCCGGGGGTGTGTGTGTTTTGTATGTGTGAGGAATGACGTGAGGGAGAGGTGAGAGAGAAAGTGACGTGAGCGAGAGGAGAAAATGATGGTGGAGTGAGGTGGAGTGTAAATGGGGGATAAGCTAGTTGACCTTGTGTCTTTGACTCCAAAATGTGCCACTGCTGGGACATTCGCTTGTGTTTTTTTTTTTCGGCGTTTCGAAGCCCGGTTAAACGTCCGAATCGCGATATATGCGCACCGCTGCTTCACTAGCCACCTAATATCTATTCCATAGTAATTATTTGACCATTATTTATTTATTTATTTAATTTGTGTGTTTTAGTTTCCCCGACCTAGTGTACCCATAGTTCGCTCCTCAGTACCCGTCTCGACACGTTTTTTCGAGGCGAACACCCGTTACACTATCTCGCTCGATTCGATTATATAAATACACACATGCGATGTTAAGCGAATAACTCGATATACAGCATTGCAAATAGGCAAACAATCATACAAAATTACTATTTACCTAGTCAGCATGCCCTGCCCTATTTGCGGTATCCATGCGGATCTGAGCTGTCGTCCAAGTCTGAAAATAATCCATAATAACGGCGAAATTAAAATTTGGGTCGTTACATATAACGACCCTAAAATCTAATTCGTGTCACGTGCCATGTCAGGGTCGTATGTAGGATCCACTCGTCGTGATCCGTATGTCCAAATCTCTGGTGTAGACGCCGAAGTATGCTATTTTTGTGTGATGCTTGTATTATTTATTATACGAAAGATTGAACAATTTAAAATAACTAATTTCAGAAATGAGTATGTAAGATCTTACCTCGAGTTTTGTGTTAGTTGACAGTAGTCGAGGTTGAGATTGGGTTTAATTTGGTGTAAGCTTGGTTAAATATGACAAGAGAATTAGTTTGTGAGAGTTGGGTATGTCATGGACGAAGTTAAGATTTTTGAGGTTTAGGAGTGACCAAAACCAATATTTTGGACATTTTATGAAGATTGACTATTTTGTTGAGAGTTTGGTTCAATTTGGTGGAAAACGGGATCGAAAACGAGCACCGAAAGTCAAAACACGTCAAAATAGGACTTTCGGAAATTGATAAATATATATTTATATATATATATATATAATCCATGAAATGAAAATAAATAAACAAAAACTCATTTGGTTTCAATTAACAGAACGTATTCGAACGTTCCCTAAACCCTTCAATTTAGGTTTTCGCTCCCGGAGATCTCGACGTCCGATTTTTATTCGATTTCTTTCCGCAAAATTGTAGAGGATCGCAAGACGGTCAATTCGAGCTAAGTTTCCGAGGCAGAAATGAGGTATTCAACCCGTGATTTGGTAAATTCTTAATATCGGGCATTTTTTCTCAATTCAATTTGAATTCTCACGATTTTTCATTTTTTTTGCGGGGTTTTGATAAAAATTGGTATGACTTGTCATTAATTGGTGTATTGGATTGATTTGCGTCAATTTGGGATAAATTTCACCGAAGTGAGTTAGGGTTTTGATGATTTGAATTAATGCAATTCAGTGGATAACTGTTTTGGAGATGTTTTTATACTTGATATTTGACTTCACGATTCGTGGAAATATTTTGTTGTTGGTATCGAGTGTTTTCGTGGCATTTATTATTGAGTTTTAAGGATTTAATTGCGAAAATATTGATTTGGAGACATTTTCTAGTTGAAAATAAATAAAGTTTGTCAAGTTGACATGTCATATTAGAAAATTCGCAACTTCTCCGTTTATGATCCGATTTGAGTATTCTTGGAGTCTATGAAAAGTAAGTCATGAGTACTACAAGTTCCTTTTTGGTTATTATGACAAATTATGAGGTTTTCAGAGTTAAAACCATAACTCTAGTGGGCTAGTTGATAATACTTTGAAATTATTATAAAGTATTATTTTTAGAAATAACTCTCGAGCGTACTTTGGTAGCAGTATTTGTATGGTTTAAAAGTTGTAAACCAAGGAAGGATATTGGACTTGAATTGATACCAAATGATATAAGGAAATCTAAGGAAGAGATACGGAGATTCGAGAACGCGCTTTGGAGTGTCGAGAGGCCGAATAGGTTAGGAATATGCGTGTGGATCAAGGTAAGTAAACCGGTTAGGAAATTTTACAGTAATTTCATTTTAAGCTATTGAATATTGTTGTTCATTGCTTTGATATCTATCCTTGGAAACTCCATTCTAATTCTAATTGAGTTGTCCGAGGGTAAGTGAGTCAACGATGATCCTTGGAAGGAGTGGTTGGCTGAGGTAACATACCAGAGTCATGACCTCGGGATGCACTGCACTGGTTACTGATTTTGACGGGGTGTGAGTTCTTAGCGTGGTTGTTCCAATAAGTCTCACTATCCCGTGGGTTTAGGGCTTGTGAGTGTACCAAGTCCTAGAACCCGAGTCTTGATGTTTTGCCAAGTCTCAAAGACCTATTGGTCGGGACTACTTACGCTTTTCTGTTTGCATTCATGGACACTCATGTATCGATTGTTTTTAATTTGTTTATAGTCTTTTATTTATTCATGCATTGTTTTTACCTTTCTTTCTATCTGTATGAATATAGACTGATTTATTTACTTTGAAATGTTGTTTAGTATCCTACTAGCGTTACTTACCTGGGCTCGTTATTCTTGTGTTTAACTGAGTGCAAATCCGAAATCGAATAAGGGAGATGGGCCAATGCTAGGAGGTTTATTGTGAGGACTTTGGAGCGCTTTTCTCTCTCGCATTTTTTTGTAGGTTTTGTATTACTTACGTATATTGATTTTTATCACATGGGGTATATGAGTTTTGTGATATACTTTAGGATTTGGATTATATGCGGGGTTTCCACACTCTAGGTTGTCCTAACCAATTTGTGTAGAATTGTTAAAACTTTGATAACTTACGAATTTGAATAACTCATTATAAATGTTAAATTATGCTGCCTTATAATGAAAAATGGTTAGGAAGGCTGACTAGACTTGTGTTGACATCGCGAGGATTGACTCGGTGTCCACGTAAGTCTAGGCCGAGTGGGACTTAGTTTAGGTTGTGGAACTGGGGTCGTCATAGCTCCTCCGCTTATTCATTAAAGTCATAATTGATTCTTATCTTCTTGTTTAATCCTTACCAGGATCATCAGAAGACTTACCATCCTATTTTCTTCTAAAATGATAGGCTTGCTTCATTTCCATATCCTGCATCTCTTTTTCTGCTCCCGCCGTTCTTTCTCGGGCCCGTTACTTCCAATTAGGTTGTCTAGGAGGAACACGAACTGAACCAGAAGTGTCATCTGAGATAACCACGATGGATAGGTGATATCCAACATGGGCTCAGCTAACATTTGCTGAGCTTGGGCCAACATATCAACAAACAATCTATTTTAGTTTAGAATTTCAGGTATGCTTGAAAATAGAGTAGGGCCAACAGAGTAAGGCCTCACAAGGTCCAGGCCTATAAGAATGTTGTTGTAAAAGGCAGCATAAATCTCTAGACTGATGTGCATCGCCACTTGGAAAGCGTTTCTAGCACCTGAATCGTCAGAAAGCTGGTTCGAGGAGTTTCCAGAAAAAGTAACTGAAGACGATAAGTTATTACTCGCACCGACCATATCAACCGAAGATTTTCTTTTGTCGGTTGAAGACTTGTCAAAGTCTGAGTTAATCTGACCCTTCAATTTCTGCTCATCTTCTGAGGATGATCCTCGAGATGTGTTGCGTCTTTTTGATGATTCTCCTATGTGCGAAGGCGGCTGTTTTGGGAGATATTCAACTAACATCTAGTTACCGTATGGATAAGATCGATAATCCAGCAGGATGATCTTGATCACAAGGTGTTTCAAATGAGTGATCGTACCACAGATATGGCATATAACTTTTATTTTTTCATACTTGAACTCATAAACATGGGTTTCAAACTACTATTAATCTTCTTTCTCTTCATTAAAGGCTTATTAATATCAAGCTGCACCCAAACTTTAAGAAGTTTTCTCAAAACTAAGTCGTCTGTCTTGACCCATTTCTTCCTTACTCGGGGTACCGACTCCTTAGCAATGAGTTGGGTTGTGGCTTCACTTCTGCATTATATGAGGAGGTTATGAACCCAGAGCTTACACGAATTAATATCATTTCAGATCAAGTGAGGAGTCGGGGACCATTTTTTAACTAGAAATATATGACCATTGAAAAGCTAAGGACCAAAATTAAAAACATAATTCATAGACTTAGAATTCTTGAAACAAACCGGAAAAGATTCTCGAAATTTCAATGAAGACAATGTTCTCATTGTGGATATCCCAAGCATACAAAAGAGCATTTCTCGAGGCCATTTTACTTATTATATCTTCGTTGGGTAGCAAGACGACCTAAAAGACGCAGATTACAAATTTGGGTAGATTCTAGTTTGAGATAATCAGATATGAGAAGTTCAGAATTTTCTTGTTGTTCAAGATGGAAATGTTGGAGGGAGATGGAAAGAGCATCAGACATTTGCACTAACTTTGAGAAAGTGAAGAGAAAGTAATGGGTGAAAAGGACATAGGCAAAACAAAATAGTATTAAAGTGAAGAAAATGACCAAAGAGAGAGTATGGACGGAGACTAGGTTGAGTACCAGACCTAAAACTGCAAAATATAAATAGGCTAAGGAGGAAGATGGACAGATTAACCATAAATGGCAAATTTAAGAAAAGCTTTAATAGATCTACAACATAGTACATAAAATCTGAAGAATAATCTTCAACCATTACTCTCCATGTAGCGGCCCATTTTCCAAATGAACATCCACGGGGCCAACGCGAGCCTACAACCTGGCCTACCAGCGCTAGTTTGTCCCACATGCAACAATTTACTGTTTAAATTGTTAATCAACTCAATTCATCTGTTATAATGTCGTTTCAAACTTTAATAAACCACAGCGGAAGTCTTTTATCATGACAAATCAAGTATTAAAACATCAAATTCATGCATTTAACTCTGATACATAGTGTGAAAAAACCCATAAGTTATCATAGATAAAAAAATATAGGGTCCTGAAGTGTCTCACAATCCCAAATCCCAAAAATAAAAACAAAATATATATATATATATATAATATAAACTTACAAGTCTCGCTCAATATCTCTGAATCATTGGTATTCAGGAAGCTTGCCCTTGCCACGACTCGTACTAGGATCTGCATTTAAGCCATCACAAAAAATCAGATGACGAGTCCAGAGTGAGTATTCTCAAGGAAATTAAGTGAGCAATATTGAAAGTAAATACTGGAATTTAAATAAAACTATTAAATAAACATGCGGAAATAAATACAAACAATTGTGATCATTGCATGAATAAGTAATAGTGAAAGCTCAAAGTGTGTTCCTAGAGCTTAGGGTCAGACTAGCACCATAATCCGGACTCCCCTGAGAGCACTGCCAGCAAGTCACGCTCCAGCATGGCCAGTCTCCGGATCCTCTCGATGGTCGGCGTGATCCCACGGCACACCGACACGTGCACTGAAAAGATCCTCAGGTTGCACTATTCACCGAGACCCCGACTGACATGTGCTATGGTCTAGAGGACATACACACAGGAATGGCACGGAGGGAGAGCCTCAACATCCGTCCATTTAAACCAAAACCAATAATAGAGTATTGAAATACAGAATATGAATTCAAAAGCCAAAGTAAGTAATGCTCAAGAAATCTCAATTAGGATACCACACGCCTTAACCCGCACTCCGTGTCCCAATAAATAACCCCCAGTCTGGCTCCGTTGAATCCCTGATATCCAAATTACCGCCCGAAATGACCTATTTCCATTTATAATTGACTTTTAGTCAATTGGATGTATTTTACGTTACTTAGCAAAAATAGTCTGAAATTTGCAATATCTAGCGCGCTAGGTATTAGGATTAGCGCGCTAGATTTCTGGACAACTAAACGTTCTTCGACAGGAAGAACATTAGCGCGCTATATTTTCCACCTAGCGCGCTAATCTTCATCTAACGCGCTAGGTGACCTCATTAGCGCGCTAATAAAGTTTTGGAATGCAGTTTGGTTGAAAATTTTGTATTTTAAACATCACCACCATCAACAACCACTACAACAACATATATCACTTAACTTCATAGCACTTAAAACCCACCAAAACAACCACTTAACAATTCATATTGGATTCACTTAAACACCTCAAAAATGGTACCAAAAGATGAAGAAAGTTGAGGTAATAGTGAATCTCACCTTGCTTTGATGGACCAACCACTCCAAGCTCCTCAAATCACCAAGTTTGAAGCTCCAAAACCCTTATTTTTGCTCTTCAATTTTCGAATTTCATGATAAGGAGAGAAAAAAGGTGGTGGAAATAAAGTCAAATTGACTTTTTATAGACTTATATGATCTCTCCTCACTTGTGCATCCCAATGCAATCTAATGAGCACTATTTGCTCCATTTTTCAACCTCTAATGACTCCTAATGTGACAACAATGGCACACTTGCCCTTGTTCTTAACCCAAAAAGTCATCTTTCGGGTGTTCCTACGCTCGATTTCGCGTCCCAAACGCGACACACGCGCACTACCATGACCCTTACCACCAAATATGCATTACATATTATTATTTAACTCATTTTATTCATTTCATGTGTGTATTATTTTCCTGACCTACTATTTAGTCTTTTAGCCTTTTCGGCACTCCATGCGTCGACATGCATATCGAGGCGAATACTTAACACGCAATATCGCACGTCAAACGTAATGTAAATACACACATTATGATTCCATTGAATCTATTTCAATGTAAACATCGCAAATTAGATAAATCAACACGCAAAATAACTATGTACCTAGCTCCAAGCACGCCCTAGCCTAGCTGCAGGTCCCGCGAGTGTCTGAGCTGTTAGCCACGTCTGCAACCACGTCATTAATAACGACGAATTAAATTTAGACAGTCACACTCCAAATCTTTCCTTCTCCAAAGCACTAATAGAAGGTTAATGATGATAGATTAGGGTGGCTGTACAGATAGTAGATTAGATGGAGGAGAAGCTGAGGGAGAAGTTTGATACGTGATATCACGGAGATATTTATACAAAGTAGATGAAGTAAGTGTGAAATTAATGAGAACATAAGAGGCGAAAGAAAGATAAATATAAATGAGATCTGATCGTGAGAGGGGTGAAGTTAAGCCAGTAAATCAAGATCTTAGGTTTTAGAAAAGTTAATCCATAAGAGTAAATGTAGATGAAACAAGAAGGCTAAGATAAATGTGAAAGGAGACTTAAATGATTCGAAATCTTCATCACTCCTCGTGTAGATTTGACTCTAGAAAAACAAAAATCAGCAGATTTTGGAAGACATAACATCATTAAGGTTTCACAACTACCTCACTAGGAGGACATCAACTTCACAAGGAAGACAACTCTTAAAAAAAAAAAAAAAGTCTTAACATATAATAAAGCTTACATGGTATGAAATATATATATGAGATATTCTACAATAGAGCTCAAATATATACTCATGCCATGGAACTCTCTCAAAATATGTTGTGCATTTATGATGCCTCAATCGATTAATGTATTGGATTAGAATCCAATGATTGTAAATAATGTACCCATGACATGGGTATATATTTAATTCTCATAGTAATAGTACTCTATATATATGATTAATAACATTCAGTGTTACAAAATATGCAGATGTCAAATCAAGTGTATGAAAAATAATGTTGCCTTTTTTTTTAACTACCTCATATTCAGACTAATCCATTATTTCGAGCTAAAGTCATGGTATGTTCTGCCCATAAGAGGTTTTGGCTCTTCCGTTAGACGGACTCATATGCATTATTTGCCAAAATTTAGTATTACTTACCATAGAGTTTTAGGCTAAATAGTCGCAATAATCTTAAACTTTGGTATGTTGTTGAGAAACAATAGCGTATCCTTAATTATCATATATCATATCTCTCAAAATGAGCCATAACCACTATTATAATATTTTTGTTTTCTATATCTTAATGTTTTCAGTTAGGGCGTTAATCGAAGACAATTTGGCTTTAATACATATCCAGATGTCCTGGACTTTGCTAATAGGCGGAAATTAACTTTTTTTTGGATAGGTGAAATTAACTTTTCTTTAACTCGATGTTGTATCTTAAATCTCAAGTGTGTGTGTTTTTTTTAATCTAATATGACTACCTGATCTTTTAACAAACAAATTTGATTTTCCGCCAAAGCATCTCTGGTAGTGGTGAGATAGCAGATGCTATTATTTGTAAAAAAAAAATCGTAAGTTTAACTTTTACTTAAGTTAAAAAATAATAATAATAAAAAAATAAATCCGATTCTTCTAAATTGAACTTTTCACACTTTGGATTATTTGAACTATTTAATGAAAAATAAGTGTGAAAAACACTTCTCAATTTGCTTAGTCCGAAACATTTGAGCATCCTTGTCATTTAAGAGACATTTTTGTCTCAATTACAAACTCACGAGTAGTAATCACAAACTTATTTATGTTCAAAAGACAGACCCAACATTTTATAACAAACCTACAAAATCTAAGTGGATAGCAAGGAATTCATAAAAGCTTAAATGAACTAAGTTTGCAAGGATCCATAATGGATTTGAATTATTTATGTATTTTATGAGACTCAAACTTTGATTTTCACTTTTTACTGGAAATATATTTCATAGTTGACTAAATAAAAATAAGTCATGTACCAAAAAACAAAAAAAAAACAAAAAACAAAAAGAAATTATATAAAAATTGCTTTTAGAATAAAATTATCAAGGAAAAAGAAAATGATACAATGACACTCTAAACTCATACCAACTGACACATCGTACGTGCTTGCATGCTTAAGAGTCGTCTATGCATGCTTCGAGATACATACTATGCGTATTATACTATTATGCATTAAAAACTATAAGCACACACCAATTTTTACTATAGGCGGCACCCCACGTTACTCGGGGTCGCATTTTCCTCGAGAAAAAATGTTAAGACAAAGTAAGACTGGTTCGAAAATATTTTAAGAAAGAAAACGCGTTTGCATGGTAAAGCATTCATGATTCATACATCCATAATTCAATTCCACACATCTACGCCAACAAATTGTTAATGTAATCTCAATTTGCCTAAAAGGGTAACTAGGGTTCTTCAGAACAACCTCAGAAGTTGAAGAATTTGTTTCCAAAAGAGGGTTCTAGAACAGAAATCGCTTCAAATTTGGGGGAAATCCATGGAGGGCATACAACAATCGAACCACAGGTGTGTCTCACTGTGTTCGTTTGAAGCTTGTTTTCATTTCTACTTTTGTTTCTCTTGATGTGAACAAATGTGACTTCAATAGCAAATCTCGACCCAAATTTGGTGTTTTTGATTGTTGAATGTGTAGAAGTGTAGAAGTGTAGAAGATTGAATGATTTGAAGAGGAGTCGAGTGTGCAAGAACTATGATTCTACCATTTGTGAAGCTTGGGACGCTAGCCTTGAAGACTTTCGCGAAACCCATTGCTAGTAGGCTCAAAAAAGAGGCTGGGCTACACCCCAAGTTTCGTCAGTTTATTGTCAACTTTGCCCAGGTTTGATTTTAGTTTTTGTTTGATGGGTTTCGTTATCGAATCAAATACTTGGTTGGTTTAATTGGGTATTGGAGTTTGAGTCTGATTTGTTGAAATGCTTGATATTTGAGAAACTTGATGTGCTTTGTTATGAACATTCAAGATTGAGAGATTGGGATTTCTTCTTTGGAAAATACTAAGTTGACTCAAAATGGGCACGCAAAATGGATACGCACTTGTGTGTGTCCATTGATTTATACATCAAAGTATTTGGGCACAGAAATATATGTGCATCTCATGAACACATACAAATGCGCGTCCATTTCGCATGCCCATTTTGGGTCTCCCTAGCATTTTCCCTTGCGAGGTCGTGTCTGGTGAGATGGATTAGGCGTCACTTTGCCAAAGGCAAGGATGGGAGAGGTTGGGGTTCGACTCATTTGGAGTCGAAGGTGTTGGTTTCTTATCAAAAAGGGTTCTTGTTAGGTCTTGGCTTTTTCTCAAGTGAGGTAGTTTTAATGGTTCATATATTTCTCTTACTGAGATCTGTTCTATGTTGGATATCGTGGTTTCCAATAGCTGTGATATGCTTACCATTTTGATAAGCAAATACATTGAACAAGCTGCAAGAATGATTTTCGAAAACTTATAAGCTTTCCAAGAACGTGGATGCAGATTTAGGATATGGACATTTTTGGGGCTTATGGACTCTCTAAGATTTTAAGAGGTAAAGCTTTGTTCTGAAGACCTCTCCTTAATTTTGATCATGTGAACGAAATAAATGGTTTGAAGGTGGAATTAGCCGTCTTGACTGAGAGTATATGCTTTTGTATGTGAGAAGAGCAAAGGAAAGAAGAGTCATTTTGGAATAACTTATTTACTTTCTTAGAAGTATATATATCTTTATAAATAAAGGTTAACAAGGGAATGAAATGTTTCAAAAATTGTGAATTTTTTTTTTTTTAAATCGTAGTGAAGAAGGACAGTGAAGATGTGCTGTATTTGTTGTCTTGAAGAAACAAGTTTTGCCTGGTGATTTTGTTTACAACTCTGGAATTTGAATTTGAATCAAGAGATTGGAAAAGATCCGAAAAATGTTCTGATAATTTATTTTTTTTGGAAGTTGGTTTATAATTTTGAATCAAATGGTACCTTAGATCTTCATGCATGGGATCCTTCTACTATTCTTGTTAGTTGTCTCTGTCTGGAAGACATAAGTGTCAATTCTTCCACTTTTGGCCTGTACTAGTGTGGGTGATGCCAGAACAGCTTAAAATTGTTTGTTGAACCACTATATACCTGCTATACCTTTTAGGTCCAGTTGCGGACTATAATTGTATCTGAGCTTTTGTTTTATAAGAGTCTTGGGTTTAGGTCTTTTGTGAGCATTTGCAATTGTCTGTTCAGTCCTGTTTGAAATCTGATAAAATACATTGCAATGGACCATTTCCTAAACTCAACAACAAAGCCTCAATCCCAAATTAGTTGCGGTCGGCTAAGTGCCAAGGGACCATTTCCTAAAACACACAAAATCTACAAATTATTGTTATGCTTTTAGATACGTGATAGTCATGAATTGTAGAAGGTATATAGCGGTGAAAGTGCTTGGATTACAGAGAAAACACACCAAAGTTATTACATTGTCATAATTCGGAAAATGTGTGCCTCATTATGACCCTCATATTTTTTCCCTAAAAACTGAAGTATGTTGCTCATTGACATACCTCATTTTAGGTTTCTGTTAGAATGCCAATATTTGATTGATTGATTGATTTGAGAATTCAACAATGGTTACAAGCCAAGAACACCAAGAACAAGAAGACAAAGTAACTCCAGAGAAGAGTCTTAAAAACCTCTCAACCCAAATCACTCAAAGAGTGCCTCAATTACAATTCAATTTCCAAGATGCCCAACCCGACTAACTCACCCCTATTTATAGTGTTTTCTTCTAACTAACTCTAAATGAGACATATGGGATCCTATCAGCTTCCTCATGATATTTGTTAGGTTTGTGAAATGTGTGATGTTCTTCCCATGCCTCTTGTAAATCACAGTATTTAAATTAGTTTGTGGATTTAGAGTAACTGTAATTGTTTAAATTATGCTATGTCTTCCTGTAATCATATTAGTGTTAACTATATTGGTTTTTATATAACCTTTTTGTTTTGCTCTTCATGAACAATTTTTTTAATGGCTGTTTTTATCTCCTCCTCCGTGTTTGGGCCTGGAAAATTTTGTAAAAAGCACCATAATCAGAACTACACTCACACACGCACACACTATATACACTATCTTTAAAGTAGTCGAGAATGATACTTAAACCAATATTTCTTGAACCAAGACTGCTACTGGCAGAAGAGGTTAGGTATGGTGGCAGCGTTCATATGGTGAGGTTCTTGAGCGAAGGTTTATTCTTTGGAGTTTTTAAATTTAAATCAGTGTTATAATAAAGATTTTTATAATTTATAACTAGAAGCTTTCGTAACAAATTTGCATTCATGTGTTGAGAATTGAATGCTGGGATTGGATGTTGTCTTTGTCATCTAGGTGTTAAGATATGGTAAAACCTACACACTGATGGCTTTAACTGCTTGATTAAAGTTTTGTTGGTCTCCCATCAAATATAGTTTGATCTCCCCTATATGGTCTTGTTCCTCCCTTCTTGGAGGATCAAAACATGTGGTCCACCTCGAATTGCTGTTGCAGCCAAGCCGCAAATGCAAATGATATTGAGGAATCCTTAAATGCTAGATTGGATTCATGGAAGAACTTGTGCCGTTATGTTTGGGACAAAATGAAACGTAACAAACTAAGAAGATTTGAATAGATATGTAAGACAGTTAATCATGAATTGATTTTCTTCTGAAGAGCCAAATCCTTTGGATTACTGTCCCAGAATCCCAGAGATTGAAAGGCATAAACGCCGACGCCGACTACTTGCTAAAGTTTTATGAGAGTACTTTGGGAAATTCTTTAATGCTTATTGGGACAAACACTTTCAATGCTTATCGACAAAAACACAGATTATTCGATTTTATTCACATGCCTGTTGCAAGTAGGTGTTATAATGTAGATAGTTGAGACTAACTTTTTGGGAAGAGTGGAGCAGACATGCTTCGATTGAAATATGCTTGTCCTCAAGGCTTCAAAGAAGTGCCCGGACTATTTATTGAATCTACATTAGAAGAACTTGTGTATATGCATCTATTTTGAACACTCACCATTTTGGCATTGAAAATCCAAGCTTTTGTTGGAAAATCTTAAATTTTTAAGTTGAACTGGTTTGTATCCTTCTATTAAAATTTGCGTCTCTTTTTAGTACTTCTATTATTTTTGGTTATTTTTTGGTCGTTTGCTCTTTCAGGTGTGTTTCGTAGCATGCACATTTGTTTCTGTGAACTGGCTTTATTGCTTATTCCATTATTTGCATAATTTTAATTTTCTTCATAGTTCATACTGATATTTGCTTCAGACAAACCACCGATTTACGACAAATGTTCAAAGGCGCATTTATGGTCATGCAACTGACGTTGAAATTCGCCCGTTAAACGAGGAGAAAGCTGTTCAAGCTGCTGCAGACCTTCTCGGAGAGCTCTTTATATTCTCGGTAGTTTTTACTCTCAGGACCCTTTTTATTTTTTTCAAATGCAATATGAAGCAACTAAACTCTGCAACCTAGGAGAGCTTTTTTGTTGTGACGTGCGCCTTCTTTATTTTGTTCGTTCGTTTCTATTTCCAGTTAGTAGGCTAAACTCATAGACGCTATAAGTAATTATTTTGGGCTTATAAGGAGTTCAATCTGGATAGATGGGCAGTTGGTATGGGTTCAGCTGTTTTCATCTCTTCAATACCAGTAAGAGAAATTTTTAGAAACATTATAGTTCATGCGCATGGTTGCCATATCTTAAGTATTCACCATATGATACTCATATTTTTTTGTGGTTATGCTATGTCCTTCTTGTAATAGTTGTTTGTGTGCTTTAAGTTCATTTTCAAAGTAATTAAACTCTTCCATGTGCATGTATTTGTGTAGGTTGCAGGTGCTGCCGTTATCTTTGAAGTGCAAAGAAGTTCTAGATCAGAAGCTAGAAAGGAGGAGCAACGGCGGGTGGAATTGGAGGTACTTTAATATGATTCTCCGCTAAATGTAAATTATATCTGCATGAGCTCATTACAGTTCAGCAGAGTCGCTATATGCTCTGAACTACTATAATATTTTCAATCTCCACTCTGATGTTTTAATGGCTCAAATCTTCTTGTTGACGTTACTTTAAACCAGTTCTGGATTAACAATAATTTTAGCTAGCTTTTTTGAGCTGGCGCTGAATCAAGAGTTTGACTGATCAAACATTTTAAGTTATTAAGCAGAGTACATTAATATGTTTGTAGTTTTGTTTTTTGTCATATTTGAGTCCTAGATTGCCACAACTGCAAATCTTATCGATAAGTTTAATCAATTGGAAACTTGTTTTGCGATTTCTAGTGATTGATAACTTTCTTCTTCAATCCCTTTCCATTGTTTCATCAGGCAATTAAGCAAAAAAATGAAAGTCTAGAGAGAGAATTGGAGCTCCTTAAGCACAAAATGGAGGAACTGGAGCAACTAGCCAAGAGCAAAGGACTTGCTGGAATTTTCAACCTCAGGCTTGCTCATGGGACCGATTCAGGTGTGAAGTCGGCCGCCCCTTCTCATTGAAAGTATACCGACTGTAAGATCTCGATCAACCGTGGAGATCATATCGCCATGATTTTCATATAACTCATTTTATTGATTTTGTGTCACCTTGTTTTCCCAAGGAAAGCTCATTTATGGCGAGGAGATTTATCTTGGTTGATTTGTATTCTGCTTTTGCCATGGCCAATTTGTAAATGAAATTATTTGAGATTTTGTGTTATATGGCACAGGGGTTTATATTTGAAAATAATGCCCCCTTAGAAACCCATTTTTCGACAAGTGCGTGTCGTTCGTTCATGCGTATCTCATCAGAGTAAGTAATATTATCATCTTCCTTTTTATTCCTTTGGCCCTCTTTTTTCTTGAAAAGAATTGTGCTCAGTAGGATTTCTTTTGGGAAAGTATTAGACTCTTAGTTGTCTGTGAAACACCTCACCTGCCATGTTGTATGGACATTGGACTATACTATTAATGTAATTAAATTGAAGAAGATTTTGTTTATGGGCTGAGAAAGTTTAGTAGTATTTTTTTCTCTGAAGGGGCATCTAGTAATGGAATCTGGTTCCTATTTTGGAAGGTGTGGTGGTGATATGCCCACTCACATGTGCATGCCTTACTTCTCTGCAGCTCTATCCCTTCACTCTTCCTACTAAAAGCTAGAGTCTTCTTATTCACTCATGTACTTGTGAAGTTACTAAAGAGCCTTTCACACCATTTTTTTTTTCTTTTGAACAACAAACACCAACAACAACATAGCCTCAGTCCCAAATTAATTGAGGTCGGCTACATGGATCAAATTTTTTCATTGTGCTCGATTAAGTGCAATTGATGGTGAGCTTTGCAAATCATTCAAATCCCTTTTATTTTTCTTTTGAAGAAAAATAAGAATTTTATTAATCATTAATGATTTGATATAGGACGAGACATATAGAATCAATTGTTCTGCAAAAAATATTGATTTGTTTTGCAAAAAAATATTCATTCATTAATCTTATTTGTTCACACAAGTCTTTTCATATAATGAATTTTTTATATCCAATTAATGGTATTATTGTTTTTTTTTTACCAAATGAAAATGATTTCATTGCTATGAGTTTTTTTTTTCTTTTTTTACAACTTGCAACAATGTTTGTACCACTATAAGAGCTATTTCCCTTACTTTAAGATTTTCATGACTTCAAACCAATGGATACCACCAGATGTGTGTCTATTTTGAGTGTCTAAAAATGGGTCACCCAATTATTTTCCAAAAAATTAAACTGACTTCAATGTTTGATTACACAAGATCATGCTAATTTGGTCTTAAAAATGACAAGCTAAGGTATCTCTGTTATTTTCTTTTTCTTTTTTTTTATGGAAAATAAATGTTTTTGTTTTGACATTAAGTACCACCTGATGGGCTTCCATCATCCATCACGGTGCAATCAACTTTCTAGTTTACATCGATCCATGCGATGAGACAAAATATATTTCAAATCCAAATGGGCAAATGCCACAGTAACACTTGATTAAAAAAAAAAATCATGCGATTAACATTGCACATTTGGTCGAGCACTGGTTCTTTCTTGTAAGGCTACAATGGACCTTTGTAAAGTGACACATATCCAATATGTAAGAGTTTTCGATTATAGAAGTGGTAGAGTGATCATATCAAACTGCAAGACACATTGGCTCACAAAAGTCATTCATGCGCGCCTTGATATGCGAATATACATAAATCTCAATGTATAATATGTGAGTCAGGATGGCATAAATAGCTCTTATGAACCAATGTGTTGTTATTGTCATTCTAGTATTTTCCTTTCGATTATGAATTTATGAGTCCTATAAATGGAATAGCTTTCACATGAAAAGTTTTGCCTCTTTGTCAGCTAACTCGACTTAGCTTAAATTAGTTAAGGCTTAGCGAACTTTCAAATCCCAAGTGGTGCAAACTAAAAAGGAGTTACAAAGTAAAGAAAATTAACTTTTAAGTAGTGACATATTTAGATCAAAATATTTCATCAATCAATGCTGAGACAAGATGCATGGAAAAACCAACAATCGATTATATCAAGCAGTAATGGGCTTAAGTCTCCAGCAAGGACTTAATTTCGAGTCTTATTTTTTATTACTACGAGTATTCAAACTGCCTCGATTTTGTTTGATTAAGGCTCAAATGAAGTTGTAAGGATTAGAATGGTGCTCCTATCACTAACTCAAATGTCGAAGAAGAAAAAATGTAATTATTATGAATCAAACTCGTTACCTCAATCTCAGTCAGAGTATTAAGGTTTTCTTTGAAACAAATACACCATACCTTTTAGAGGCTAGTTTCGAGTTTTATGGATTAAGCAAACTAAGTTACTTAAAAGATTGATAGTGTCCGAACGTAGATTAGTCGTACGGAGTAAAAAGGTGGTGGGGGAGAGGGTAGGATTGGAAGCCAAGAGAGGCACGCATTTTTGTCTAAGCATTAATTCCCTATCACTTTTTTTGCCGCGTACCTCTCTCTCTCTATCTATCTTTCACTTTTTCTGCCTTGCGTTGCATGAAGAGGAGAGCGTGGAAAGCAAACCAAACACTACCAACTCACTCTCTCCTCCTCCGTTGTTCTTCATTTCAATCGATTCCCACCCACCAAGATCTCACCTTTTCGCTCTGGTAATCATCTAGGCCTTCTTATCTTGATACCCTTTTGATTTTTCGCGATTTTTTTGTGTCAATTTTGAGTTTTTTTGGGTTGATCATGATGGTGTTTGTCTAGGGTTTGTTGTCTGAATCTGGAAAATTTAGGTTTTTTTTTTGATGAGTTTGTGGTTCTGGGTGGTGGGGATGTTCGATTATGGTGTTGATTGAGCTGTGTTTGGTTGGTTGGGGAGTGAAACTGGGGGAATTGTGGTTTTGGTTTTGTAGGGTTTGAGTTTTTGATGATGAAGGGGTCGAAGAGCGGATGCAAGTCTGCGTCTCATCAGCTGTTCAAGGACAAGGCGAAGAACCGAGTGGATGATCTGCATGTGATGTTCACGGATCTGCAGTACGCTCGGAAGGAGAGCCGGACGGGCGATGTCGCTGTGCTCGAGGAGCAAGTGCATCAGATGCTCCGCGAGTGGAAATCCGAGCTCAACGAGCCCTCGCCGGCGTCGTCTTTGCTTGTTAGTACTAGTTTTGTCATGTAATTTTGATTGATTGGTTGGTTGGTTGGTTGGTTGGTTGATGATGTTGGCTTTGCAGGGTGGTGGTGGTGGTGGTAGTCTTGGGTCTTTCCCGTCGGATATTTGTCGATTGTTGCAGCGGTCCGAGGAGGAAGACGATGCTACTAGTGCCTTAGCGGAACCGCCGCCGCCGCCAAAGCTGGAACCTGATGTGCAAGCACATCAAGCTGATAATCCTACTGTCTTTCATCAGGTATTATTGGCACAATTATGTAAGTAACTAATTGTTTCGCTGCTATTTCGCGTTGGTTTTGAGTGTCTGTTTTCGGATTCGACACAGATTATGGCAAATTGGCAATCTTGAAATGCTTCTAACTTGAGAATAGGCGTAGCATTTATAAAAACCACAAGTATGATCAGTGTTTTACCATGTAATTGTTAGAGAGAAGATACAAATTGATGTCCTTCATTTCTGTAATCTAGTGCGCATTTGTGTTTGTGTTTTTTTGTGTGTGTGTGTTAACTATTAAGCGTGTTATACTAAGCCACAGTTTAATTAATATCTATGGGTTTTCAGGAATATTTTGTTAATCAGGCACATGGGGATGGTGCTTTTCATGGGGTTGATCAATGCAAAGGAATTGATTTGCACGAATCTACGCTGATGACTAATTTAGAGTTGGCTGCTCAGTTGGACTATCATCAGTTTGATTTGCACCAAAACTTTGACCACAACCTATATATTTTCAATGGCAATGGTCAGTGCGGAGAGGATCCTATGCACCATTTCTCTGATTTGCTACCAAGCAATTGCCTTCCACCTGCTGCTTTCTTGGGTCCAAAATGTGCACTCTGGGATTGTCCTCGACCTGCTCAAGGATCAGAGTGGTTTCGTGACTATTGCAGTAGTTTCCATACTGCTCTTGCCATGAGTGAGGGTCCACCTGGTATGATTCCTGTTATGCGACCAGGGGGGATTGGTCTCAAAGATGGTCCCCTATTTTCTGCTCTCACTGCTAAAACTGAAGGAAAAGATGTCGGCATTCCAGAATGTGAGGGCGCTGCAACAACAAAATCTCCATGGAATGCCCCTGGTAAGCTTCTAACGTGTTGAATTTGAATAGGTAATTCTTTTCTATTTCGTTGCAACCGGCTGAGTGGGGGCATAGTGTGGTTATGAACTGGATGCAATTTTAGGCTTTCGGCCATCAGTTACTCTGACTGTTCTCGTCTTTTCATATTGCAGAACTATTCAATCTGTCTGTTGTGGAGGGTGAAACAATCAGGGAGTGGTTATTTTTTGATAAGCCTCGGAGAGCCTTTGAGAGTGGTAATCGGAAGCAGAGATCATTGCCAGATTACAATGGGCGTGGTTGGCATGAGTCAAGGAAGCAGGTTATGAAGGAATATGGGGGACTGAAGAGATCCTATTACATGGATCCACAGCCGCTAACTCGTTTTGAGTGGCATCTGTATGAATATGAAATCAACAATTGTGATGCTTGTGCCTTGTATAGGCTGGAACTCAAGCTAGTAGATGGAAAAAAGAGCCCCAAGGGGAAAGTAATGAATGACCCACTAGCTGATTTGCAGAAACAGATGGGAAGGCTAACTGCTGAGTTTCCCATGGATAACAAACGTTCTGTTAAAGGAAGGATTAAGACTAATCCGAAAGATAATACTGGAAATGGCTATTCTGTTCCAACTCAAATGGCTCCTGCAAATGAAGGCTTTGGTTATAGCGTAAATGGGCCGTACAGTTACCTTGTTAATAATTCAAATGACTATTATGGGACGTAGCAATGCAAGAATTGGCTGTGAACCGAAGGATGGTTTCATTATCATTGGTACGGTTGAAGATACATTTCACCTTAGTCTTGGTTGTCCGTTGTTGGTGGCGTTGCTGCAGTTTTGCTTAAAACCATCAGTATAAATATTTAGTTTCAATAAGTCTTACATAAAGCTACACTTTCATCTAGAAATGTTGCGTGGGTTCACCATCTGGATTCTGGTTACTCTGGAGCAATATGTGATTGCTGGAAAGGGGAAATTATTAACTTACAATGACAATGGCTGAATTTATTTTGGTCCATTTTCTTAACTCTGGGGGTGAGATCAATGCTTATTCTCAGTAGTACCAAAAGATATTTGTATAGGCTTAAATGACTAGTAGTTGCAGTCCTGACATTGTCTTATTTGGTTCAAGTTGTATGGTGTGTAGTGGGAGCTTTTGGTGATACTGCCTACAGATACAGTTTGTCTTTGATGGGCGGTTTACATTAACTCCACTTGCTTTTTTATCTTTATCTGGGCAATTGACCATTGCACATTACTTTTATCAAACCTCTATATCCTGTTACTATGATAATATTTTGATAATGAGGCGGGACACCATGGTTTATACAATTTTTTATATTTCTACTGATGGTCCGTTGGCAGAATCCTCATCTCATTAGTCATTCCATTTTCATTGTTGACTTATTGTTCAATATCCTTGTTTTAAAACTGGACATTTCTTAAATGGACTAACTATTTCAGGTTTCTTAGGAGATCAGAAAGAGACAAAAATTATACATACAGAATCAGCTTACAAAATCAGTACCTGTTCAAGATTGTTACGTGAAAGAATGAAGATGTACTGTCTTTTGGGTAAGGAAACATTTATGGTTGCTATGCTGCAAATGCTGCATTTAAGCTATAGATTTCTGGCATTTGAAGTATCCACAGTCAACATTGATGTGAGAAGCCTTGTAAAAAATTTCAGTTATTCTTCACTCTTGCACTTTAGAGCTCTAATGTGTTTTGTCAAACATAAAAGTATGTATTATATGTTTTTCTCCCCTTTCATGAAGTTACTTTTGTCTATTTTCCTTTCAAATATTCACTTATGCAAATTACCAACAGAAGGAAAAAGCAGGGTGTTTGCAGGGATAGGAGCCTCTTGATCGGTTGGTTTTGTGAAGTTTTATGCGTCAAAGCTTGTTATGGATGATCTAACGTTTTAAATATGAGAAAAGTGCTAAAAAAATATTAAGTTTCAACTATCCGGCTCTACAATCCATGGATGACCATCAATATCGATCAATTATTATGTTTCATTTCTATGGAAGTCAGGTAACTCTGAAACATAAAATCTAAGATTGACTGATTTGCTACTTGATTATTTTTCTTTCTTGGGTTCAACTAGCAGATTTGGAACTCGAGTTACTCTTGGAGTAATATCTTGTTGTGGTTGATTATTTTTAGGGTTTAGTGTAGCTTAACACCTGGGTGTCTATACTGTTATCTGAAAGTTTTCTTTGGTTTGCTAGAATCAATATCCACAAGATATAGATTGACTTGACTCCTAGATATTCGGAATAACTTTGCTTCATATTGTTTGGAAATGAGGACCAAACTGCGTGGGAGGTTTGATCTGCAATGAATTATGAGCTGGATTTTGTTTTAATAATGTAATTTGTTATGCTGTGTATTCATACATATACTCCTGTAGGTATCCTGCAATTTTGTGGTGAAGCCCAACATTGTTTTCTTTCAAAGTCCCGACTCTTTTGCCACTATGCCATTGGCGTTGGCATTATAATTAGCATGTTGTTGCATTTAGATAGGTTTGAAGTTTTTCATGCATGAGCAAAATATTTTCTTATAGTGTTTGATAATTTTCTTTTTTATTGTCTGTCAATTTATTTTCTTTATTAGTAATAAAATTTTCAAGCGTAATTTGGCAATCAAGTTGTAGCAATTAAACCAGTAGCCACAACTGCAAACATGAAAAATAGATAAAAACTGAATTAAAGGATGTTATTGGCTTATTGCCAATTATACATGAGACTGTCGGATTCTCGATTTCTTGGAAATCGACAAAAAAGTGTCAAATGGATTATGTTTATCCTATGACATAAATATTTCTCAGTTGTGTAGGAAGATAAATGCTGAAAAGATTTTCCACTCCGGGTTGTCAATCCTTGTGGAAGAACCTTCAAAGTCAGTAGCTAGACAATTGTTGTTTGATAAGCCAAAATTGCAGGAAAATTGTCGAGGTGCTCAGGTTCTTAAAATCTGACATTAGCTTTAGAGGTTGCTACATGCAATTGCAAGGTATGTACCAAGCGAACAAGCTATTGAGATTTTGATTGTCTTCTTCAAAAGGAGTTGCACTAAATCGAGTGCAATGGAAGGGTTTGATCCATGTAGCCGACTCCAACTAATTTGGGATTGAGGCTTTGTTGCCATTAGGAGATGCATGATGTGACTCTATGTAAGTTGGAGACCCTTCATAAGCAAGCAAAAAAGAAGTAAAAAAAAAAAAAACTCAATAGTTTGTGATGTTGCAATGTAGAGCTTTAGGATTGTGCTATATTAGATCTTGCTTTGGTGCAATTCAAGAGTCTCTAGAAATGAGTGCAGCAAAGTATGATGGGAATCTACTACTTAAACTCTGACTTGGTTTTATCATTCAATTAGTCCTGAATTCCCGATCATGTGGATCTAGGAATTGATAAGTGCATAGAAGGCAACATTTCCTTCTTCCATCCGTGTCTAAGAAGTTTTACCTTGATAAATGCTAGTAGCATATGTTTTTCTGTTTTGAGCAGCTGGACTGCTGATTTAGCTTATGCCTTCTGGAGAGGCTGTATAGCTTGACTATTGTCTGTTTTTCTTTTGGCTATATTGTTTGTTTGTTCTCTTCGCCATATCTTTTCTATGCGTTTTTTGGTGAAGTACTGCATCCAATATAAATGGTCATTGTGTGCTGATTGCTTCATTGATTCCTTGAATGCTTGAGAAATGCTCCTCTAGAAGGTAAGAATTTTTGTACAAAATTAGGAATAATGTAGCTTTTGAAGGTAGGTATTGTGATCTGAAGTGATAATGCAGTAACGTGCAAATAAAAGTAGAGCATGAAAAGGTATGAGAAGTTATTTTGCTCAATCTTGCCCTGATAACTGCCCACCTCAGCAAGTTAATTAGTTGTGCATTTGCCAACATAATTTCGATGTTCACTGGATAGGTTCTTTAAAACTGTGCTGCATTTTTGATGTAAATGAAAAGTTGCATGATTGCGGTAGTTGATTACGAATTATAGTAAATTGTGAAGCCTGAAGTGCATGACTGCTTAGTACATAAGATGACCTTACATTATTGCATATAGAACATTTTAGTGCAAGATTCAAAAACTTGGGAGCTTTTGTTAAAGCCTTGGTTGATGTTACAAGGAATTCTAAATACTGATGTTGGCTTTAAGAGTTAAATTTGTTTGTTGAGAGCGGTAAGTTGGCTTACTAACAAACTCTTGAACTGGATTTACTTTTCTTTGCTTAATTTTTCCTCTCTTCCTGAACTTATTTTGATATTCTGGGATTTTTAAGAAATTACTGTGGTTCGCATTGCAATGACGTCGCATATTTGTTTTGCTTGTAGTTTTTCTTTTGTTCAGCATGTTTTATTTGGAAAAGAACACCAGCATCCAGTTTGCTCAGTAAGAATTTAGCTTCCATTCTCATACCTCGAATCGATGAATGCAGATTTACACATTTTTACTTGATTGTCTGTATTTATGAAATGATGAAATCTTATCATGGAAAAAGGCCTTCAACTTCTGTGGTTTGTGTTTCAGGTTGCTAGAAGCAACAACTTTGGTTATGCAAAGAAATGTGGCAGGTGAAATGCAAGCTTTCATCACAGGAGCTCAAAAGAAACTAATTAAGCAATGCACCATCCATGCATGGATTATAATTTTAATATCCAAATCCACTTCAGTGCCCAAAATGGCCCCATCACAATTCACATAAACAAAACACGACCATATTGATTAGGCTTAGCTGAAAAAGATGTCTTGCCCAAGCACCAATCGTTATTTTGGTGTAGTGATTAAGATTTATTAGTTGTTCACTTGGGCTTCAATGAGATTATAAGTTTGATTCTCTTAATTTTTCGAGATGTCTCTTGTAACATTTAGGATGCTTAGGTGGATGTGTGGCAAAATTCGTAAAGTTAGAATAAGAAATATAGAAATTCAAAGATAAGTAGGAGTAACACCAATTGATACTGAAGGCGGTTGCGATGGTTTGGTCACCTGCAAAGATGGTCTACAAATGCTCTAACTAAAAAATTTGACTGAATAGAAACTGTAAAAATTCGACGAGATATGGGTAAATTAAAATTAACATGAGATGCAATAATTAGGAGGGATTCGAATGGTTTGCAAAGCTCACCATCAATTGCACTTAATCGAACACAATGAAAAAATTTGATTCATGTAGTCAACCCCAGTTAATTTGGGACAAAGGCTATGTTGTTGTTGTTGTTGTTCTCTTGTAACATCTCTTGTAAGGTGGGGCGTGCTCTTGTGGAATAGCAGGCAATCATAGGGACCACAATCATGGAGACCACAACATCAAAGAAAAAGGTGCCCAAGTAGTAAGCTTTGCTAATTGGAAAATTTGTCCGAGTGAGATGAATTAAAAGCAATTCTCTATCCCTTTTTTTGGACTTGTGACTATAGGGTGTTCATGAAATTCGCTGATCCATTTCGTTCCGGTCCGTTTAACTCTAATTGGCTCATAATTGAGTTTGTTAAATTTGATTGAATTGTAAAAGTTGCAATCCGCATGGATTTGATTGAATTGTGGATTGCACACTTTAATTTGCTGATTCAATCTGCAATCGAGTTCAATTAACTTTTATATATCTTACATTATACTTACGTACGGATATACTATTCAAATTTTGAATTATAGTTAGATGGCTTTAGCATTCCTATGCCTTTATTCATCTACTATTTATTCATATATACTTAAAAAATTTAAATATTTACAATTTAAGTTAAATTTTCTTATATTCAAATACACATTTTAAGCTATAAGTCAAGTAAATATAGAAAATGTTAAAACTAATATGTTTGAATTAAAATTAGTATTCAACAATTTTTTTACTAATCATGTTGCTTCTTTTTTTAGTAGGAGTCAAATCATCAGCTTCTCTAATTGCCTTTTGGCAAGTAGTACCTTATCTATTTCATAGGAAATGCTTTGACAATCATAATTTTTTTTACTTATAAGGATTTGCGTAATTTTTAATTTTGAACATTAATTTTATAATTTTATGAATATTAAATTTAAAATTGTTAATCTGCATAACTTATTCAGTTGGATCAACTTGTATTAACAAAAAAAAAGACAGAATTGCAATTTTTCAATCTTTAATAATTAAATCGGATTATGAATTGACCCTAATTGGATTGGATCTAATTCGTGTGTATCCCTACTTGCGTCCCATACAAGTTCTTGATTACTAAACACAATAGTTAGACCACATGGGAGGTTACGTTGGGTTGGGAAGCATATTTTAAACTCTAATGTGATTTAAGATGTTTGAACATTGTATAAAGAGTTAACAAATACACCACCTTTCATGACTCAAAAGGGCAAGAAGATTGTATTAACACGGCACTTAAAAATTGGTATTTGGTGTCTAGATGGTGCAGATTGCGGAATCACTTCCTACCTTCACTTTGTGCAACAAAACTACTCTCGCTTCTCTCAATCAAGAAGACTAGAGAATCTAGAGATTGCATGCCTGCAAATTCCTCGTCGCGATTTCCTCTTTATCTTTACTCTTAATCTCGCTTTTTTGCTCTTTTAAACTCTGTAGTACTCTTATAAAATTATTGTTCTCTCGCTTCTTCACCCCCTTACAACTAAAAACCCCATTTACAAGATAATGTTTGCCCACCTCTTACAAATAAATGTGTGTCTAATGGACACCTATTACTTTTTAGCAAATGTAGGGAAGTTAACTCCACAGTAAAAAATCATATTTTCATATTTGGTTCAATTTTAAATTTACAGAAAAATTTACAAATTTTATATAATAAAAAATATGAATTGATATAAAAGAGATGTATGTGGGTAATAAAATATAATTAATGAAAAGTAATTGTGTCCACAAACTTTTGAGTGATAACTCCCCTGGGGTGGGTGGGGGAGATATCTCTCATTTTTTGGTGTGAGTTGAGACATAACTTGAAGGGAAGTTGGATAACCAAACAAGATTAGTTCTAACTCCTCTCCAAGTTATCTCTCAGGAGTTAACTCAACTTTTAACCAAATAAGGCCCAAACTTACGTCACTATAGTATTCTCTTTAAAAGTTCGTCCCTTCCCTTCATTTTGATTTTCTAGCTCGAACATTAGTGACAAATGCACTTATCAAAATTAAGTCACCAATCATTTTGTTAATCTTGTGCTAATTAATAGTATAAATTTATGTTGTTACATGAGTAGTGGGTTCCATTAAAGATCAACTTGCATCAAAAATATTTTGAATGGATGACTCAAGCGGTGTGATGAAGTGACAAAGAAAAACACACTAAAATTTTAATTTTCTTTGTCACTAAAATTCTAAGTGAGGCAAAGACTATAAGTTAGATTATTCGATTATTTGGTAACTACATTTCCTTGATTTTCCAAAGTTATGATTTCCCAAAGTCATGGGGTTGAGGCTCAAAACAAACTTCCATGTAAAGGAATATCAATACAAAAAAACAAAAAGCTGAACCGGTAGTGGTCGTTGCCGGTTCAGGCCAGTTGAAATTGGCGGCTACATCCAACTGTCACGAAGAAACCTAACTCCCTTCACTACACGGATTCCCCTAATTCCAAGCCCTACAAATACGCAATTCATCGCTTCAAACCAAGCTCACATTCTTCTAAACCCTAACCCTAACCCTAATTCATTCCTTCAATCAATCAATCGTTTTTGCAATCTCAGCAGCCCTAATCGCCATTTCATTCGATTCTCCAAAACCCCCCCAAATCAACCGATCTGAGACACTCAAAAATCCCCAAAAATGGTACTCGATCATTTGATTCATGGCGGAAGGGATTGGGTGGAGGTGAAGCAGATCGCTTTGGGCGCCCGCAACACCACCATCTCCTTGGCCAAGCCCAGATCGCCAAAACCCACAACGATCAATGCCACTAGTAGCAGTAGATGGACTAAATCATCAATCAGTCTTGTTGTTGAAGAACAAGACTTGTTGGGCGGTTTCCAATTACACCTTCCTCGACTTCTCGTCGTCAAGTACGCCGAGATTGGCGATTCCGACTTTCTCCAGCGACAGAGGGAGGCTCACAGGCAATTTCAGGGCTGCCCTCAAATTATCCGGTGCTATGGAGACGAATGCACGGCGCTGAATAATGGTAGGATGATATATAGCGTCCTGTTCGAACACGCCTCCGGGGGCAACCTGGCTGATCTCATTAAGACTTATGGTGGTGGTGGTGGATTGGCTGAATTGGATGTCAAGAGCTTCGCAAAGTCTATTCTTTTAGGGCTTGATTGTATTCACAACAAGGGCTATGCTCATCTTGATATCAAGCCCAAGAATATTCTGCTAGTGAGGGATTCGACGAGGAAGAGGAAGAGGGGGCCTCCCTCTGCCTCTGCCTCTGCCTCTGCTGGTTTCATTGCCAAGATTGGTGATTTTTGGATTGCCAAGAGTCCTAAACAGATATCAAGAGAGACTTTTCGAGGGAATGAAAGGTCGTATTTGGAGGGCACCCCGCGGTATATGTCGCCCGAGGTTATCACTGAGAACAAGAAGGGGCCTGCCTGTGATGTATGGGCTCTCGGGTGTGTTGTGGTGGAGATGTTATGCGGGCAGCCGGCTTTTAGTTGCAGACCTGGTGAGACTTTGAAAGATTTCTTGGATAGGATTGGAGTTGGCGGCGAATTGCCTAGAATACCTGCTGGGATATCGAAAGAAGCGCATGACTTCTTGAAGAGATGCTTTGTGAGAAATAGCAAGTCAAGATGGAATGCGGGTAGGCTGCTGTCTCACCCTTTCTTGAAAGAGGATACTTCGGATGCTAAAGCGCCGAAGAAGGTTAGATATAGTAAACTAAAATAGCTGTAAGACGGAATTCATTTAAGTCTGTAGGATTAGTAGAAACTATTCTATGTTTGAGTGGAACAGTAATTGGAATTCTTTTTAGCAACTAAACAAAATGTATAGGAATTATAGCAAGTATGTAATGCTAAAGAAAATATTAGTAGAATCTCTGATTTTTCATTCCTTTGTAATGGCAAACGCACGACTATTCTAAATTACTAATAGAATGATTTTTTTTTAATCTAAATGTCATTAATGGTTCATTTCATTTATCTTGTCCATTGGATTTTTGTGTCTATTGCTTCTGCTGCTTTGTTCTACTGCATAGGAAGAATCAGTAGTGGTTTACATGATAGTTTAGAAAGCTGATGGCACTCCTGATGATGATTGTAGCGTAAAACCATTTTCGCATCTAACATAAGCTATTTTTTTTTCTTTTACATAGAGAAAGAGTAGAAAAGTGATTGCATTTATGTCATCAAATGAATTCATCTACTGCACCTGATGGTTTGTTTGTCATATAATATGAAAAATTTGTAGTTTACATGAAAGTGTAGGAAGCTTTTGACAATTCTGATGATCAGATATTGAAATCTGATATAGTGTTCTAGTAGTATATGGCTATATATAAGTTTATAGATCTTTTAATTCAATTTTTTGAATTGTGCAATTGTAAATTTATACATCTGAATGTAATAGATTATTCCTTATATTTTGCAATTCTTTTCTGTTAATATAGCTGCTTGGTTATCTTTTGTAGCATTCTTAACACAGTTTTAAATCCATTCATGTTTTTTGTTTAATTGGTTCGCAAAATGTGTTAAAGAACTGAATGTTTTCATTTGTTTATTTCATAATATCTGTTTTTTGTCTTGCAAAAAACAGTTATGTTATCAATTGTAAATTATCAAGTCCATAATCCCAATTATAGAGACAATACTTGATGATGTTTCCCTTGACCCCAAATGCTAGTCAAAACCTAAATAGAGACACAGGCACAGTGATACTAATGAGACAAAGCTAAGGGAGTGAGGAAAAGAATTGATTCTTGCTCTTTGAATGGCATTTGCTCAGCAAGTTTACTAATTTTCCCTGCCAAAAGAATGAGAATTATGAGATGCCTGCATAACATATTACCATATCATCTTAGAATCTCATTCATTTGAGATTTTTTTGATTGTTGTGAATCTTTAACAGTCTCTTGAAATAGGCTAGTTCTATTTGCTGATCATGTTTGGAATTCAAACAGTTAAAGAAAAAAACACTTTTTTGCCAATTCGGATTATATATGCTCAAAAACCTTGAGCTGATGGAATATGAAAATAGTGGAGCTTTGACATCACATTTTTTTTTAATCGGAAACGGTCATTGTATTAGTGATTAGAATTACAATTGCAATAGCTAATTTAAAGGAAATATAAGTTACAAATAAACAGTAGATCTAATCCAACATCCCTAGTTACTTCAACCTCATTTGACAATTGTTTGCAAGATTCTAATCATTCATTAAGTGTTCTTCTGTCCTGCGACCCGGCGGCTTATGTGCAAGAAAATCCAACATTCTTCCAGGCTACCTGCAAACTTGCCACTTGACATCATGTTGGAAACCACTTTTGTCAACTACTACCATGGTTATGTGTTCCCATCATCCATTATTAGGAGCAGAGGTTCCATGTTCAGTTGGCATGCTACCAACAATTCATTAATTCATACTCAAACTTCCATCTCCACAGGGAAGAGATAAGAGGGCCCTACTCTATAGAGATCAAATTCACACCTTCATATCCATACTAAAATGCTTTGTGACCCCTAATTTCACACGACGTTTTCATACGCACTTGATTGTGACTGTTGATTTTTGTATCGATGAGTGTGCACATGAAAATCAATCTACATCGAAGGGCCTCCCAACGAGTGCGTGTGAAAATGGCATGTGACATTGAAGTTAGGACTCAGTAATAAGAGATGATGAGAAATTATATGGCATATATATGGATATGCCACATGATTTTCATCATTGTGTTTCTTGGTTGAGATGGAGAAAAAAGGTTGAGAGGAAGCAAAATATGAAGAGTTGCTCCAAGCTCAAGCTCACATTTACAAGCACACTTATTACTTCATAAACTCCATGTCTCTCAAGTGTGCTGTTGAGTTGAGCATACCAGATATTATCCACAACCACCATGGAAAGCCCATGACTCACTCTGAATTGGTAACTGCACTTCAAATCCCTCAATCGAGATCCGCTCATTTGTACCGCCTAATGCGCATATTGGTGCACAATGGCTTCTTCGCGACGCAGAAAGTTCATGATCATGATGACCAAGAAGGATATGTCCTAACGTTATCTTCCAAGCTCTTGTTGAAGGACCAAAAGTCAAGCTTGTGTATGTACAACTTAACAATGCTTGACCCAGTTCTTTTAAGTCCATGGCAGGCATTGAGTGCCTGGTTTAAGGGAAGCGATGATGATGAAGTTAATGCATTCAAGACGGTTCACAAGAAAGGTATTTGGGAGTACATGAGTAATGAACGCGCTGATCTTTATCTCTTGTTCAATGGAGCCATGGCTGGGGAATCAGGGCTGGTATCAAGTGTGCTTGTCACAAAGTGTAAGACCATGTTTGAGGGGCTGAGATCGGTGGTCGATGTTGGTGGTGGCATTGGAATTATGGCGAGAGCCATTGCAGAGGCATTTCCACGCATTAAGTGCACTGTTCTTGACCTCCCTCATGTTGTTACTTCATGCCAAGGAAGTGAGAACTTGAATTTTGTAGCAGGTGACATGTTTCAGTCCATCGCTTCTGCAGATGCTTTTCTTATCAAGGTATACTTCTTTGTTTCTTTTCTTTTTCTTTTTTAATTCAAATCATCCTTTTAATTAGTCTTCGTTTAGAGTTTCATCAATATCATTTAAATTAAATAAAGTTAATGCAATGTGGTGAGAGTAACAATTATATGCAGTTGAACCTAATTAGAGTTAAATTTTTAATCTCAATCTGTTTCTAGTTGCATTATCTGCCTACTAAAATGCAAAGTTTTATTTGATGACTGCTTGTCGATTTGGTAGTTGAAAAACTTCATAAATTACTAAGGTTGATCATCAATATTTTTCTTAAGCTAAATTGAATTTTATCTTTTCTTTTAAAATGTAGGGGGTTTTGCATGACTGGTCCGACGAGGAATGCGTGAAGATATTGAAGCGATGCAGAGAAGCAATTAGTTCGAAAGAAGAGGGAGGAAAGGTGATAATCGTAGATATGGTAATAGACATGAAAGAAAGCACACATGAATCAACAGAGATTCAACTCATGTTTGATATGGAAATGATGGTTGAGGTGACTGGCAAAGAGAGAACCAGGCATGAATGGGAGAAACTCTTCATAGAAGCTGGTTTCATCACCTACAAGATTACTCCTTGTTTGGGTTTAAGGTCTGTTATTGAAGTCTTCATTTAGTAAAATCCATCTTACTATTTGTGTACTTTATTCTTTTCTTTTTGGGGGAACATCTCGCAGTAAAGTTACGTTGGGGTTGAACTCAAGGACTTTGTCTTAGCCGCATTATTAGGTCTCATCCACTCGACTCAAGATCTGTAACCGATTTTTTTAACTCTATATGTTATTATTTAAACTTTGTTACATGTTGGCATTTTCTATAATGAAAATTTCCGTAAACTCAATTGGGTTGCCATAATGATAAGGGCGAAGACGGAGTTGTGTGAGTTAAGCGTACGACATCGATTTCGATTCCTCGGTGTGGCAAGATCGTTCAGGTCACTGGGGTATGCCCAAACCGATTGCGCTAGAGCCTCGTGGGAATAGTTAGGTTCGTCTGGACAGCCACGAACATAAAAAAAATAATGAAATTCTCATTTGCATTTGACAAATAATAATAAAAAATCCCATATGGAGGTTACACATTTAATGTAACCTAGAAAAAGGATACTTTTTTCTACCAAAAAAAAGGGATACTTTTCAAGGAGAGAAATATTTTTGAGGAATATCAAGCATATACATTCACTTTTTAAAAAAAAAGAAAAAGAAAAAGAAAAGAAAAGAAGAGCATATACAACTCATGAAAACCTGAACCGCCCGGTTCACGACCGGTTCAGTGCAGTTGATTGTTTAATGTGGTGGATGCGTCAACTCGCGCTCGTCTCCTTGAAAATGTACTCACTTTCGGACACATCAAAAACCCTATAAAACCCCCCAATCTTCCTATCCAATTCATCACTTCGATCTTCAAAGCCCTAACCCTAATTTCATACTCTCCCAAATCATTCATTCATTCATTCATTCAATCATTCATTCATTCATTCAATCATTCATTCATTCAATCATTCAATCGTTTTGAACCCTAATTGCCCAAATCGCCCATTCATTCATTCATTGAATCAGTTGTGCAAAATAGTTGATTGAATCAATGGAGGAGAGAAGGAGAAGAAAAGCAGTGAAATTGATGGACGATTTGAAAGAGTTCTGCGTGATGAGTTGTTGTTCGAGGAATATCCATGGTGGGAAAACATGGGAGGAGGTGAAGCACATTGCCCATGGAGCTCGCAACACAACCATCTCCTTGGCCAAGCAAGTAGGCCTTCCTCAACTTGTGGTCGTCAAGTACGCCGCCATTGACGATTCCGATACTCTTCAGCGACAGAGTGAAGTCCACGCTAAATTCCAGGGCTGCCCTTACATTCTCCGGTGCTATGGAGACGAGTACTGCACCGCCAAGGATAACGGTCGGATCATCTACAATGTGCTATTCGAACACGCTTCCGGAGGCAACCTAGCTGATCTCATTAAGACTTCCCGCGGTGGCGCTGGTGGATTACCCGAATCCGATGTCAAGAGCTTCACCAAGTCCATTCTTTTAGGGCTTGATTGTATTCACAACAAGGGTTATGCTCATCTCGATATCAAGCCCAAGAATATTCTACTTGTCCCGGATTTGAGCAAGAAGAGAAAGAGGGGGGCCTCTGCCTCTGCTGCTTTTGATGCCAAGATTGCTGATTTTTGGATTGCCAAGAGTTCGAAACAGATACTGGCGGAGCTGCGATGGGAAGATCGGTGGTGTTTGGAAGGCACACCGTGGTATATGTCGCCCGAGGCTATTGCCGAGCATAAGAAGGGGCCACTGCGATATATGGGCTCTCGGGTGCGTTGTGGTGGAGATGTTATGCGGGCAGCCCGCTTTTAGTATCAAACCCGGTGAGAGTTTGGAAGACTTTCTGGATAGGATTGGTTTTGGCGGCGAATCTCCTAGAATACCGGTTGGGATATCGAGAGAAGCACAGGACTTCTTGAAGAGATGCTTTGTGAGAAATAGCAAGTCAAGATGGAATGCTAGTAGGTGTTGTCTCACCCTTTCTTAAAAGACCATATTCCGGATGCTGAATCGCCTCATAAGAAGGTTCGATATTAAAATAGGAGAGCAATTACGACTGGTTTTTCACTTGCGCTATTGAGTGAATTCATCTACTGCATCTGCTGGTTTGTCATTTAATGTAAAGTTCGATTATCAGATATTGAAATTTCATATAGTTGTTTAGTAGTGTCTTGTTATGTTTTTTTGTTAGTTTTAGAGGTCCCGCTATCAATTTTTAAAAGTGTTCAGGCATATGACACGCCTCGTATATAAGTCATGAGACATATATTGTGTAACAGTACACATATACATATGGATGTAATAGATTATTTTTTATATTCGACTATTATTTTCTATTAGAACAATTGCTTGGTTGTCTTTCTAGCATTCTTTACCATTTTAACTGCCAAAATCATGAGAAATGATGAAATGCCTTCATATTACCTGATCTTAGAATGTCATTCATTTTTGGTTTTCTGATTGTACTGAATCATTAACATCCTTTTTTAAATTGGCCAGTTCAATTTTGCTGATCATGCTTAGGAATTTCAAAAGCGAAAACAACACTTTTGGTAATTTGGCTTAACGATGAGCTGCAGGTTCTATTTCTTATGAATGTTGTTCGCAAAAACGCCAAAAAAGATAAAGACAATGCAAAAAAAAAATTACTGACTCATGCCCATGTTTTGATACTTGTATATTTTGCTTCTGTTTTAGCTTGATATATATATATACTTATGTATTCCTCATTGCATAAGAAGAATAATTTACAGATTCACAACAGAGGTTAAATTCATTAAATGAAAATTGTTCATATTCACGACTAGTTATCATTAGATTTAATTTGCAGCACAAATTTATTGAACAGAATACTTTTCGGCAGTGGAGGTTATTATCATAAGTGTATGGAAGAAATTTATACTTGATGATGTTGGAAATATATATATGAATGTTTTGCTATGACTGTTGTGAAAATGTATGTAGAAATTTTATTCCCAGAGAGAATGCACAATGCTCAACTTATAGTGCAATTGTTGTAAATTCTCTCTTAGAAAGATCTCCTCTCCAAAATGGCAGTACCATCATCACATGTATGCATCACAATATACAGGACGGAACACAGCACTACATTGATTAAGCTATATGTTGAGTTAATTAGAGAGGCCATTTTTCTATCTTAGTCCTTTTTGAGTTGTGATCTCTTTTGGGAAATAAAGATGTGATTAGGGGAGTGTACATCCTTTAGAGTCATCTCTTTTTTTTTTTTTTTTTTTTTTTGATACGCCTGGGTATCTAGACGGGTCAAATTATTCCCATGATCTGAGTACTTGGTGCAATCGCCCTGAGCGTATCTTAGTAGCCCGGAAAATCGTGAGGCAACGGAGAATCACACTTGGAACCATGCGCCCAACTCAAACAATCCCGAACTCACCCTTACCGTTTTGGTATGTCTTCAGAGTTCTTTAGAATCACCTCTTGGAAACATGTTTTTAGTCTTCATGAAATTCATGAAGTTTGAACTATTAAATCCGGGCCTTTTTAAGTCTAATTTACAGAGCGAATGCTCAACTCGCTCAACTCACCCTCTCTCTCGTGATCTCCCTATCACTTCTCTCGACTCCTCTCATTATGTGCGAGAGAGAGTCATTTCTCTGTTAAGAACTCGCTTTCATGACATAACGATGGTAAGTTACGGAAAGATTTACATGTTATTCGTTGTTTTTTTTTTTGAAAAATTGATTTTTTTTTTTTTTAATAGAATGAAGATATAGAGTTGATTATGAACAGAAATCCCTTGATCTCAAAAGGGTGATGGATTCTATGAAAACTGAATTGGAGTTATATTCAGCAAAATCAACGAGAGATCCCCTTGAATTAAAAAGGAGATGGATTCGATGAAAACTGAACTAGAGTCTACTATTGATTAAACAAAAGCTCACTTTGAAGCTAAAGTAGTCTCGAGCAACATGAAGCAAAAGAAACATATGCAATTTAACATGGAATCAAATAGAGAGACAATGTTATTTTACAACTAAAGAGAAGCGAAAATTACTAATTTAGCCCACCTCTTAAACACTATATCAAAAATATTTTACAACATCTAAAAATGTTGTCATATTACTTTGTTAAAACTGATTTAATATGTATTAATATATAACAAAACGATTTACGATTAAAAATTAATGTGTAATGATTTATAAATTTAATGAATTTTCTTGTACTATAATATTTAATTAATCATTATTTATTGTTTTTTATTATAAACAATATTAAGTTATATGTTAATTATAAATTCAACCAATTTTAACAACGTATTGTATAACAAGATGATTAAGTGTTATAAAAGATAATTTATTGTAGTGAAAGTAATGCTAAAATCATTTTTTGTAGTGAGATTTTGATTGTCTTCTTGGAGTTGGAGAACATGAAAGGGTTTTATCTTAACCCAATTAATTTGGGATTGAGCTTTGTTGTTGTTAGGAGATGCATGATCAATTGTTCGTGATGTTTCTATATAAAGCTTTAGGGTTTTTGTATATTATATCCTGCTTTGGTTCAATTCAAGAGACTCGAAAATAAACTGCTAGAAGTTTCACTATAAAGATTTTGTGTTTATAAAAAACTTAAAGTGTCTGATTACAAGTTCTATCCTTTTACTCTCGATGTTTTCTACTTGTTCTTGGTTGCTGCTTATTCCCTTCTATTGAGCAATGAGTGCAGCAAAGTATGATGGGAATCTAGTGCTTAAACTCGGACTTGGTTTCAATCGTTCAATTAGTCCTGATCATGTGGATCTAGGAATTGATAAGCGCATAGAAGGCAACATTTGCAGTTTTGCCTTGATAAATGCTAGTAGCATATGTTTTTCTGTTTAATGGAAAATTCATCATTGGTTTTGCTTGCTTCAGTAAATGAACCTATTGTCTTTTTCTCAACTACCGTAGTTGGGGCATCTTCTGTTCTACTGCTGCTTTATGACATAGCCAAATACGTTTTGACTCGTTTGAGAGCTGGACTGCTGATGTAGCTTATGCCTTCTGTAGAGGCTGTATAGCTTGATTATTGTATGTTTTTTCTTTTGGCTATATTGTTTGTTTGTTTGTTACCTTCCCATTATCTTTTCTCTATCTTGTTCTGGTCAATGAATGCTGATTGCTGCATTCATTCCTTGGATGCTTGAGAAAGGCTCCTCTAGAACGTAAGAATTTTTGTAAAAATTTATGAATAATGCAGCCTTTGGAGTTAGGTATTGCGATCCAAAGTGATAATGCAGTAATGTTCAATTAAAAGTACAGTGTAAAATGTGGTTCGTATATAAAATAAAGGTATGAGAAGTTGCATAATTGCGGTGTGGCAGTTGATTACGAATTATAGTAAATTGCAAAGCCTGAAGGCTTAAGTGCATGACTACTTAGTACATGGCCTGGCATTATGCTTATAGTACATTTTATATTTTACTTTCTAAGAGTTTAATTTGTTTGTTGAGAGTGGTAAGTTGGCTCTACTAACCAACTCTTGAACTGGTTTTACTTTCCCTTGCTTAATTTTTCCTCTCTTAATGAACTTGTTTTGATGTACTGGAGTTTTTAAGAAATTACTTAATCGAACACAATGGAAGAGTTTGATCCAATTAGTTTGGGACTAAGGCTATGTTGTTGTTGTTGTTGTTGTAGTACTGGGGTTACGCATCGCGGTGACGTCACGAATTCGTTTTGCTAGAAAGTTAATTTGCAGAGAAGCCAATTATCTACTCTCTCTGCAAATACCAGCATACCAACATCCAATTTGCTCAGTATGAATGCAGCTTCCATTCTCATACCTCGAATCGACAAACACAGATTTACACATTTGTGCTTTATTGTTTTTATTTATGAAATGAAATCTTATCATGAAAAAAAGGCCTTCAACTTCTGTGGTTTTTTGTGTTTCAGGTTGCTAGAAGCAAAAGCTTTCATTACCAGTCCATCCAAGGAAATGCGACCAGTGAATGCGGTCTTTCGTTACAGAAACTCAAAGAATCTAAGCAATGCACCATCCGGATTATTGTTATATCTAAACCACCACGGTGCACTTATTGTATGTGATCTCCCATAACTAGTTCTGCCCTAAATGCTCCTATCACAATTCATATACACAAAAAATAGACATGTTAATATCTGTTTTTTCTCTTGCAAAAAATAGACATGTTATTAATCGTAAATTATTAAGTCCATAATCCCAATTATAGAGACGTACTTAATGATATTTTCGTTGACACCAAATTCTCCGCAATTAAAGGTTTTGTCTTCTCTCTTTTTCATGTATCCTCAAGCCGCCATGAGGATGGCAAGCACCATGATGTTTATGATTGTTTCCTTAATTACTGTTTTTTGTTTCCTCTTACCAGCTCATCTTAGAATCTCATTCATTTGAAATTTTGCTGATTGTAGTGAATATTTAACGTTCTCATGAAATAGGCCAGTTCTATTTGCTGATCATGCTTCTTAGAGTTCAAACAGTGAAGGAAAAAACATTATCTTGATTAAGGTGATGGAACACGAAAATAGTGGAGTTTGGAAACCACTTTCGTCTAATACTACTTGCATGCTAAGAAACTTAAAAACACCGATACCACAATTATGTGTTCCTATCATCCATGATTAGGAACTGAGATTCCATGTGCTGTTGGCATGTTTCCAACAATTCATTAGGAACTGGGATTCCCTGTCAGTTATTTTCATACTCACTCATTGATCAGCATCTTGTCGCGCTTACTTTAATTAGAAGGTGAAATTGACACTCTTAAACATTTTTGGGGTACATGGCTGCATGGAATGTACACATCAAGACAATGATTTGTGATGACAGCAGCAACAACAACAACAACACAAGGCCTCAATCCAAATTAAGTAATTCGAATTAGCTGCATTGATTAAACTCTTCCACTTCCGCTTCATCTTTCGTGTTAGATTTCTCAATTAACAGCATGGCAGAGATGGGTAGCAGAGCTGAGGATAGAGCAAAGCACGAAGATTTGCTTGAAGCTCAAGCTTGAGAATGAAACAAACCATCCATAAGAAGAACCATAAGCTACATATTTTCTTGACAATAAGATGCATTACAAAGAGAATCAACTGTGCAGATTAATTGAACAAAAAAAACAAAAAACCAATCAACATTATGGCATAGAGTCGACGATTGATCATATCCTTTTTTCTTCGATGCTGCTTTAATTCTCCAAAGCAGATCTTCTACAGATGGGGCATGTGTTGTTTACTATCAACCAATCTTTGATGCAGTTTACGTGGAATTCATGTCCACAACTCAGACTTCCAATCTTCTCATCCACTTTAACCTGTAAATCACAATCCAAAAAACCCTTTCAACGATTTGCTCGGAGTAAATCTTAAAAAAAAAACGATTGCATTTGAATTCGAAGCATCCTCAAGAGAGCAATAGGGAACAAAAAAAAAGAGGAAGAGAGCAATATTGAGCAGCTTGTACAATTACTTACCATGCATATGCTGCAGATTTCAGCCTCTTGAGAAACTTTGTAATTTCTTGTCTTTAAGGATTTCAGTATCGCCTCTTCGGACCACCCGCTTTTCCTTTCCCTGGATTGTTCCTCGAAGAAGCTCCTACGTTGACCAGCCATCATATCTTCATCTGATCAGATCCTACCACCTTGCTGCAATTGCAAATCAAATTATATTGTAATTACTCAATATATAAGAGAATACCTATTTAGCGAGTGCAATTGAAAAATAATGAATCAAAGTCGGCCTCGCTAAAAGAAATACCTGAATGGATGTCGGATAAAGCCGAACTCGCGCTCTCGAATTCCTCCGTCCAAAACTATTGGTATTGGAGTCTGGAGGAGCATCCAATGTGACAACATCCTGTAATTAAGAGAAGCAATTAGCATTAATTAAAGCTTATCGTAGCTAGTTCATAAACAAGTATCAGTACTGATGATCAACTTCAAAGAATCAGTAATTGTAATGAAATACTCAAAATCCAAGGCTATGAAAAGAAGAAAATTACATCAATAAGTTGAGTAGGAAGAAAATGAGGAACATGTTGAGCATCTTGATGACTGCCATAAATGTTTCCCCTGGATAATGCAGGAAACAAAGTACCGCCGCGATAGGTGTCATGATCACTTATTCTTCGCCTCATGATTGAATCAAACGAAGCAGAGAGATGGGCATCATTAACAGGATACAAGCTCATTGTTTTAATTGTCACTTTAATGCCAAAAAAAAGAAGAAGAAGAACTTAATTGATGGATTGTATAAAAGGCAGAAAATTAAAAGAGCAGATCGATGGATGTGAGTTTTGGGCTTCTCTATATATATGATATGATGTATATATATAGCCAATTGAATGCATGTGTACTCCTAATACAAATCCTAATCTAATAAATGAGCAGGACTTTCTAATTCTGATCTAATTCAATTCATGCCAATTGTATAAAAGGACTTTCTAATTCTACTCTAAACTACCTGTTTTTTTTTTTTTTTTTAAATCAGATGGGGTGAATCGGGCGGTCCAGTTTAGTTATAATTTGGCGGGAATATCAACCGTCATGATTATAGCTTTTATATGACGCAACAAGCAAGAACCATATATAAACAATTCAATTCATCAAGAATTCATCACTTCGATCTTCAAAGCCCTAACCCTAATTTCACGCTCTCCCAAATCATTCATCCATTCATTCATTCAATCGTTTCTGAACCCTAATTACCCAAATCGCCCATTCATTCATTCATTCATTCATTCATTCAATCATTCATTGCATCAATTGTGCAAAATAGTTGATTGAATCAATGGAGGAGAGAAGGAGAAGAAAAGCAGTGAAATTGATGGACAAAGAGTTCTGTGTGATGAGTTGTTGTTCGAGGAATATCCATGGTGGGAAAACATGGGAGGAGGTGAAGCACATTGCCCATGGAGCTCGCAACACAACCATCTCCTTGGCCAAGCAAGTAGGCCTTCCTCAACTTGTGGTCGTCAAGTACGCCGCCATTGACGATTCCGATACTCTTCAGCGACAGAGTGAAGTCCACGCTAAATTCCAGGGCTGCCCTTACATTCTCCGGTGCTATGGAGACGAGTACTGCACCGCCAAGGATAACGGTCGGATCATCTACAATGTGCTATTCGAACACGCTTCCGGAGGCAACCTAGCTGATCTCATTAAGACTTCCCGCGGTGGCGCTGGTGGATTACCCGAATCCGATGTCAAGAGCTTCACCAAGTCCATTCTTTTAGGGCTTGATTGTATTCACAACAAGGGTTATGCTCATCTCGATATCAAGCCCAAGAATATTCTACTTGTCCCGGATTTGAGCAAGAAGAGGAAGAGGGGGGCCTCTGCCTCTGCCTCTGCTGCTTTTGATGCCAAGATTGCTGATTTTTGGATTGCCAAGAGTTCGAAACAGATACTGGCGGAGCTGCGATGGGAAGATCGGTGGTGTGGTATATGTCGCCCGAGGCTATTGCCAAGCATAAGAAGGGGCCTGCCTGCGATATATGGGCTCTCGGGCGCGTTGTGGTGGAGATGTTATGCGGGCAGCCGGCTTTTAGTATCAAACCCGGTGAGAGTTTGGAAGACTTTCTGGATAGGATTGGTTTTGGCGGCGAATCTCCTAGAATACCGGTTGGGATATCGAGAGAAGCACGGGACTTCTTGAAGAGATGCTTTGTGAGAAATAGCAAGTCAAGATGGAATGCTAGTAGGCGTTGTCTCACCCTTTCTTAAAAGACCATATTAGGACGCTGAATCGCCTCATAAGAAGGTTCGATATTAAACTAGGAGAGCAATTACGACTGGTTTTTCACTTACGCCATTGAGTGAATTCATCTACAGATATCTGTTGGTTTGTCATATAGTGTAAAGTTCGATTATCGATATTGAAATCGATATAGTTGTTTAGTAGTGTCTTGTTATGTTTTTTTGTTAGTTTTAGAGGTCCTGCTATCAATTTTTAAAAGTGTTCAGGCATATGACACTGCCTCGTATATAAGACATATATTGTGTAACATTACACATATACATATGGATGTAATAGATTATTTTTTATATTCGACTATTATTTTCTATTAGAACAATTGCTTGGTTATCTTTCTAGCATTCTTTACCATTTTAACTGCCAAAATCATGAGAAATGATGAGATGCCTTCATATTACCTGATCTTAGAATGTCATTCATTTTTGGTTTTCTGATTGTACTGAATCATTAACATCCTTTTTTAAATTGGCCAGTTCAATTTTACTGATCATGCTTAGGAATTTGAAAAGCGAGAAACAACACTTTTGGTAATTTGGCTTGACCATGACCTGCAGGTTCTATTTCTTATGAATGTTGTCACAAAAACACCAAGAAACATACGGACTATGCAAAAATTTTGTACTGACTCATGCCAATGTTTTGCTATTTATATATTTCGTTTCTGTTTTAGCTTGATATATACCTTATGTATTCCTCATGCATAAGAAGAATAATTTAAAGATTCACAACAGAGGTAAAATTCATTAAATGAAAATTGTTCATATTCGCGACTAGTTGTCATTAGCTTTAATTTGCAGCACCAATTTATTGAGGAGACAACTTTTTTGTCATTGGAACTTATTATCATTGGTGTGGAAGAAAATTTATACTCGATAATGTTGGAAATATCAGCTGTGTTTTGCAATAACTGTTGTGGAAATGTATGTAGAAACTTTAGCTCCCAGAGAGAATGCACAGTGCATTGGTAAAGCAACAAAGGAATCACTTAGAGGAAAAAACAAGCTGCTTTTAACAGGTCTTATAGTCATTGGGGGATAGTTTTCATTCGGCTTATTGTAGTTGTCAAACCATTTGCGCTATAAAGTTCTACATGTCTACAAGAGAATTCATTGTCTGATTACGAAATTTCTTTCTTTTTATTTTTCTTATCTTTGCTTCATGTTCTTCTAATTCGGGCTTGAGGCTTCGTTGCTGTTGGGTGATGGTTATTCCTTTCTACTGATAAATGAGGGCAGCAAAGTTTAGTGAGAAACTACGGCTTAATCTCTGACTCGGTTTTAATATTCCAATTAATTTTTATCATCTGGATCTAGAAATAATTGCATGGAAAGTGATCTTTCCTCCATTCATAATTGTCTATTGAGTTTTACCCAGATAAATGCTTGTAGTTTATGCCCTTTCTGTTCTGTTACTTCCTTTTTTTTGGTACATGTTCTGTTACTTCTTGCCAAAGCCAAATATATTGTTGATTTTTGGTTAAAGCGGCTTGACCATTATCTGTTCTTCAATTAGCTGTATTGCCTCTTTTTCCCACAAATCGATAAATGCTGATTTACATATTTGACCATTAAATCTAAGATTTGTTGAACATTTTCAAATTAAATGTTTAGTCCCACATTGGTTAGGAACTTCAAGTTTAAAGAGTATATATGTACTCTTGCACCATAGTGTGTGTAAAATAAAATACAAGTGTTATGCAAGGTGAGCCACACGCGCGCGCGGCGCATATGGCGCTTTTATAGGCGCACTTAGCCATGTGTGTAAGCTAACCATGTTTTACCATTAATTTTTACCATTTTTGAGATTAAATGGGTAGTTAGTAGAGTGGCTGAGTGGGTGCAGTTGAAACTGCTCTCCATTAAGGAATTACTGCTCCACTACTCCATTGCATCAATGCTTGACTGCTCCATTACTCCATTGCATCAATGCTTGACTGTTCCACTACTCCACTACCCCATTTTCACTCTAACTGGTCATGACCAGTGCTCTATAAGAGGGGAGGTTTGGGGAGGAAGAAATAATCTCGAAATTCACCAGCAATTGCTCTTGTTTTCATCTTTCACTACTCCAAAGTGTAAGGTGGGTTACTTCATCGTATCCTTTAGGATATTTGCTGACTCTTGCAGTGTAGAGAGCAAAATTTTCTTTAGGAAAGTAGCAGTGTTACACGCTTTGAAGTCATTGCAAGTCCCTATGTTCTAACAATCTAAAGGAAATTTTTTTGTTGTCGTTGCAATGGCTTCAATCAAAGAACTGTCGGCTAACATTGTGAAGCTGGATCGCTTCGATGGAGGCGATTTTCTGAGGTGGCAGAAGCGAGTGCATTTCCTGCTGGTAGCGCTTCATCTGGTGTATGTTCTGGATACACCGAAACCTATGGAGTCCGATGATGAAACTGTCGAGCAGATCAGGAAGAGGCAGAAATGGGAGACAGATGACCACACTTGCAGAGGTCATATTCTGAACGCCATGAAGGACTCACTGTTCGACCTATACCATAATGTTCCCTCTGCCAATGAGCTATGGGAGAAACTGGAGGCAAGGTACCATAAGAAGGATGCGACAAGTAAGAAATTCATCATATCAAAGTTTATTAGTTTTAAAATGGTTGATGAAAGGTCTGTCATGGAACAATTTCGTGAAGTTGTGAGGATTAGAAATAATTTCTCTCAACACAATCTTGTCATGGATGAAACAATTGTTGTGTCTTCTATTATTGATAAACTGCCCCCATCCTGGAAGGAGTTCAAACGAACTCTTAAGCATAAAAAAGAAGACATATCTCTTGATGAACTTGCTAACCATATATCTTCGTGTAGAAGAGGATTGTCGCATGCAGGAAAATGAAAAAAGAGAAGAATGCTCAGGAAATTTCAAAGGTGCATGTGATGGAAGCGGCTAAGTTCAAAAAGCCCCTGCTGAACAGGCCTAACAAGCCTGGTGGTTTCAAAAAGCCTACCGATTCGGGAAAATCGAACAACCAAAACCAGAATCAAAGGAAGCAGAAAGTCACTTCATGGTTTTGCGGGAAAGATGGCCACCTCAAGTCCGAATGTTATCATTGGAAGAGGAAGCAAGGAAAAAACCATGCTTCCTCTAGCGCTGTAAAAGGTGCGGGTAATGACAATGATGATCCCATTGCTATGATATCTGAAATCAACGTCGTTGAAAATGATATGGCTTGGTGGGTTGATTCTGGTGCTACTCGACATGTCTGCAAGAACAAGAGGTTCTTCAAGACCATTGAGGCAGTAGATGAAAATACTGTCTTGTACATGGGAAATGATGCTACTGTCCCTGTTAAAGGCATAGGTAGTGTTGATCTGAAGTTTACTTCTGGCAAAATCGTAACACTCACTAACGTGTATTATGCACCAGAAGTGAGGAAGAATCTTGTGTCGGGTGGTCTTTTGAATAAGTTTGGATTTAGGATTGTCTTTGAGGCTGACAAGTTTGTACTCTCCAAGGGAGGGGTATATGTAGGGAAGGGGTATGCTTATGAGGGCATGTTTAAGCTCAATATAATCGCTTTATCTAATAAGAATGTTATTTCTGCGTATCTTGTTGAGTCTCCTTCATTTTTATGGCATCATAGATTAAGGCATGTTCATTTCAGAAAATTATATGATATGGTAAATCTGGAATTACTGCCTTATTTTGATAAATATGAAGGAAATTGCAATACATGCATGAAAACAAAAATAACTAGAAATCCATTTCCTAATGTTGAAAGAAATTCAAAGTTGCTAGACTTGATACATTCTGATGTATGTGACATACATAGTACACCCTCAATAGGAGGCAACAAATATTTTATAACATTTATTGATGATTATAACAAATTTTGTTATGTTTATTTGTTTCATTCCAAAGATGAGGCAATGGTTAAGTTTCGGGCCTATAAGGCAGAAACCGAATTGCAATGTGAGACCTTTATAAAATGTTTAAGGTCTGATAGGGGAGGAGAGTACTATGATCCAAAGTACTTTGAATCCTTTGGAATAGTCCATGAGACTACGCTCTTATACACCACAACAAAATGGTGTGGTGAGCGTAAAAATCGTGTTTTAACCAAAATGGTTAATGCTTTATGCTATCAAACTCTGGTTTGAGTAGTGGTTTTTGGGGAGAGGCATTGCTTGATCGCATGCCATATTTTGAACATAATTCCACAAAAGAGGAATAAAGTCACCCCATATGAGCTTTGGAATAGCGAAAACCAAATCTTAATTATTCAAGAGTTTGGGTCAGTAGAGCGATAGTAAAAGTACCAACCCAAAAAGAGGAAATTGGGTGAAAGGGGAGTGGAGTGCATATTTATTGGATATGCACAACACAGTAAGACGTATAGGTTCATGGTAATTGAGCCTAATAATTCGATTTCGGTAAACACTGTAATTGAATTAAGGGATGCAATCTTTGATGAGATAAGATTTAAATATGTTCCCAAAAGTATTCCTGAAGAAAACCAAAAAGGGAAGGAAGTCATAGAAATTGAAAATGACAAAGAAATAGTAGAAGTTCCTGAACTTCGAAGGAGCAATCGAGCTCGGAAAATTAAGTCATTTGGTTCTGATTTCTATACATTCCTAGTTGAAGGAAGTAGAGAAACAATAACTAGACAAATTCCGTATTGTTTTAATACGGATGCTGATCCTCAAACAGTAGAGGAGGCAATGAAAGAAATATATGCGGCTTTCTGGAAAGAGGCATTAAATGATGAGATAGATTCAATAATGGGAAATAACACTTGGGAGCTAGTTGATCTACCTCCCGGGTGTAAACCCATTAAATGCAAATTTCTCTTCAAAAGGAAAAGAAGAGTTGATGGATCCATTGAAAAACACAAAGTGAGATTGGGCGCTAAGGGTTTCACCCAAAAGCATGGAATAGACTATTTCGATACCTATTCACCAGTAGCTAGAATCGCTATTATCAGATTGGTTATTGCAATTGCAGCTATAAACAAGCTGGTCATCCACCAAATGGACGTTAAAACAGCGTTCCTAAATGGAGAATTGGATGAGGAAATATACATGGAACAACTTGAAGGGTTTATTATGCCGGTCATGAGAATAAAGTGTGCAGATTGCGAAAATCATAGTACGGTTTAAAGCAAGCACCAAAACAATGACACCAAAAATTTGACCAGGTTGTACTTGCTTTTGGATTCAAAATAAATGAATCTGATAAATGTGTATATAGCAAGTTTGATGGAAAAGGCAATGGTGTCATTATCTGTCTTTACGTAGATGACATGCTGATTTTTGGAACTGACTTGGAACAAGTTCAGTTGACCAAAAGGTTTCTTTCAAGCCAGTTTGAAATGAAAGATTTGGGGCAAGCAGATGTTATTCTCGGAATTCAGATTGTAAGAGATTAGGGGAGTATTACTCTAACTAAATCTCATTATATTGAGAAAGTTCTCAATAGATTCAATCACTTGAATCATGCCCCTGTTTCTACCCCACTAGATTCAAGTATTGAGTTAGTGAAAAATACAGGCAATCCAGTTTCACAACTGGAGTATTCTAGATTAATTGGATGCTTAATGTATGCAATGACATGCACTAGGCCGGATATTGCCTTGGCAGTAGGCAAGTTGAGCAGATTTACAATCAATCCAAGTGAGTTGCATTGGTTTGCAATTCGAAGAGTTTTAAAATATCCGAAGAAAACAATTAACTATGGTTTATGCTATAGTGGATATCCTTCGGTCTTAGAAGGGTTTTCAAATGCAAGTTGGATTGTGAAAGACCAAAATCATGCATCTACATGTGAAGGGTTTTCGGATGCAAGTTGAAATCTGATATATTTGTTTAGTAGTGTCTTGTTATTTTTTTTTTGTTAGTTTTAGGGGTCTTGCTATCAATTTTTAAAAGTGTTCAGGCATATGACACTGCCTCGTATATAAGTCATGAGACAAATATTGTGTAACAGTACACATATACATATGGATGTAATAGATTATTTTTTATATTCGACTATTATTTTCTATTAGAACAATTGCTTGGTTATCTTTCTAGCATTCTTTACCATTTTAACTGCCAAAATAATGAGAAATGATGAGATGCCTTCATATTACCTGATCTTCGAATGTCATTCATTTTAGATTTTCTGATTGTAGTGAACCGTTAACATCCTTTTTTAAATTGGCCAGTTCAATTTTGCTGATCACGCTTAGGAATTTGAAAAGCGAAAACAACACTTTTGGTAATTTGGCTTAACCATGAGCTGCTGGTTCTATTTATTATGAGAAGTGACTGGCTGTAGTGGTGCATTTGTCATTGGAATATGGCTTCAAAGGTGGCTTATTACATTTGCTGACGAATTTCCCATGTTTATCAGATAGGTTTTCTTTAAATTACGCTACATTCTTGAAGCAAATGAAGAGTTGCATATATATATGATTGAGGTTGTTGATTCCTTCTGCAAATTGACCCTGGGGCCCTAATGCAATTTACCTGAGCATAATTTGATAGGCCGGACAATCTTGACATAGCAGGAAATTAAACTTGGGACAATGCGTCAAACTACACAATCTCAAGCTCGCCTTTACCGTTCGGATTCTTTAAGGTCATCCCTTGGAAACATGTTTTAAGTCTTCACGGGATTCAAAATGTTTGAACTATCAAATCCAGACTTTTCTAAATTCTAGCGTGTCGCAGGTCGGACACCCGCGCCTCGTGCATGCATCTCTAGGCGAATCGATAGTCCATGTTGATCGCTTGTCCGACGTGGCCTTAGGTGTCTTAAGCATGCACCTTAACATTTTCCTTTTTTAAAAATGGGAGTTTTTTTTTCAAAAATAATATGGGCAATTTAATATCAACCTTTTGCTTTGGTTGTAATTTCTATCGGAATTAGGATTAATATAGAAAAAAATATTATATAATAATTAGCAAATCTAAATGGTTGGCTTTAAATTGCCAGGTTAGGATTAATTTGGAAAAAAAAATAAAAAAAGAAGTTACATAAACATTAGGATATTTTCGTTTGCGAAAATACATACATTGACATTATTGATGGTTTACAATAATATAGGGTCGGGCTCAAATAATATTGATCGATCAAGTTAAAGCTAGAAAGATCACAATAAGTTTTTTTGCCAAAAACAGGGAAGCCTAGTTTTGTTGACTTGATGAGGCGACCAAGATTTTTTATTTGAGATTCATTAATTAAATCAAGTGTAGCCGTTAGGGAGGAACACGTTGGCGCCAGAAAACGGCCGAACCCAACGGTCTAATAATATTTGAAAGTGGCGCCATATTTAGAAAATTTGATGGACAATTTAATCCCCCAACGGTCTTATAATTTACAAAACTGCCTCGCGCGAACCAAACTCCCATTACAAATACAAATACTCAGCAATCCAACTTTGTAATTCATATCACTTCATCAATCTCGCTCATCACATTAACTCTTCAAATCCCTAACCCTAATTTTGCTCTCCCAAATCATTCCTTCTTTTAATCAATTCAACATGATGATGGAATTGGACGACTCGCAGAAGATCATTAGTACCTTCCTCAGCCTAGCTGATTTAATCAAGGATCATTATTCTGATGATGGTGGGATGCCGAAATCCGGCGTCAAGGCCTTCGCAAAGTCGATTCTTTTAGACCTTGAATACACTCACAAAAAGGGTTACGCTCATCTCGACATCAACCCCGACAACATTGTACTTGTGCCGCGAGGTGATCATTACTCATCCAAAAAGATGAAGATAAAGAGATCAGCCAACTCTGGTGCCTCTACTGATGATTTCGTTGCCAAGATTGTCGATTTTGCGACTGCCAAGAGTTTTAATCAGATATCTGCGGAGCAGCAGCAGCAGCGGAGGAAAGATTGGTGGTTTTTTAGAGGCACTCCGGGGTACATGTCGCCCGAGCTTATTGCCGAGTGTGAAAAGGGGTCTGCCTCTGATGTATGGGGTCTTGGGTGTGTTATGGTGGAGATGTTATGCGGCCGGGCAAGTGTCATTTATGTACAACTTCCACTGCATATGTCATATATACACTGTACACACACGTGGATACGAAATTCGAGACAGAGGAAGGACAGACAAGTGTCGTACACGTGTAGTTGGGCCAGCTGGCAAGGAGTACACGGAGACACGTCACCCCGGGCGGCGAGCACTAGAACAATTTGAGCTTTTAATAGCACTTAATAGATAGAGGTTTTAATTAACCCCCATGAATTAGACAATTTGAGCTTTTAATAACACTTAATAGATAGAGGTTTTAATTAACCCCCATAAATTAGATAATTAGGCTTTTTATAGCACAAATTCATAGAGGTTAAAAAAACCTCTATGGAAACTCTGGTCCAAACAATCACTCAACCCTTACAAACAATCACTCAACCCTCACTCCTCGCGCCCGCTCCTCTCGCTCACACTCGCGCTCAACCCTCACTCCTCGCGCTCACTCCTCTCGCTCCTCGCGCTCGCTCGTCTCACTCTCGCTCGCTAACTCGTCTGGCTCTCGCTCGCTCGCTCGTCTGGCTCTCGTTCGCTCGCTCGTCTGGCTCTCGTTTGCACTCGCTCGTCCGTCATCGTCATCGTCTGGCTCTCGCTTGCACTCGCTCGTCCTCACCTTCATCGTCTCTTGAGGTATGGATTCTTAGTTTTCTCTGTTTGTCGATAAGTCGAGGTTTTTGATCGATTGATGAGCCAATGCGCGTCGATTTCGACCTATTTGACCGATTTGGTCTCGCATTTCGTGTTTGCTCAGTAACGGCGTCTTTGTGTTGGTTGGATCTGGATTTGAGATCGTGAGATTCAGATCTCTGTGCATTTGTGGATGTGCGTGCGTGTGGCTATGCGTGCATGTGTTCGATTGATGGAGCTCGTTCTGGATCCTGATTTGTCTTCTTCGTTGGCAGAGGAGGTCCGATTAGGAAATTGAATTAGGTTTTAATGCAATGTGGTTGTGGCTTTTGTTTTGATTCATGTTTGGCTCGTTGGCTTTATCTCAAAATCTATATTTTTTTGGAGGGAATTGAAAGCATGATGAAGAGCTTCATTGTAGAGGCGATTCTTGCACAGGGAGCTAATGTGGTCATTAATTGATTGTTCATTCTCAAGGTGTGGTAATGCAGTAGGTAAGCAATTGGACTGAATATTGTTGTTGAAAACCAGCAGTTGGGGCCTTAAACTTTTTAGCATTACGTTGTGTCATTCGGTAGTGAGATGAATTGGCGAGGAATTCTGCAAATAAGCAAACAAATACATCAAAGTTGCATCTAATCAATGTAAACTAAAACTAAATACGCAAAAATTAAGGCTTTTGGTGATGAACACATTATAACATAAGAATGAATAATATTATGAGCACTCGTCTTTTCTCCTTGATTCGCATAACAAAAACAACATGTCTTCATACCTAACACTTGAGGAAAGTACATTTCAACTATTTAGTTTTATTTTTTGACTCATCTTATGTCTCTGAATTTAATTTTTTTGTGCTTGCAGATGATGGGAAGAGCATATAGATGGTGCTAGAAACTTGATGAGTTTCAATGTTTCATATTTGTTTCAATATCTTCTTTTCTGTTACTTTTGCACGTATATAGAAAAGGAACTTATTTTGTCTAGTTTTAAGTGCTTTGTATAAGACTAGCTTTCTTACTTTAGTGTTTCTTTAAATACATTCCGCTTTGCTCTCACTTCTCTATACATACATGCGTGTCTCTAACATATGATTGATGCTTGTAACATATGGTTGATGCTCGTATATGGTTGATGCTTGTAACATATAGTGTTTTGCACATGTTGTGAGGGTGGTAGTGTCGAACTCCCAATCTATGTGCCTATCTTTTTTTATTTTTGAATGATGATGTATGAATCTGCAATTGTGTGTATTTTGTTTGAGATATGGAATGTTATCCATTTTACGCAAATTTGAATTGTGAGGAATTAGAGTAATTACGTATAAGCGATGAGGAGTGCGGTATTTGTTGCGATAGCTGCAGCGGTTGGCAACTTCTTGCAAGGATGGGACAATGCCACTATTGCAGGTAACTTATTTTAATCTTTACTATATAATGTTTGTTCTTTGTTTGATGTTCACTCTTCAATTTTGACATCTAACATACAACTATTATTTCCTGGCATTGAACATGTATATATATATATATATATATATATACACTTTGTGAACTGGAAATCAGTGATTAACATGTTATTAAAAAGTCTTTGTAAGTTTGTATTGAAATCATCTAGAGCATTGGATACATCTTCCACTTTCTTAAGCATTACCTTGTTGGGATAGTTGATGAAATCTATGCGTTATCGTTGGACCTTGCGAGTTTTCTCTATCTCAGTGAGAACCAGTGTAAAACCAACCATTCAATTTCATTTGCTGCCATTGTTGTGTGTACATTATGTTACTATAGTGAAGCAAATATATGGGGAACATAAACTAATACTTGAACTTGAACAGACAGCTAGCTTGGACAAAGAAAAGAGAGAATGGAATTTCTTTGAAGTACAACAATTACAAAGTTTTCATTCAAGAATCTATCTATGATTCGCCACATTGTATGAAAGATTTGCTTTCAATATCAATTCCATGAAACTTGTTTGATTTTTAATTTAAACACATAATAAAGCTAAACCCTTTTAATGGGCTGGAAATGGGTTTGGGAGAATGTTTTTATCATATTGTATGGTTTTTGGGATGTCATTGATGTCTTCACCTAGTTGGAGGTTAATGCTTGGGGTTCTTTCTGCACCCTCTTTGCTTTATTTTCTTTTGACAGTGTTTTACTTGCCCGAATCACCAAGATGGCTTGTGAGTAAGGGGAAGATGCTGGAGGCTAAGAAGGTTTTGTAGAGAATACGTGGAAGGGAAGATGTCTCAGGTTTGCTTTTGGTGTTGCGTTTCGCATTTTTTTCAGTTCCTTCCTGTGCTTGTCTTAGTAAATTGTTCATTCCTGTGAGTAAGGGGAAGATGCTGGAAGTTATTGCTTCAATTGAGTTCCCATGCTTCATTATTTATGACCTCAGTTCATACAGAAATTGATGATCTACAACTTGATGCATCATTCATTCAATTTATTTACTTTTTTGATTCAGAGGAAAGTCAACTCTAATTATCCTAAATTCTTCTTTAGGCGAGATGGCTTTGCTGGTTGAAGGACTTGGAGTTGGTGGCGAAACATCTATAGAAGAGTATATTATAGGCCCATTTCTAAGAAAAAAAGGTCAAGTTCATTGTATTTTATATTGTTAGCATCTTGATATATTCTCTATTTGTTTTGCAGCTTGAAGAAATGGGATTCGATCGAGCAACGATCTTGCGGGTATTCTTTGCGTGCAACAAGAATGAGGAGTTGGCAGCAAATTATCTACTGGATTACATGCACGAGTTCCAGGATTGATGCGAAAGGGATTCAAACTGAACTTTTTCTTGTTAGATTTTAAATCTTCAACTATGTTAATTACTTTGTCGGCGTCGAACCTTCCTTCTGTCTCAGTTTCTAGCAGAAGGTTGTAGTATGATGGTAATTACAAGTGCTAGGAGTGTCAAAAAGGTTCCTTTTCTTTTCATTTGTGCTCCCTTTCTTTTCCCTCACTTGGTTTTCATCTTTGTGAATTATTTACTACAATCTATATGGAGGAGTCTTTGCTGTGGATTATTCAACTGTTTATAATGTGATGCACCAAATATTTTGTTTGTGATGCGACTAACTTGTGCGGTGCTTTAACTTCTATTAGGACTTGCTCTTTTTTAACAAGCTGATGTGTTGATGCACATAATCCCTCAAGACATCTGCTCGAAGGCCGAATGATAGTCATCAGTTTAAGTGGGTGAGTATTCTCAATGTAATGGTTCTAGTGGTATGTTTGAGTGCAAAAAAAAAACGGAGTCGAGGATGAAGAGTAACAAACTCTTTTAACTTGCCCTTCTCTGCTCTAGTTATGTAAGAAGTTCCCAAATTCCCTTCAGATTAACTCTTTTAACTTGTGATTGAAAAAAAAAAAAAGCTCTTAACTTTTTTAACTTAAGGCCATGAAATTAAAAAGAATCACTTCATAGCGTTGAAATACTTCAAGATGTGAGGAAATGAAGGGAACAATAGTCCCTGTATCTATAGTGTATTCTCGCTAATATTTTTCTTTGAATATTCTGGCGTGTGTATGGCCTTGTATTTCAGCATGTCAGGTTTCTTGGAAGATAGAAGGTAATGGGTATTCATGCATTATTGGATTGCCGATGAAAATTGGGTCTCCTTGTAAATGTTTTATGTTATGATGATGTTGTTCCAAGTTTCTTCATTGTAGACATTATATTGAAGCATTTTGTTACATGTTTAACAAGAGCTTTTGGACTAACATAAGATATTACATGGCATTGGATTTTCTGAAGATTTGCCTTCATAATCTATACCTACATAGCAGAAGATCATGTATTGCAAATAGTTGATTATTCAATGGAAAGATTGAACAAATAGTTGATTATTTGATTAAAATATAAAGCAACATCTGAAACACTAAATAAACTTGTTAAGTTATTTATGCCTCTATAAAGACCTACTAGTATTGATTTTTAAGTTGCTTTGGATGTAGTCAATTGTTCTGAATTTGGCTGATTTTGAATGTTTATGTGATAGGTGAGGCGCTATGTTTACCACGACGTTGATCTCGAGAAGCTCATCGACTGCTCCTATGTTCAGGTGCAGAATTTGAATTGAAATTGAATTAAAGATGCCAAAGTAGTAGTACTCAAAAAGATTTTTATTTTTGAGCTGTTTGGTCTCTACATTAATGACTTTATTATGATGTGAAGTATATAAATGTTTGTGGGTGTTGCAGCCTTACACTATAAACAGTGCCAAAGTGGTGTTTTTGAAGCGAGAGGCCTCGATCAAGACCTTGTAAAGGCTCAGCCAATATCTGCCTCAAATGTGACATAATTCTTCAAGACCCTTTTCACTGCTGCTCCCTTTCATGCAAGGTTCATGAATTCAAACCATCTAATCAACTTCATTGATTTCTAGCATTATTTAGTTGATTAATGAATAATTCAAAAAACTCCCTTGATCAAAGACATGTTAATTAATTAGATCACTGATTGCATCATGATTTGCCTGATAGTATGTATATACTAGCATTATATGTACAGTTTTTGATTTCATGTCGAGTCTAGAGAAAATATTTTATTGGTTTTGGTACAACTACCTGCCTTTGATTTGTATATTCTATAATGCGAAAAGTGTTCTTACTAAGCTATATATGTATATACAAACACATCTAACTATCTCTGTTTGTTATGTATTTATATATGTATATACAAACACATCTCTTTCTGTCTTTTTAGAGATTCTCTCTTTCTCTACAAAGGTGGGTAGTGTTCTTTTCCTTCTAAAAATTTTTGGGTTTTTATTTTTCTAACATGTTTGTTGTTTGCTTTTTTTGTTTCTTCTTCTTTACTTTTATTTTTTGGGGATCTTCTACAGAGTTGTGTTCTCAAAGTGAACATACATTGTGATGGCATTTGATACCAATGCTTTTGCAGTTGGCTGCATAATATTTGAGTTTTGCCTTTTATTTGGTGCAGAACATAACAATTTAGCTCGAAAACTGCGTGTATAAGCGAAAACCTCTCAGTTTGTTGAAACCAAGATTCTTCCGCCGTCCCAAAATGAGTTTAGGACTCTCCTTCTTACGGCCTTTTTTATGATTATTTCAGGATGGGAAGATATCCTCCAGTTGTAAGAACAGCTGTGCCTGTGAATGGTAGGTTTGAACACATTGTTCTGTCTTGCAATGCCACTTCTGACCATGCTATTATCTGGATCGAAAGAGAAGCTCAGAGGGTTCTGGATGTAAGTTTTGTTTATTCTCTTGAATCATTATGTTATGATCTTCTACAGAGTTGTGTTCTCAAAGTGAACATACATTGTTTATTTGAAGTTTGGTTTGGTAGGATCCAGTTATTGGAGGCAAAAACAACGCGAGGAGCATAGTTGGAGGCCGGCAAGACGGGGCAATCGATGATTGTTTTCGCATCCTTGTCGACGCACAGGTATATTTCATAAACTTGAGATTCATCCCATTGGTTTTTACTGCATCGAATTGTTGTCGAGGCTCCGATTCCTCCTAAGATTACTTTCTTTACATTAGCCAAGCTGTAGTCTGCATAATCTGTGGAAACAATGCCTGCACATACACAGATACCCAGTTAGTCCTTTCACCTTATATTGATCATTACATTTCAAAATGAAGTTTCAACTATGCTTGCAAAGATAATTAACTATCTGTTTTTTAGTGCTCACCATTCTTGTTAAAGATGGAGAGCAAGTCAATCTTCTCTTTTAGTTCCAATGCCTTGTTGAAGTAGTCATGTTCACTTAGACCAGAGCACACACCATATGCATTCCATGTGTTTCTCCACAAATACTTCCCTTCACTGCTTGGACACTTGATGTTGGGCCAGTACTTCAATAATTCACTCTCCAAGTCAGAGATCTGCATTTTAAGCAAATGCCCAATTTCTTAAAATGGGATTCACACAAGGTACTCAGTAACTTTGTTATCTTATAGTGTTGCTGCTTCATTTGCAGGAGCATTGCAGGTGTGCTTGGACTTTCTTCTCTTCGATATATGCTTCCATGAATATTATTTACTTTTCAATGTTTACTACAAACTATATATTATGTACTTAGTAACTTGAGCAAAATTTATACGCAGATCAAAGAGAAGCACATCATTGGATTGGGAAATGCGTCGTGACATAATTCTTGGGATTGCTAGAGGAGTTTTATATCTTCATCAAGACTCCATATTAAGAATTGTTCATAGAGACCTTAAAGCAAGTAATGTTCTGCTAAGACGCAGAGATGAATAAAAAAAAAATTATTTTGGAATGGCAAGAATGTTTGTTCAAACTTTACATTATTGATTGAATGGAATAATAATATTGCGAGTGGAATGTAAATTTGTATATTTTCAATTGAAAATGGAAATGGAAATTAATTATGGGCATTTTCAGCTATTATTTTTTAAAAAATTACATTTGATAGGGGTTTGAAACCCCTATGTAAGGCTTTGACGATAATATAGAGGTTTCAAACCCCTATGAAATCACTACAATTGATAGAGGTTTAAAACCCCTATGTAAGCCTCTGAAGATATTATAGATGTTTCAAACCCCTATGAAATAGCCAAGATTTGATAGAGGTTTGAAACCCCTATGTAAGCTTTGAAGATACGATGACGCCTTAAAAGATAACAATTTTCATAGAAGTCAAAAACCTCTATGAAAAGTCTTTCATAGAGGTTCAAAACCTTTACGAAAAGTAGAATTTGTTCTAGTGGAGGGCCGCCACATTTTCACTAAGCTGATGAGATGTTTTTGTTGTTGCAGGAGGGAGTGTCCGATACTTAAGTGTATCAATCACGGAGCTTAGATCCAAGAATGAGACTTACAAGCCTGCCACCCTGACACCGGGGGCCTTCAGAGGATTATTCAGCGTTCTGGGTTGAACACGCTGATAGACTATTCGCACCGCAAGGCTAACAAGGAGGTTATTTCTGCTTTTGTGGAGCGGTGGAAACCGAAGACGAACACATTTCACTTACCATTCGGTGAAATGTCGATCTCCTTGGAGGATGTGAGAATTCTCCTGAAGATTCCTGTGACGGGCAAAGTGGTGGCAGTTGAGAACTTCGCGAGGTACACGGAAGAATCTCGCTCGGATGGTATTAAGCTGGTGTCGAAACTACTTGGGTTTAGCATTGAAGAGGCTGAGGAGGAAGTGAACATCAATAAGGGGCTCGCAGTGCGAAAATGTTGGTTGAGGAGTTGATGGTGCCCCAAAGTTGGTTCGAGGAACACAACTTATCTTCCTGTGGAATGCACAGCCCGAGCGTACTTGTTAAACACCTACATACCTACCATTTATGATACCACCTACGGTTAACTTAATTGTTCTAATGACTAACCTATGGTTGTCTATAAATCAGAGTTACTAAATTTTTAAATTTTTTTTTATCTAACCAATTATTCAGCGGAAGACTTATTCAGTTACTAGTGGAAATGAAGTCCTAAGGTCTAACCTATTGTGGAAAAATCAGGAAATAGTGATCACATACATATATAAACAAAAATGGTGATATATATAACATGTGTCCAGTTCTATAGTCCTATCACTCAACCCAAAAGGCAAACTAGCATGTTCATAAAAAATGTTATACAAAAATATACAAAATGTACAAAAGTATGTCGTAGCTGTGACGGCCCCAATTTTTCACGAATTGGGCCCCGCCCGGCCTAAGCCCACGTGGACCCCCGAGCCCGTCTCGCAAGGTCAACGCGGACCTAGTCAGCCTTCCAATCCATCATTATAGAAGATGTATATGTCTTTTAGAGTAATTGGGGAGGCATATACATCCATATACATAGAAGATGTATATGTCTTTCAGAGTAATTGGGGAGGCATATACATCCATATAAAAGTTATTTGACATTCCTCATCGATGAGTTGTTTACAGTCTTTTATATTCATGCGTTTCTTGATTCCTTTCATTCTATTTGCATGAATTCGACTGCTTTGGATATCATGAACTGTTGCTTTGGATCTTATGAACTGTTGCTTTGGATATTGTGAACTGTTGCTTTGGATCTTATGAACTGTTGCTTTGGATATTGTGAAATGTCGTATATATGTCCTACTGGATTTACTTACCTGGGCTCGGCATTCTTATGTTTGACTGAGTGCAGCGCCGCGGACGAGTAGCGAAGGGAAAGCTTCATAGCTAGGTGAAACTTTTTTGTATAATCTACTATAGCCACATTTCGGTCCCACGTTGGCACGCGACTCGAGGCGCGTCCTCGTTCGTGTTTCGGCTCACCGAATTTTCTCGTATAACTATCATCTCAAATTGAATTCGGACATACGTATTTCGACGAGTGGGTCCCACATACAACCTTGACTTGACACGTGGCTCAAGTCAAATTTTCAGGCCGTTACAGTAGCAGTCCTCCACCGGCTCAGAGGTAGTCACCTATCTTCTCTTTGCCTGGTATGCTACTTGGTTGATCTGCACCCACCGTCACAAACTAGACGGTGAGTACATGAAATTATTTAAGTAATACTGAGAGACATCAATCCACATTCCCAAATAGGCAACAAGTATCAAATTGCATAATTGAAATAGAAACTATGCTGAAAGAAACGTCATGCAAAGAGATACTTGAGTTAATCAAATATAAAACTGACTCAAGGTTAAGTAGTAATGGATTAGGGTCGGTCGGCCGCGATCTTCATCACATCAGCCTGTCCACTACAATTTGAGCTCTGCTCTATATCATTTCATTTCAAATTGAGCTCTATATCATAATTTCAAAAGGTCGTACGTTTGATACGCCTTTCTTATTCCAAGTGAATTAGTCGTCACCGGAATGTATACTTGCTAACATACCCGAGTTTTAAAACTCGTCATGTTCACCCAAGTTATTCTTGCGCCAAAAAACCCCGAGGTCCGGTTACCCCATTCGAGGCACGTTACCTCGTGTGTCATGCAAGGTAGTGGAGAAATCCCCTGACATCCCGGCAAGTCTAGTGACCCCGTATGAAAGCTGAATTTCTATCATCAAATGACCCTAACCACAAGAACCACTTTCATATTAAAAAATGACACAGCATTGGAATCCAAGAGATGTATTAGCATACTAATGCACAAAGGATTTGAATCAAAATAAACAAACTATCCTAATAGCATGCTATATCACGACTTTCATACACAACAATCAATATGACAAAGTATAGCAATTAGAATCAAGGATATACGAAAACAGAGTATGCTATGAATATCATAAAATGAGCAACTGAAACAAGTTATAGCATATGAATTTCAAAGGCAATTCAGTTCGAATAACTGAGAAGAAATAAATAAATGGAATGAAATGTAAATAAATGTCTCAAATCAGTTTACTTACATACACACAACAATTCCTAAGCTATCCGGCTTCCGTCGCGTCGATGTACGCACCCAAACCCCGTAATAGCTCCTCTAGGATCCTAACAATTGAGAATGTATCAATTTAAATTCCAATTTAATGATTTAACATCCCTAAAGTGGTCGACATCGGTCAAAATTTAGTTCGAGACCAATTTGCCGATTTTACGTTTTTCGAGCTAAAACCACGGTATAACGCCTCAATCGACTCCCGAGTTTTTCACTTTTTATAGCACTATGGAAGTTCTATTGATTTGGGTCACAACTATAATTTTTCCTATTTTTTTGTAATTTTCCTGAATTTTTTACATATTTTTATCTATTTTCAAGAATTTATTATATATTAACAAAATGTTTAATTTAATTAATGAAATAATGAAATATATATAATATATATATTGAGGTGGTTCCGGGTCAAACCCGACCCGGTCCAACCGGATCCGGGTCGACCCGACTCACATGGGTTCGGGTTCGACCCGACCCGTTTTCCCTCTTCTTCCTCGCAGAGCCGCTGGTTCTGCAACACATTTTTTTTTCTTTTCTTATGAGGCGTTAGGGTTGGCTCCCAACTCTAACCCCAATGGGTTTTGATGGCAAGGGAGATCCCCTTGCCATCTCTCCCGTTCCTCTCTTGATCGGCCATGGAGGTTCGGCCTCCATGGCCACCACACCGATAGTAACAACAACATCCAACACACAACAATAAAAAACTCACCTTTGACTGTCGATCTCTTTCTCTCTCGGTCTTTTTTTCTTTCTTTCTTTATTCTTCTTCCCGATTTCTCACTGTGTTTTGTCTCTCGGTCTCTCTGTGCGTTTTTCACTGAATTTGGAAAATCAATGAGAAGATAAGGTTGAATTGTTGTCTCTTTATATATATATATATATTGTTGAATCCTAAAGATCAAATAAGAAAACACATACCCGAAGCAGAAGCAAAAGATAGTCTTTACTTGTTCACTGGTCACAGGCAAAATCATTAAGAGGGAAAAATGCCCAATAATCACAGCCTAAGTACTCTTGCAGAGATTAGAGAGAAAAAACAAGAAAGTTTTTGCGTGAAATTCTTGTTAGGAGATTAACACTATCTCCTTATTTATCTCTAATATAGATAACTACTAAGTAGTTATTTAATCAGTTACAAAAACTACCCAAACCACTTTATGTGCGTACGTGTCTTCCAACATCTCCCACTCGCACATAATGGGTTTAATTTCTCATAAGTTCCATCTATAGAGAACAATGTTTCTTATCTCTGCAAAAACATATTCATACAAGTAAATAGGCCGTGCGACCAATATACAATTAATATATGAGAATTCATAGCTATATAACTGTTAGGTATATACAACAACTCAACTTCTAAATAGAGTATGTATGCAATACCTTAGAAACATCAGTCACATTTGAATATCTTAAGATCTCTTTTATATGGTTATTTCAAATTCTCATGCACCCACAATCATATTTAACAAATAAATATAATTGGTCGACCAGTGGATACAACTTAAGCAAATGAGACACTTCGATGATCTTCCTTTTCAACTTATATCTTTCCATTTTAAATCAACTGTTATCTGAATATGACCCGTTAGATCGAATGATTCATAATCATTGGTGACATTTCAAGATAACTAACATTGAGATAAAACTTCAAGATTAGTCAAAAAGTATTGAGGGTACTTAAATGAGATTCCTTAATCTCTAAGGCTCACACAACTTAGAAGTAGAGATCAAAAACTTATGTTACCTTTATTGGTCGCAAAATGTACATGTGGTATGAAACACATGCTACAATATTATTCTCCTTTTGAAATGGAGCGTATGTCAAACTAATATTGTACAGGTGATAGTTTAGGTATACTCAATATCTAACTTGAGTCCACAACTCTACTTTAAATTCTCAATTTATAATCACAGGACTCCCACCTGGCATATAAAGACAGTTAAGGTAAACTTGTGGGAGGTTTTACCTTTCTTATCACAATTTAATTTAGTGACCTCATCTTGATTCACTATCAAGGTGATTTTTGCATTTTTAAGCTCAAGTTCTCCAAATTTATATCACAAAAGCTTAAAATCAATCTCATTTCTATGCACTACTAAGTCATAGAAGCGATTGCCTGTGTGAGAAGGCCAATCTACTGTCCGACATACCTTTACTTTTATGTACATAACATAGATGTGTGTGTATGCATGATAAGACAAAGCACAAAACTTTGATACGCATTAATATATAGTAAATAGTATATTACAAACATAAAGGAGGAATAACAACAAATCATTTTTCATCAAGTATAATATATACATGCTAAATTCTACGCAAGCCTAGAGATTTCATATGACCATTGAATGCATCTCTAGGTATAGGTTTTGTAAAAGGATCAGCAATCATCTTCTGCGTAGATATGTACTGCACTTTCACTTCTTTTTGTGCAATCATGTCTCTGACAAAGTTATACCTGGTATCAATGTGTTTGGTCTTCGAGTGGTACTTGGGATCTCTTGTGAATGCAATTGCAGCCTGACTATCGCAATTCACCAAAACCAGACTTGATGCATCTTTGTCAAAACCTAAGTGACTCAAGAATCTCTTAAGCCAAACCACTTCTTGCACTGCTGCTGAACATGCTACAAATTCAGCTTCCATTGTTGACAAGGCTATAAATGATTGTTTCTTACTACTCCATGAAATCACTCCATTGTTCAGTAAGAAAACGTAACCTGAGGTAGATTTTCTTTCATATAAATCTCCTCCCCAATCAGCATCTGTATAACCAACTAGATGCAAATTATTGCCTTGATAACACAATGAATAATCAGGTGCCTTTGAGATACCTAAGTATCATTTTGACAAACTGACTCTTCAATGGGTCTGTCTGGGTTTTTTCGATATCTACTTACCATGCCAACAACAAAGCAAATATCAGATCTTGTACACATAATTGCATACATGAGGCTTCCAATAGCACTAGTATAAGGAACTTTCGCCATTTGTTCTCTTTCGTGTGGAGTCTTAAGACACATTCTTTGATTTGGACCTTGGTCTTTTGTAATAGGAGTATCAATGGGTTTGCAATCTTGCATATGGAATCTCTCAAGGATTTTATTGATGTATGACTCTTGTGAAAGAGCTAGCATCTTCTTTGATCGATCCCTTTTAATTTTTACACCAAGTATATATGCTGCTTCACCTATGTCCTTCATCTCGAAATTGGAGGACAACCATTGCTTAATGGTTATTAAGTACTCCTCATTATTTTCACTAATAGTATGTCATCCACATAAAGTGAAAGAATCACAAATTTATTATTAGATCTCTTGACATACACACAGTGGTCTTCATCAATCATCACAAAATCATAAGAAATAATTGCTTGATGAAATCTTATGTACCACTGCCTGGAAGATTGTTTAAGACCATAAATAGATCTTAATAGTCTGCACACTTTGTGCTCTTGACCTTCAACTATGAAACCTATAGGTTGTTCCATATAGATTTCTTCTTCCAGTTCTCCATTTATAAATGCAGTTTTTACATCCATTTGATGTAATTCCAAATCTAAATTTGCAACTATGGCTAGAATTAACCTTATAGAGGCAAATCTCACAACTGGGGAAAAGATTTCTTCATAATCAATTCCCTCTTATTGTGTATACCCTTTGGCTACAAGTCGTGCCTTGTACCTTTCAATAGAACCATCAGTCTTTTGTTTAATTTTGAGAACCCATTTGTTCCCAATAGCTTTACGTCCTTCAGGGAGGTCAACCAATTTCCAAACATTGTTTGATCTCATGGACTCCATTTCCTATTCCATTGAAATTTTTCCATTTCTCTTTAGCAGAACAAGTAAGAGCCTCTTGAACAGTTTTAGGCTCATCCTCATCTTGAGGTGCAATCATATAAACCTCATTTTCAATAGGAAAATGGCGTTTGGGGATATTGCCACGATTGCTACGCCTTATTTGTGATTCAGTTGAAACATATTCAACATCTTTTGTCTTGTGGCGGCCCTCGCCGCCCCGGGGTGACGTGTCTCCGTGTACTCCTCGCCAACTGGCCCAATTACACGTGTACGACACCTGCCCGTCCTTACTCTGTCTCGAGATTCGCATCCACTTGTGTGTGTACGATGTATAAATGACAAATGCAGCGGAAGTTGTACGTAAATGCAGAAATATTAATTAATTCAACAAATCCTACTGTGGAAAAACCCTGAAAAGTACTGAGAATAACAGTAGATAACTGTACCATGTAAAGTAAATATACAATGTCATGTCGCTCCCCAGTTCCCAAAAGAATCAAAATATCAAAATAATCACACATACAAGTAGTCCTCAGAGGTAGGCAATCAGAAATAGTCGCCTAAGATCCCCTCGCCCTTACTTGTACTAGGATCTGCACTCAATCATCACAGAAGAAATTGGATGACGAGTTCAGTCAGTAAAATCCCAAGGAACTCCTCCGAGCATTCAATAAATAAACGGAATTCAACGAATATTGTTAAATAAACATGCGGAATGTAAACAGGCAATTGTAAGTAGGGCATCGCATGCGTAAATAACAATAAAGTCCAAATGTGTACGTCTGTTCTAGTCAGACTAAACCATACTTCGAGATTTCCTACCAGGATCCCACTGGTGGGCGAACCCAACTAGCCATCACCTGATCCCTCTCGGTGGCTGGCGTAGACCTACGACGCACCGACAAATGTAGCAGTTCCCTCGGGTCGTTATCCACCGAGCACTCCTGATACATATGCTATGGTCTAGAATGCATAGACACGCATAGACACACAACGAAAAATCCGGTGGGAGTAATAAACCAACCGTGCAAACAACGACAAGATAAGATATAAGAAAAATCATAAGGAATAATGGAAAGGAAAGGAAATACGAAAGCAAAATAAATACTCGAGAGTTTTTCCATTGGGTTTTACAAACCTCACAACGCGCTCTCCTACCCCGTAATCAATCCCCGAGTCAAAGTCCACTGGGTCCTTGGTCGCCAATTGATCACCCGTGTCAACCTATGTCCATTTATCAATAATTTAATTTAAAATGACAATTTTCAACAATTTCTAAAAATTTTAGGCCAAATTGCCTATTTCGCGCTTTTCGAGGCAAAACCCCGCAAAAAGTCGCGTCCAAAATATCCAAATATTTTTTTTTTCATAGAAATTCATAAATTTCTATTTCTTTTATGGAAAAATATATTTTTCAGAATTTTTCTAATTTTTTTTTTTTCAGAATTTTCCAAAAATTTTCCAACTTTTCTTTTTTTTTTTTTTTTTTTTTTTTTTTTTTTTTTTGGGTGGGTTTGGGTCGGCCCAACGGGTCGGACCCCACCCGCCCCAATCCGGGTCTGGTTTGGGTCGGGTCGACCCAACCATGTCGGACCCGACCGGCCCTGGGCCGAGCCCGGCCCATCCTGGGCCCGCCCATGAAGGGGATGCACGCGCGCGCGCTCGCGCGTGCGCTTCTTCATCCTACGATCGAACCGTTTTCACTTTGGTTCGATCATAAAATGCTTTTTTTTTTTTTTTTTCGAGATTTGGGGTTTGGGGTTGGGGTGGCTCTCCACCCCAACCCCGTGGACTCGATGGCGGGGAGACACTCGTGCCATCACCATCGCGACCCATGGTTCGGCCTCCATGGCCGAACCCCGTCTCGCCACCACGCAAACCACCGAAACTCAACAAAAACCACAAAACGCACCTCGATCGTGGCGTTTCCTCCTCTTCTCTCCTCTCCTTAGCGTCCTTGCTTCTCCTCCTCCTCTCTCTCTTCTTCCTCGCTCACGGCCTCCCTGGTGTGTGGTTGTGTACGAGAGAGAGAGAGGTGTAGGTGAGGTGAGAGAAAAGGTGATGGTGAGGATAAGGATAAGGATTGAAATGTTGACCTTTTGACTTGACACCACAACGTGACACAACTGGGACACTCGCCCATTTTTCGGGCAGTTCGACGCCCGATTTCGCGTCTGAACCGCGATATACGCGTATCGCCGCGTCACTAGCCGCCTAATACCTATTCCATATTAGTAATTTGGTCAATTTTTATATAATTTGTGCGTTTTAGTTTCTCCGATCTAATGTTTGGTCCCGTCAACTACCCTGTAGCCGCGTCGACATGCATATCGAGGCGAATACAGTTTACACAATCTCGCACGTATTTTGATGCAACATACACACATGCGATGTATTTCAATAAATTTCACCGCAAATAAGCATCCAACACACAAATACCTAGCATACCTAAGTCCCCGTGCGTCCTAGCCTATCGCGATGTCCCTGTGGATCTGAGCTGGCATCCACGTATGCCAAGTGAAGAGAAGAATCAAAATATCAAAATAATCACACGTACAAGTAGTCCTCAGAGGTAGGCAATCAGAAATAGTCGCCTAAGATACCCTTGCCCTTACTTGTACTAGGATCTACACTCAATCATCACAGAAGAAATTGGATGACGAGTCCAATCAGTAAAATCCCAAGGAACTCCTCCGAGCATTCAATAAATAAATGGAATTCGATGAATATTGTTAAATAAACATGCGGAATGTAAATAGGCAACTGTAAGTAGGGCATCGCATGCGTAAATAACAATAAAGTGCAAATGTGTACGTATGTTCTAGTCAGAGTAAACCATACTTTGGGATTTCCTTCCAGGATCCCACTAGTGGGCGCACCCAACTAGCCATCACCTGATCCCTCTCGGTGGCCGGCGTAGACCTAAGACGCACCGACACATGTAGCAGTTCCCTCGGGTGCCACCAGAGTACATGTTTCTCAGATTGTCGGCTACCTCACATTACTTGAGGTTTATTATTAAATTGACTTACATTGTTTTCTGAATAATTATTTTTAATTTTTGCATTCTCGGACTAACTTACGTTGTATGTATTTGCAGTGATGGGTGTACGACCATTTTAAACTTGGGCTCGCCACACCCGATGCAAAATACATGGACTACGTGCAATCTCGTGTCTACAGATGGATTCAAAAGCACGAGACCGTGATGAATATTGACAAGGTCGGGTCCATTAGGAGAACGTTGGACAGGTTGCGCCCAAGTGAGGTGAGATATTTAGCCAAATCCGAATCTTAATGTTGCATCTAGTGTATGGTTACTAATAATGGTTCGTCTATGTTTGATTAGGTCACTTGGGGCCCATATGTTAATTATAGGGATAATGGAGCTGTGCACGCGATGGCCTTCTAGAGTGGGACACTTAAGTACATGGATGTGGTGGAGCCCTACCATCCGGAGAGGATTCTGAGACAGTTTGGCCACCAACTTAACAATGCTAGACCCAGTTCTTTTAAGTCCATGGCAGGCATTGAGTGCCTCATGTTGTTACTTCATGCCAAGGAAGCGAGAACTTGAATTTTGTAGCAGGTGACATGTTTCAGTCCATCCCTTCTGCAGATGTTGTTCTTATCAAGGTATACTTCTTTGTTTCTTTTCTTTTTCTTTTTTAATTCAAATCATCCTTTTAATTAGTCTTCGTTTAGAGTTTCATCAATATCATTTAAATTAAATAAAGTTAATGCAATGTGGTGAGAGTAACAATTATATGCAGTTGAACCTAATTAGAGTTAAATTTTTAATCTCAATATGTTTCTAGTTGCATTATCTGCTTACTAAAATGCAAAGTTTTATTTGATGACTGCTTGTCAATTTGGTAGTTGAAAAACTTCATAAATTACTAAGGCTGATCATCAATATTTTTCTTAAGCTAAATTGAATTTTAGCTTTCCTTTTAAAATGTAAGGGGTTTTGCATGACTGGTCCGACGAGAAATGCGTGAAGATATTGAAGCGATGCAGAGAAGCAATTAGTTCGAAAGAAGAGGGAGGAAAGGTGATAATTGTAGATATGGTAATAGACATGAAAGAAAGCACACATGAATCAACAGAGATTCAACTCATGTTTGGTATGGAAATGATGGTTGAGGTGACTGGCAAAGAGAGAATCAGGCGTGAATGGGAGAAACTCTTCATAGAAGCTGGTTTCATCACCTACAAGATTACTCCTTGTTTGGGTTTAAGGTATGTTATTGAAGTCTTCATTTAGTAAAATCCATCTTACTATTTGTGTACTTTATTCTTTTCTTTTTGGGGGAACATCTCGCAGTAAAGTTACGCAGGGGTTGAACTCAAGGACTTTGTCTTAGCCGCATTATTAGGTCTCATCCACTCGACTCAAGATCTGTAACCGATTTTTTTAACTCTATATGTTATTATTTAAACTTTGTTACATGTGGATATTTTCTATAATGAAAATTCCCGTAAACTCAGTCGGGTTGACATAATGATAAGGGCGAAGACGGAATTGTGTGAGTTAAGCGTACGACATCGATTTCGATCCCTCGGTGTGGCAAGATCGTTCAGGTCACTGGGGTACGCCCAAACCGATTGCGCTAGAGCCTTGTGGGGATAGTTAAGTTCGTCTAGACAGCCACGAACATAAAAAAAATAATGAAATTCTCATTTACATTTGACAAATTATAAAAAAAAAATCCCATATGGAGGTTACACATTTAATGTGGCGGATATGTCAACTCGCGCTCGTTTCCTTTTCAAGGTGAGAAATATTTTTGAGGAATATCAAGCATATACATTCACTTTATCAAAAAAAAAGAAAAGAAAAAGAAAAGAACAGCATATACAACTCATGAAAACCTGAACCGCCCGGTTCACGACCGGTTCAGTTCAGTTGATTGTTTCATGTGGCGGATATGTCAACTCGCGCTCGTTTCCTTGAAAGCTGTACTCACTTTCGGACACATCAAAAACCCTATAAAACCCCCCAATCTTCCTATCCAATTCATCACTTCAATCTTCAAAGCCCTAACCCTAATTTCACGCTCTCCAAAATCATTCATTCATTCAATCGTTTCTGAACCCTAATTGCCCAAATCGCCCATTCATTCATTCATTGAATCAGTTGTGCAAAATAGTTGATTGAATCAATGGAGGAGAGAAGGAGAAGAAAAGCAGTGAAATCGATGGACAAAGAGTTCTGCGTGATGAGTTGTTGTTCGAGGAATATCCATGGTGGGAAAACATGGGAGGAGGTGAAGCACATTGCCCATGGAGCTCGCAACACAACCATCTCCTTGGCCAAGCAAGTAGGCCTTCCTCAACTTGTGGTCGTCAAGTACGCCGCCATTGACGATTCCGATACTCTTCAGCGACAGAGTGAAGTCCACGCTAAATTCCAGGGCTGCCCTTACATTCTCCGGTGCTATGGAGACGAGTACTGCACCGCCAAGGATAACGGTCGGATCATCTACAATGTGCTATTCGAACACGCTTCCGGAGGCAACCTAGCTGATCTCATTAAGACTTCCCGCGGTGGCGCTGGTGGATTACCCGAATCCGATGTCAAGAGCTTCACCAAGTCCATTCTTTTAGGGCTTGATTGTATTCACAACGAGGGTTATGCTCATCTCGATATCAAGCCCAAGAATATTCTACTTGTCCCGGATTTGAACAAGAAGAGGAAGAGGGGGGCCTCTGCCTCTGCTGCTTTTGATGCCAAGATTGCTGATTTTTGGATTGCCAAGAGTTCGAAACAGATCTTGGCGGAGCTGCGATGGGAAGATCGGTGGTGTTTGGAAGGCACACCGCGGTATATGTCGCCCGAGGCTATTGCCAAGCATAAGAAGGGGCCTGCCTGCGATATATGGGCTCTCGGGCGCGTTGTGGTGGAGATGTTATGCGGGCAGCCGGCTTTTAGTATCAAACCCGGTGAGAGTTTGGAAGACTTTACGGATAGGATTGGTTTTGGCGGCGAATCTCCTAGAATACCGGTTGGGATATCGAGAGAAGCACAGGACTTCTTGAAGAGATGCTTTGTGAGAAATAGCAAGTCAAGATGGAATGCTAGTAGGCTGTTGTCTCACCCTTTCTTAAAAGACCATATTCCGGACGCTGAATCGCCTCATAAGAAGGTTCGAAAATAAACTAGGAGAGCAATTATGACTGGTTTTTCACTTACGCCATTGAGTGAATTCATGTACAGCATCTGCTGTCTTGTCATATAATGTAAAGTTCGATTATCGAGATATTGAAATCTGATATAGTTGTTTAGTAGTGTCTTGTTATGTTTTTTTGTTAGTTTTAGAGGTCCCGCTATCAATTTTTAAAAGTGTTCAGGCATATGACACTGCCTCGTATATAAGACATATATTGTGTAACAGTACACATATACATATGGATGTAATAGATTATTTTTTATATTCGACTATTATTTTCTATTAGAACAATTGCTTGGTTATCTTTCTAGCATTCTTTACCATTTTAACTGCCAAAATCATGAGAAATGATGAGATGCCTTCATATTACCTGATCTTAGAATGTCATTCATTTTTGGTTTTCTGATTGTACTGAATCATTAACATCCTTTTTTAAATTGGCCAGTTCAATTTTACTGATCATGCTTAGGAATTTGAAAAGCGAAAACAACACTTTTGGTAATTTGGCTTAACCATGAGTTGCAGGTTCTATTTATTATGAATGTTGTTGCAAAAACGCCAAGAAACATACGGACTATGCAAAAATTTTGTACGGACTCATGCCCATGTTTTGCAATTTATATATTTCGTTTCTGTTTTAGCTCGATATGTACCTTTTGTGTCGTTCCTCATGCATAAGAAGAATAATTTACAGATTCACTACAGAGGTAAAATTCATTAAATGAAAATTGTTCATATTCTCGACTAGTTATCATTAGCTTTAATTTGCAGCACCAATTTATTGAGCAGACTACTTTTCTGCCAGTGGCTTGTATATATAAAAAAGGATAGGAGAAGTAACTGGCTGTAGTGGTGCATTTGTCATGGGAATATGGCTTCAATGGTGGCTTATTGCATTTGCTGACGAATTTCCCATGTTTATCAGATAGGTTTTCTTTAAATTACGCTACATTCTTGAAGCAAATGAAGAGTTGCATATATATATGATTGAGGTTGTTGATTCCTTCTGCAAATTCTGGTAAATGGTGAATCCTGAAGTGCATGGCTACTTGGTTGATGAACACCATTCGCTAATGCGTACTTGGGAGATTCTGTCGTTGCAGCCTTGGTTTATGTTATGACTTCGACATGAGACTGTCAATGATTTTAGAAAGCAAAGAAGACAATCCATTATATATCCTTAAATATTAGTATTACCATATCCAGTTTGCTTGTTTCGAGCGCATCACATCTGCGCTTTTACCTTTGTCCCATGTTAATGGAAATAGGCCATGTTCCCTCTTTAGGAGAATTTGATTAATTTGTACTTGAATGTCTTTTATTTTTACTTTTGCTCTCGCACCTTGAATTAGAAAATGTTGTCATGAAAAGAGCCATTCAAGTTTCGGTTTGCTCTTCTTTTTTCAGGTTGAAATAAATAAGCAAGCTTTCATCATCAAGGGTCATGCAAGGAAATACGATCATGGAATCTGACTGACAGTGGAAATTCAAGAAACAAAAGCAAATTTGTGTTTGTGAAGAAGCTAAAGCTGCAGATGTTGATTAAATCCAAATCAGTTATAGTGCGATTCTTTTAGATCATCAGTACCTTCCTCAGCCTAGCTGATTTAATCAAGGATCATTATTCTGATGATGGTGGGTTGCTGGAATCCGACGTCAAGGCCTTCGCAAAGTCGATTCTTTTGGACCTTGAATACATTCACAAAAAGGGTTACGCTCATCTCGACATCAACCCCGACAACATTGTACTTGTGCCGCGGGGTGATCATTACTCATCCAAAAAGATGAAGATAAAGAGATCAGCCAACTCTGGTGCCTCTGCTGATGATTTCGTTGCCAAGATTGCTGATTTTGCGACTGCCAAGAGTTTTAATCAGATATCTACTGATTTTGTTTACGCCATCGAATGAATTCATCTACTGCCTACCTGATGGTTTGTCATATAATATGAAGAACTTTTAGTTTACACAAAACTGCAGGAAGCTTTTGACAATTCTAGCTGATGATTAGATATTGAAGCTGGTCTGATATAGTTTTTTAGTTGTTTATTGCTTTATATCAGTTTTAGGGATCTTGCAATTTAATTTTGTGAATTGTTTAGGCACATCACACTGCCTCATATGACATACATTGTGTAATAGTAAACATATACACAGTTGCAGAACAAGAAAATCTTGTTAGGGAACGAACTTTAAAACGGAGCGCGTGTGGACCACAGAGGGGCAGGAATGACGAAATTATATGCATATACATATGAATGTAATAGATTATGCTTTATATTCTGCAATTCTTTTCTGTTAAAACAGTTGCTTGGTTATTTTTGTTGCATTCTTAGCACAGTTCTAAACCTATTCATGTTTTTCTTTAGTTGATTGGCAAAATATGTTGAACTGAATCCAGACACTCGGCATCATGTTGGGAAATGTATGTAAAATTGATAAAACGTGCTTTTAAACCATGTTACAAACCTCTGTTAGAACAAATATACTACATGCATATTACTTAACTATAATATATATATATTATATATATCATTCTTTAATGCAATTACAAAGAACTAGATTAAATCATACCAGAGGCTTGCACTAAATAGCAATGTCCTAAGACGAAATTTTCCTCAAATTCGGTGTATGAATGCTTCAAGAGGTTCGTCTTCAGGATACAACTAGATTGATCTTTGATTACACACACACTAACCAAAGAACATTTCTTCTGCAACAGTAAAATCTCTCTCACCAAAACTTGATAAATATCTATATTTCAAAAATACAATATATAAACCAAAACCTGCCTCTCTTGAACAGTCACAACTGTTCAAGAGAACAGTTATAACAGTTACACTTTTTAGAAAACTAAAAGTTATAACTGTTCACACTATTTATCAATTACGAAATTATTAAATTTAATGTAAAAAGTAAAAAATAAAAAATTAGTGTTGTGCATTGGCTAAGTTACTAATCATTAGCCCCAAGGCCGTATCATAGACATATTAAATATCAATCAAGTATTTAGTAATACTCATGGTCTCTTATAGTTTCTTTCCCATGTAGGACTAAAATTTTGTTACAATACAAACTCAAAGAACCTTTAAAGTTCAACAAGCCATTGCGAGATGACATAATCCGGTCTTATTTCACTTCCTTATCTATCTCAAATGTCAAAAACCAAATCCTAATCAAGTTAATATCGGAATCCTAGTTCAAAAAGACATTTTTAATTCTTAATTATCTCTGTAGAAATGGCAATTTTTTAGGATTTTTTAAAACGACCATCACCTGAACAGGGTCGTGTCACCCACAGCCAGCACCGCCTCCAAGGCCCAATAATCGAATCGGAGTTCGAGCAAGCGGTCTAACATGCCTAAAACAACTGCAAAGATATATATGGATAATTACTCGGAGAATTAAATAAAGGAAAATCCATATGACGTATTATCAAACTATCGTTGTGTTTTCAAATCCTTACAACAACTTAAGTCATTCAAATAATATCAAGTCCTTTAAATTAAATAAGAGTAAGGTTCGTTCTACCCGGAAGACTTATGTGGCGGCCCCAAACTCCAAGGTAAACCGGGTAACGCCACTTCGCCAGACACGTCACCGAGCATGCCACGTCACCGCACACTTATTTTTAATTGTGTAACGGCCCATTTTATTCACGTCTCTTAAATTTACAGACGTGGACACCAGCTCGGATCTACGTGGACATCGCGGTAGGCTAGGACACGCGGGGACTTAGGTATGCTAGTTATTGCGTGTTGGATGTTTATTTGCGGTGAAATTTATTGAAATACATCGCATGTGTGTATGTTGCATAAAAATAATTGCGAGATTGTGTGAATCGTACTCGCCTCGATATGTGTGTCGACGCTGGTGCCGGTAGTTGACGGGACCGAATATTAATTAAGTCTGGGAAACTAAAACACACAAATTATATAAAAATTGGCAAAGTAACTAATATGGAATGGGTATTAGGTGGCTAGTGACGCGGCGGTACGCGTATATCTCAGTTCGGAAGCGAAACCGGGCGTCAAAACGCCCGAAAACACAAATGAGTGTCTTAGTTGTGTCACAGTTAGATGTCACTTGTACAAACACAATAACACACTTGTCCCAAATCAAACAGACATGGCCAAACTCAAACACCACGTGTCCATCACCTCACCCTACACCTACACCTCACACACACACACTCCATGCACACACACAACCGATCGGACCGAGAGGAAGAAGAAGAAACAGAGAGGAGGAGGAGGAGAAGGAGGAGCCGGGAAGGAGAGAAGAAAAGGTGGAGACGTCACGGCCGAGGTGAGTTTTAGTGGTTTTTGATGGGTTTCGGTGGGGTGGCCGAGAATTGGGGTTCAGCCATAGGGGCCGAACCGGGTCAGGTGGTTATGGCAGGGGTGTCTCCCCTGCCATCGACTCTCCCTTGGGGTTGGGGTGGAGAGCAACCCCAACCCAATCAACAAGAAGGAAAAAAAAAATTCTCGATCGAACCAGTGAAAACTAGTTCGATCGGATGAAGAAGGTGCACACGCGCGCGCGTGGCTCGGCCCATGGGCCGATCCCTGGACCTGTTTCGGTCCTTGGCCGTGTCGGTCGACCCATTTGGGTCGACCCGACCCAAACAAAATAAAAAAATAAAAAATAAAAAAAGAGAAGAAAAATGAAGGAAAAATTTGGAAAAACTCCAGAGAATTTTGGGAAAATTTCGAAAAAAAAAAATATTTCGATAAATAAATAGAATTGATAAAGTTCTATGAAAAGAAAATATGTGGGAATGTCGGACGCGACTTTTTTCAGGGTTTTGCCTCGAAAAGCACAAAAATATGCAATTTGGCCTAAAATTTTTAGAAATTTGTTGTAAATTGTCATGCTAAATTAAATTATTGATAAATGGATATAGGTGGATACGGGTGATCAATTGGCGACCAAAGACCCAGTGGACTTGGACTCGGGGATTGATTACGGGGTATTGGAGTGCGTTGAGAGGTTTGTAAAACCCAATGGAAAAACTATTGAGTATTTATTTGGCTTTGTAATTCCATTCAATTCCAATATTTCCTTGTGATTTTTCTTATATCTATATCTTGTCGTTGTTTGCACGGTTGGTTAGTTACTTCCACTGAATTTTTTGTTATGTATCTATACATTCTAGACCATAGCATGTGTATCAGGAGTTCTCGGTGGATAACGACCCGAGCTAAGGAACTGCTACATATGTCGGTGCGTCGTAGGTCTACGCCGGCCACCGAGACGGATTAGGTGATTGCTAGTTGGGAGCGCCCACTAGTAAGATCCTAGAAGGAAATTCTGAAGTATGGTACTTTACATGGTACATGTGATTATTTTGATATTTTGGTTCTTTTGGGAATTGGGGAGTGACATGACATTGTACATAGGTACTTTACATGGTACAGTCATCTACCTTTATACACAGTACTTTTCAGGGTTTTTCCACAATAGGATTTGTTGAATTAATTAATATTTCTTGCATTTACGTACAACTTCCGCTGCATTTGTCATTTGTCATTTATACGTTGTACATACAAGTGGATACAAATCTCGAGACAGGAAAAAGACGGACAGGTGTCGTACACGTGTAGTAGGCCCAATCGGCAAGGAGTACACGGAGACACGTCACTCCGGGGCGGTGAGGGCCACCTCAAACTGCATGCGACCTACATCTTTATACGTATCTTATTAGCCTTAACTTATTATTTATGGATATTTTATGAATATTTGCATTAAATTGACTAAGTTAAGTTTTCACGATTTATTAAATTAATATAAATTAAACATCAAAACGGAAGTCTTTGAAGCATGCAAACACCGTGGAGATGAAAGGTTTGCATTATATAAATAACCCTATAGTGTGGAAACTCAGCATTAGATATCATGTTTATCAAGAGCAACAAAAGTACAAAAGGTGAGCATATACATGTATCAGGTATACAAGTCCTTCCCAAAAATTTCATAAAAGCAGTAAATAGATACATACAACCACCTACGCAAAAAGTGACGAGCTCTCATAACTTAGATGTAGTCGCTTAAGACGCCTCGTTTGCCTCATTCGTCGCGAGGATCTGCGATTTGTCACAAAAATAATGACAAATCCCAGGTGAGTAAATCCCAGTGAACGTTAGCTAATATTCACGAAATCCAATAAAACGGCTACAATTCATGCAATCTAAATAAAGGACAAGAATAAGGAAATTCACATGATAAGTCGTTGAGAAGTCGAATTTGGACACGAGTGTAGTGTGACAGTGAACCCTGGTCGACATCCAGGAATCGTCTTAGCTAAATCGAAAGTAACCCATGACGACCACCTCGCCAAACATCTCACGGTCGAATGAGAGGAACCCATGAATGGGAGAACCCCATCCAAATATCTTTCGAGAGGAACCCATGACGTAGACTTTGGTCTTCGTCAAACATTTCTCAACGTACGGGTCTCACGGAGAATACTCACCGCGTAGCTCTAACATGGTCAAGTACTCGAACAGCGCGGGGTAGCTAGCCCCGGGGTGTGAGTCCGTGTCATGCTCGACCCCGTCGACAAACACACATACACATGCGGGAGTGGATGAACAGTAAATGTACAACAATAGAAAGCACAGTAGAATCATTGAAATGCAAAATAAAGTAAGATCCATAAAAGAATTTTAACTAATTTTCTCGTGGGTTTACTTACCTCAAATAAATCGCAAATCGCCCTCAAAACACCCGTACACGCCTCGAGATACGTACTCGACACCCGACTATGGTATCATAAGTCTCTGGTGTCTAATTATACAATTTTCATCATTTTAGAGTTACATTAAATGAATTTATAATGTGAGACCAAAATTTGAAATAAATTTCTTTTTATTCCAAAACGTTTGATTCTTGGCACACTTTTCGAATCATACCGAGGATCGATTGTTCCGGCAACGCACCACCGCGCTGTTACTCCACGTCGTTCAGCGTCGGTCGCATGCAGCTGCCTTGCTTGCCGCCGCCGCCGCTGCTAGAGCGCGTCGTCGATGTCAACGTCGTTGCTGGAGCGCATCGCCGCTGCCGACCCTGCTGCTAAAGCCATTGTCCGCCGCTGGTAAGCTCCGCCGTCCGCTCCGCTGGTGAATGACACGATCTGCCATATAACGCCTCAAATGGCGTCATTTCAATGCTTGCATGATAACTATTATTGTATACAAATTCACACAATGGTAAATACTCTTCCCACGATCCGCCAAGCTCAAGTACACACGCCTTGAGCATATCTTCGAGAGTTTGAATCAACCTCTCAATATGCCCATCAGTCTGAGGGTGAAAGGTTGTGCTAAACTGTAAGCGCGTACCATACTACTCCTGCATACTCCACCACATCCTGGACGAATACAGAGCATCTCTATCTGACGTAATAGTCAAAGGTACTCCATGCAGCCTGATAATCTATCTCTCGAACAATACACTCAGCTGGTCAAATGTGTAATGAGCTGCAACTGGTATGAAATGGGTAGATTTTATCAATTTGTCCACAATCACCCAGATAAGAACATGTTTATGAACAGTCCTCGGCAATCCTCAGACGAAACTCATGGCTATGTCTTCCTACTTCCATCGTGGAATGTGAAGTGGCTATAGTAATCCTTCAGGTCTACGATGCTCTGCCTTCACCTGTTGGCAGGCCCCACAATTCCTGATATACTCTGATATGTCCGCTTTCATCCCAAACCACCAAAAATGTCTTTTCATATCATGATACATTTTGGTCCTTCCTGGATGAACAAAGGTGAACCGGAATAATGGGAATCCTGAAGAATTGCATCTCTCAGCTCTGCCACTGCTGGTATCCACAAGTTGCCTCAAGATCTGAGACATTGATATGTTGTCTCAGTCCAGTCAGTACACTCGAACTCTAGGCTAACGTATTGAATCTTGGATATAACATGTCGGTTTTCTGCTCCTCTGACACTCTCTGAGTTGACATTGTCTGAAGTCTCACCTGAGCACAAATTAGTACCTTCGTGTCGTTAGGAATATCTGACCGACTCGTCATCGCCGCTGCCTCGAGTAAGCCATACCGTGCGTCATATGACAACTAAACTTCTCAGCATCTCCAGTCGGAATCCTACTCACCGCATCAGCAATGATATTGGCTTTTCCTGGATGATATTCTATAGAAAAGTCATAGCCTTTCAAAAAATCTAACCATCTGTGTTATCTCATATTCAGCTCTTTCTGTGTGAAGAGATATTTCAAACTCTTATAGTCAGTATAGAGTGTGAACTTCTCTCTATACAGATAATGTCTTCATATATTCAGAGCAAACATTATCGCCGCCAACTCTAAGTCATGAGTTGGGTAGTTCTTCTCATGTAGCTTCAGCTGTCTTGATGCATAGGCCACCATACCCTTCTTTTGCATTAACACACAACCTAAACCCATATGAGAAGCATCTGTGTACACCATGAAACCTTTCTCGGCCTTTGGCAATATCATCACTGGTGCGGTAGTCAACAATTTCTTCGGTTGAGTAAATGCCTCATTGCATTCCTCAGACCACTGAAACTTCACGTCTTTTTGGGTCAACTTGGTCATTGGTGAAGCGATCTTCAAAAAATCCTTCACGAACCTTCGTTAATAGCCTGCTAACCCTAGAAAACTCCGAATCTTAGTCACTGACGTCGGCGCTGACCAATCCAAAATTGTCTGAATCTTTGCTGGATCTACAGCAATACCTTCAGCTCCAACAGTATGATAAAAAAATCTAACCTCAGACAACCAAAAGTCACACTTGCTGAATTTGACATATAGTCTGTGCTTCGTTAAAGTCTGCAACGTCTCCCTGAGGTGGTGTTCGTGATCTTCTCAAGTCTTCGAGTACACCAATATATCATCAATAAAACAATCACAAAGTGGTCAAGAAATGGCCTCATCACTCGATGCATCAAATCCATAAACATGGCAGGAGCATTAGTCAAACCAAATGGCATGACTGTGAACTGATAGTGTCCATACCTCGTACTAAACATTGTTATGTATCTATCATCATCCCTGATCCTCAGTTGATGATACCCTGATCGTAGATCTATCTTGGAGAAAAACCGCGCTCCTCTTAGCCGATCAAATAAATCGTCAATACGGGTTATGGATACTTGTTCTTAACTGTGACCTTGTTCAATTGTTTGTAATCAACCCACAGTCTCAAAGTACCGCCCTTCTTCTTTACAAACAAAATCGGTGCTCCCCATGGTGATATCGAAGGTGTGATGGTATATACCGATACCAGAGTCTCCATCTCCCCGCTAGTCGCAAGCCGACCTAGAGTGCCCCGGCTCTCGGTGTACTACCACTGTACAAAAACACTAGACGCCCTGGAATCTCGAATATCACTATTTTCGCAAAACAGTCGATATGAACATGATATGATGCTAGCCAATCCATTCCTAACAACGCATCAAACTCCAGAAATTCTAGCACCCCGAAGTCTGCAGGTAACCCGAACCCTGTCGATCTCTACTTGACATTTCTCCACCAGAGAACTCGGGTACACTTTATCTCCGGGCAAAAGTACTCAAAATCAAATGGACTTTGACGAGAACCGATTTCAACCCTAAGATGCTTACCATGCGACTAAAAATGAAAGAAATGGTATAACCCGAATCAAACAAAACATAAAGCTGGATGACCACAAATGGAAACCATACCCTCAATGAGCTTTCGTGTAGCGTCGCATCCGGTTCGTGTAATCGTATGGACGACCTCTCGATCGTGGTGGAATCACTATCACTAGCTGCGGATACTCTCGATTGATATGTCCCATATGACCACATCGATAACAAGTGATCGCTCTAGGTCGACCCTGCGCCCGATCTTGGGCTTGTGCAGATACACCCGTATCTCGCTGCAGTATGAAACTATCTCGTCCTCGTCCTCTACCTCTATCTCTACCACCATCCCGCTTGATGTGGAGGTGGGTGGTGCTTGGTAAAGCGGTAAAGTAGACGTAGCAGAGCCGTGTAATGCAGTCCGATTTGGTGGTGGTACGGGAGGTCGACCCACAATAGTCTACAAAGGTGTAGGAGATGCTACATAAGGCACAATTGCCCCCTGAACACCTCTATCCCATCTCCTCGGTCCTTTGCCATTCTGTCTCCTCCGCTCATACTCGGCCATTTGATCAAGTGTCATCGTGGGTATTAAGGGTGTCCCGTCAGCCACTCGACTCATACAATAAGTCTCGTGAGCAAGTGCACGCTCGAAAATCTCTCCCAATGTCCTGACACCTGAACTGACCACATAAAAACCAATATTTGGCTTTAGTCCGTCGCCAAAATGATATACATTATTGGCATCCTCCTTCACAAGGTATCCGGTGAACTGCCTCAAATAGTCGTATATGTCTCATTAGCTCATCACCGTCTCATCAGCTCCCTGTCTCAAGTTCATGAACTCATTCCTCAACCGCTTCATCACCTCAGGTGGGAAGTAGTGCTTATAAAACTTAGTCTTGAAAGCATCCCAAGACTCAAACTATCCCTCAGCTGCTATCGTCGCACGCCACCACACATCGGCTTCTCGCTGCAATGTGTACGATGATATCTTAGCTCTGAGTCTATCCTCAATCTGCAAGACTCTATGTAGCTTCTCCTGCGACAAGACCCACTTCTCGATCTTCTCAAAATCTCTTTAACCGTTGAAGTATCTTGGTTTCGATCCCGATGAAATATTTCACCGGTGGACTACCGCCGTAGAACCACGGTGATGGAGGTGTGGAAGATGGTGTATGCATAGACTCCACCGCTTGGAGCTCGTTGTCATCGAGTGTTGCAGAGTACGATTAACACTACTACGGTCGGTACTCTAGTCGAGTAGGACGGATGTTTTGAGTTGGTCGTGTCTTTGGTGGAGTAAATCGAGAAGTCATCAATGTGATGAGCTTCGCCAATTGTCGACCCCGAGCGGTGACACGATTAGAAAGCCTCTCGGAAATCCTCCGCTCGATGGTATCGAAGGTTGGCTACCACTCGCACCGACATCATCGCTAGCGCGTGAATCCGCCATCTCCGATCGCAAATGGATAACGAACGTGAATCGCTACTACGTGGATAACGCGTATATACACATAACAAAATTAACATGTAGATAAATATATCAAATCCCCAACTCACTTCACTCACTTCCCAACCAATAATTTCTAGATGAGGATCATCTGGTTTTCCACATCTAACTAAGGTTTTCTAGCTTCTATTTCTGGTTGAACAAGGTAGGTCGTTCACTACATTTTGTAGTTGTGGTATCATATTGTAGAAATTCCATATTCTACAATCTTAGACTTATCAAGCTTCGGCAATCCATGTTTCTCAAAACCATGGCTCTGATCTCCCCTATAAGACCTAACGAGGAACTAGTCGGCCTTAGTTAAGCACCTAAACACCTACCATTTATGATATCACTTACAAGTAATTAGATAATTCAACTACCAAACAAATCAGAGTTAATTTAAATTTTCTTATCTAACCTATTATTCAAATGGAAGTCTTCTTAAGTTACTAGTGGACATAAGGCCTAACCTATTGTGGAAAAACCAGGAAATAAAGATCACATACATATATAAACAAAAGTGGTGATATATATAACATGTATCTGGTCAGATGTTCCTATCACTCAACACAAAAGTAAAATATCATGTATATAGAAAATGTAATACAAAAGAATGCAAAACGTACAAAAATCTGTCGTAACAGTTATCCCCTTACTCAGAGGTAGTCACTAATCTTCTTTTTGCCTAGTTTGTTACTCGACTGATTTGCACCCACCGTCACAAACTAAAAGGTGAGTACATAAAATTATTTAAGTAATACTGATAGACATTGATCCACATTCCCAAACAGGCAACAAATATCAAATGCCATAATTTAAATAGCAACTAAGCTGAAAGAAACATCATGCAAAGAGATACTTGAGTTAAACAAATATGAACTGACTCAAGGCTAAGTAGTAATGGATTAGGGTCGGTCGGTCGTGATCTTCATCACATAAGCCTTTCCACTACAATTTGAGCTCTGCTCAATAGCATTACATTACAACAAATTGAGCTCATAATTTAAAAAGGTCGTACTTACGATTACGCCTTTTTTATTCCAAGTGAATTAGTCGTCACCGGAATGTATACTTGCTAGCATACCCGAGTTTTAAGACTCGTCATGCTCACCCAAGTTATTCTTGCTCCAACAAACCCCGAGGTCCGGTTAACCCGTTCGAGGCACGTTACCCCGTGTGTCATCCAAGGTAGTGGAGATATTCCCTAACATCCCGGCAAGTCTAGTGACCCCCGTATGAAAGCTGAATTTCTATCATCAAATGATCCTAACAACAAGAACCACTTTCACTTTCAAGAATGACTCGATAATGGAATCCAAGAAATGTAGCGCATACTACTGCACAAAGGATAAGAGTCAAAATAAACAACTAACCTAATAGCATGCTATATCACTGACTTCCACATACAACAAGCAACATGACAAAGTATAGGAATCGGAATCAATGATATACACAACAGAGTAAGCTATGAACAACATCATAAAATGAGAACTGAACAAGTAATAGCATATGGATTTCAAAGGCAATTCAATTCGAATGACTGAGAATAAATAAATAAATGGAATGAAATGTGAATAAATGTCTCAAATCGGTTTACTTACATACACAACGATTCCTAAGCTATCCGGCTTTTCGTCGCGTCGATATACGCCCAAAACCTCGTAAGAGTTCATTTACGTTCCTAACATTTGAAAATTTATCAATTTAGAGTCAAGATACATTGGTCGAAATCGACTTCGAGACCAATTTGCCAATTTTGCACTTTTCGAGGTAAAAAACCCCATAAAATTTACGTCCAAAATTTTGAATATTTTATTTTTCATATAAATTTATCAATTTCTAGTTATTTTATTAAAATATCATTTTTTGGAATTTTTCCTAATTTTTCTGGAATCTTCTTGAGTTTTATTTCTATTTTTTGGCTTTTATTTTATTTTATTTTATTTTATTTGGGTCGGGTCGACCCAACCGGGTCGGACACGACCCTGGCCAAGGCCTTGGGCCTAGCTCGCCCCGTGGGCCGAGCCCGACCCAGGTTTCCTGGCCCGGCCCATATGGGTGATGCACACGCACGAGCACGACGCCTGTGTGCATCTTCTCCAACGAGCAAGGGACACAGTCCCGATTCGGCTGGATTTTTTTTTCTTTTCTTTGTTTGTGATGAAATAAAGAGGAGATAAATTTGGAGTTGAAATTAAATATTTATCGTCCTCGAGGTTTGTGTTAATATTTATCGTCCTCGAGGTTTGTGCAACACAAATCTCGAGGCAAACCCAATCATTCACTCATCTTTCCACCGACTTATATGTTTGATCCAAACTCTCTCGAGTCTCGCAAAATGCGTATCTCGAGGAAAATCCAATGCACATTATTTTATATGGAAACTATAGGCCCATTTATATATATATATATATATATATATATATATTGATGTGGCTACATTACAACCACAACTTATATCATTTCTCATCATTTCATTTTTTAAAATGCAATATGATGTAACTAGTTACACTTACACCACAAACTGCTACCTCGGGCCCACGTCGGCACGCGACTCGAGGCGCATCCTCGCTCGACTTAGTATCTGAATACTCGTAAATGACTTAGTCGTCTACACATATACAGTACACTAGGCATACAACACACAAATATAACATTTACCTCGGCTAGCGTACCTCGGTAGTGATACGTATCTCGCTGCGGGTCCCACGTCACGGGTCATTTTGTCATGATTCACAAATTAAACGTGTATTAATTATTGGGTCGTGGCACGACCACCCCGAACCGGTGGGACTCAGACGAACCGAGCTCTGGTTAGCACCCAGGGTGCCTGGGCGCGCAGCTAGGCACCACCGATCAGACCTTGTCCCTTGAGCAAGGAGAACTATAGGCTTGGATGGACCAAGTCAAGTGCAGTTATATGCGGTTATGTAACTATCTTGGTCATGGCTCATGACATGACCAACGCACATCCCAACAATTTTCAGGCACTATGAGCATGTGCCTATTGACCAGGTGGTCAAGACGGTTATGGAACTAGGTGGCAGCAAAGTAAGGAATCAGTTAGGTGGTTGTTTTGAGTACTACATGTGTGGTGGTTTACTTAGTCTCGGGTAATGTACATAAGAATGGTGTCCTCGGCAGTTATGTAACCAACTTGGCTATTTTGCTATAAAACCAAGGCATGAGAGCTTGAGAGGATGCATGAGAGGCATAAGATGTATGAGATACTAGAGTTGTAATTTTATTGAACTAAGTAATAAACCTCCTTTGTGTCATTGTTGTTGTTCAATCACGTTTTCTTTGGTGTGCTGAACTAAGGTGGTCCTTAGGCACCACGGGTTGAGTTAGGTGAGAAAAACTTTCCTTAGGGTGAACCCCTCATTCGGAAACGATGGCGACTTGAGCAGCAAGTGATCTGAGTGAGAGGGTAGCTCACTTTGAGCAATTGATGGCAACGATGGGTGTTCCAGTGGAAGCAGCGGAGTCTTCAATGACGGCGCAGCGCATTGAAGGGCTGGAGATGTTGGTAGCTTCCTCGGTGGCTAGGACAGAGTCACAAGAAGCTTTGATATCCATGTGGGAATCCAGATTCGAGGAGTTGGTTGCTGATGTTCGTGTAATGGGTGGACTCACCACCGAGATAGTGGAGAAGATGGTTGTAGAGGTGAGTCTACTCAAGAAAATCGTGGGAGGAACCTCAGAGACTTCTAGTGCGGCGAAAGTGAGACCTAAGGTGCCGGAGCAAAAGAAAATTTTAGGCAAGCGGAGCGCGAATGAGCTTGAATGTGGCGGCCCCAAATCCCGAGGTCGCCACGTGGGGAGGCGCGTGGGACCCAGTAGGTCAATGATCTGACAGGACCGCGGGGTTGCGCCTCCCCACGTGGCGACCTCGGGATTTGGGGACGCCACATTGAAAACTTCCTTTGGGACATGGAGCGAGCTTTGCTGCATACCGGACGGAAAAAACCCAAAAGGTCATCCCGACTTCCATGTATTTGGAAGGAGATGCGAAACTTTGGTGGCGAACCAGAGTTGATAACGACGCAGCTGTTGGTCGACCAAGGATTGTGGAGTGGGAGGTGCTGAAATGAGAATTGAAGGATTAATTCCTACCTATAAATGCGCCATGGCAAGCGCAAGAGTCCCCGCGCCAATTGAAGCGAGAAAGGGATGGTTAAAGAATATGTGAAAGAATTCTCTTCCCTATTGCTTGACATTAAAAATATGTTCGAGGAGGACAAGTAGTTCAATTTCACTGCAGGATTGCAAGGGTGGGCACATCGGAGTCTGCGAAGGCAAGGCATGAAAGACTTGTCGAGTGCAATTGCGATGTGCAAATAGCCTTGTAGATTACAAGACTAGTGGTGCTTCTTTTGAAAAAAAAAAAAAGAAGTACAAGGAGAAGGATCGAAATTTGGTAGATACTGGGAAGGTAGAGGAGCCTTCTTCAAAATTTGATGCTAGTGTCTAAGTATTAATGGTGAAAAAGGGTTGTTTCATATGTGACGGTCCTACCGGGCAAGGGATCGCCTAAAGAAAGAGAAGTTGAATGCGACTGTTGCGGATGAACCGAAGGTTCGGATGAATCCATTGCAATTACTTAACACGGTGTAGGTGCAAAATGCGGTGGGATCAGTGGGGCTGATGTTTGTGGAGGCTCAAATCAATAACCAAATGGTAAAGGTGTTGATTGACTCGGGAGCCACACATTCGTTTGTTGCAGAGAACGTAGCTCGGGGGCTTGGTTTGAAGCTTGCAGAGAGTGCGAGCATGTTGAAGGCGGTTAATTTTGAACCAAAAAAGGCTATGGGCATAGCTTTGGACGTGGGCAGTCGAATTGACACTTATGAGGGCAAGGTAAATTTGATTGTTGCACCGTTGGATTTTTTGAGATCATTGCAGGAAATGATTTCTTGATGGCTGGGAAAGTCGTTGTGATTCCATCACTTCATGGCTTGCCGATCATGGATGAAATGGGGTCGTGCTTTGTTCCAGTAATGCGATGCAAGGGCAAAGGTAGTACACCAAGGCTAGTGGCACTACAAGTACGGGATCAGATGGAGAAATGTTGTTTTGGCGGGCAGCAGTCTGTGAATAGAAAGAGTTGGAGTGTTCGATGAGGGCACTAAACATTTCGGCGGGGGATGTTTGTCAGCCCCTCAATAATGTGACCGAGTAAGGTGGCTGGCGGCAGGAAAACCTAGCAATATCGGGTTTCGGTGGACTCGGAAAGTTTCATGGGAGTTAGTTGTTGGTTGGTGCACCACGGGTGGTTTGCACTATGACATGCAGAGGCTTGCGTATACGTATGGGTAAATCGTATGTGGGATGGATGAGGCAGCGTGTATGGGCGTGGACAAGGTCGCGCCTTAGCGCTCGCCTAGGCGGGAGCACGGATGGCGCCTTGGCACGGGCACGATCGCGCCTTGGCACGAGCATTGGCACGAGCAAGGTCGCGCCTTGGCAGGTTCCTTTAGCACGTTCCTTGGCGGGAGCATAGTGGCGCCTTGGCATGGACCTTGGCTCGAGCACCGTTGGGCCTTGGCATGAGCAAGGCTACGCCTTGGCACGTTCCTTGGTGGGAGCATAGTGGCGCCTTGTCACGAGCCTTGGCACGAGCAAGGTCGCGCCCTGGCAGGTTCCATTGGCACGTTCCTTGACGGGAGCGCAGTGGTGCCTTGGCACGAGGAAGGTCGCGCCTTGTTAGGTTCCTTTGGCACGAGCAAGGCACGAGCATGGCGATACCTTGGAGATTCCCTTGGCACGAGCAAGGTCGTGCCTTGGCACGAGCAATGTCATGCCTTGGCACGGACAAGGTCACGCCTTGGCACGGGCAAAACATACCTTGGCAAGGGTTGACAAATCTTGACTTGGGCGTTGACCAAGTCAAAGTACGCTTGGTCTCATTTTTTGATGTTCCCTATTGGAGTTGGGGAAACGGCTTAACATCTACAATAAGGAGGGGTGACTCTCCAAGGGGTGGCATGGACAAGGAAGCAAGGAAGACCCTCGAGCATGCCTTGGGCAACCATGCCAAGGCAAGACCCATGGACGGACCATGGTGCCGGCCACCCCGAACCGGTGGGACTCGGATGGACCGAGCTCCGGTTAGTACCCAGGGTGGCAAGGCGCGAAGCTATGCACCACCGATCAGACCTTGTTCCTTGAGTAAGGCGTACTATAGGCTTGGACGGACCAAGTCAAGTGCAGTTACATGCGGTTATGTAACTACCTTGTTCATGGCTCATGGCATGACCAAGGCACGTCCCAGCAACTTCCAGACACTATGAGCATGTGCCTATTGACCAGGTCGTCAAGACTATTATGGAACCAAGTGGCAGGAAAGGAAGGAAGCAATTAGGTGGTTATTTTGAGTACTACATGGGTATGGTGGTTTAATTAGTCTCGGGTAATGTACATAGGACATGTGTCCTCGGCATTTATGTAACCAACTTGGTTGTTTTGCTATAAAGCCAAGGCATGAGAGCTTGAGAGGATGCATGAGTTCATGCATGAGAGGCATAAGATGTATGAGATACTAGAGTTGTAATCTCATTGAACTAAGTAATAAACTTCATTTATGCCATTGTTGTTTTTCAATCACATTTTCGTTGGTGTGCTTAACTAAGGCGGTCCTTAGGCACCACGGATTGGGTTAGGTGAGAAAAATTTTCCTTAGGGTGAACCCCTCACTTAACGGCCCCGTGACAGATACTATCATTATAAGGCTCACATAAAATGATGAGGCTTCAAGCTATCGCCTCGCCCTTGTTTCGATCGAATGCCGATGTATATGGTCCTGAGATGTAAGTAGGGTGAGCTAAAAGAAACAACATAGCTCAGTAATGTGAAAAACCCGCTCAACCATCAAATACGCAAGTAATACTTAATAAGCATGCAAGGCTAGCATGAATTGAAATTGAATAAAGCATTTAAAACAAGGCTTCGCATGGATTTACAAAGCATTAATTAAACACGTTAGTAAGATTGATAAATCATATTAAAGTCAAAACTCATCATCATACATGGGGTTCACGAAAGAGAGATACCCTAAAAATTAGTAATAATATAAAGTCATGGTCTCATTCAATGCATACTAGTTATTAGCAAGAATCCGGTGACCAATTCACCTACCCTCGAAGTGATGGCAACCACTAGACGACACACGGGCCTTATGTGCCCTCTCGTTAGTCCCATCAAATTAATAGTAAATTCATCTAAGCCGCCACCGATGCATGTCCCTCTTCACAAAAGTACAAGAGAAAACAACTCCAACTCATGTCCCTAATTGATACACTTATGAATTCAATTAGACAAGTAAAGCCCTCGGTGGTAAACTCCAAAACATTCTAGAGCAGTAAATAGTAAAGCCATCGGTGGCACTACAAACATCTTGGGGCATTAGATAATACTTGCTAATAATACCCTCGGTGGGAACTCCACAAACATCCTGGGGCAATGAGTATCATAAGAGGGAAAAATAAATGCACTCACATTCCATAAACACGTAGATCCAAGCCAATAACATGATACAAGTCATTCCTCAAGTCTCAAGTTAAAAACATGTCCTAGTAACATAACTAATATCAAGCCACATTTGATAATTGAGCAAGCTCCCTACTTACCTCGACTCATAGACGACGTCTATAAAGACTCCTGGTACGCTCGGGGCTCGGTGTGAACCTTCGCGCGACACTATATCACCATAATACATATCATCAATAAATGTTTTAAATTTAAATTAATTAAATCTTTCATTTATCGATCTTTGGGATCCACTAGTGTGGGTCCGCGGGTCCCTGTCGCCCAATACGAGGGTCGAGGGGTGGGACCCGATCGATCTCCCTCAGAAATTGGGTAGTGCCCCATTTGAAAGTGATAATTTTTGTTTATTTATAATACATATTTTTGTACTTGTACTTTAATATACACATATATTAATATATGTATATATATATATATATATATATATATATATATATATAATGGTGTTGAAAGGTTAACACTAGTTGACCAAATCAGGGGCTGTTGGCTCCTGGTTTGAGAACCAGGGGCCTAGCCCCTAGTGTGTATGGTCGGCAGGGAGGAGGGCAACCCCCCTCCCTGACCACCGATGGTGGTGCCCAGCGTCGATCGGCGGCCCCTTCCAGCCCACGGTTTGGACGACTATGAGGGTGGAGGTGGTCGTGACACCACCCCTTCCCTTCCTCTCCTACTGTGCTAGTACCATGCCGTCGCCGACGACATCGCTGTCGCCGGTAGCAGCAACGGTGAGGCCGCCGCCAATCGTTTCAACCGCCTTGTCGGTTCTACGAATCACTAAACAATGTGGTTTTCCACCATTGTTTTGTCGAATTCAAGCTTAATATTCATTTAAAACAAAATTAAGAGGATGAGTGAGATACGTGTACCTCGATTTAGGGTTCTCCTCGAGTTAGACTTCCAAAGACCTCAATTTCCTTTTTATCTCTTAGTAGTTAATTTTTTTTAATAAAAAGGGCGGTTTCAAATTGATTTATATAGTAGGGTTAATTTGTGTAGAGTTTATAAAATAATTTAATTGCCCTTAGGGTCGATGTTTTGGATTTTTGGGTCGTCACATTTTTTGTCACCAACATCCCCTTTATTATTAGTAGTGCTTTTGTGACGAGAGAAAGAGATAATAGATCGGGATAACACTAACCATTGCATCCAATAGTTACTTGTCGTCACCTACCTCTCCCGCCCCCACCAATTCATATATCATCACCAAATCATGCATCCACAAGTGGGTGGATTTTCACACTTCTTTGGAGGTGCAATCTTGTGGGCTTCAAAGAAGCAAACTTTAATGGTTGGTTCTACCATGGAATCGAGTTTATTGCATTGGCCTCGAGCTTCAAAAGAAGCTAAATGGCTACGTGAATTATTACACGAGATACCATTGTGGCCTAAACCTAGGTAGCTCCAATCTCTATCCATTGTGATAGTTAGGCCACATTGGCAAGGGCTTATAGCCAAATGTACAACGGTAAATCCAAACATATTGGTCTGAGACAGTTGTGTTAGAGAATTGATAACAAGAGGAGTTATCACAATTGACTATGTGAAATCTAGTCAAAACTTGGCAGATCCCCTTACTAAAGGATTGCCAAGAGACTTGGTGAATAAAACATCAAGAGGGATGAGTCTCAAGCCCATGAATTACAGGTCACCAATAGTGGAAACTTAACTCGACGCCTAACATTACGTTAAGTCTTGAGTTCAATGCAATCAAATTCATTATGAGAGTGACTGTGAGCACTAAATTTTAATAACCATCCCAAAGTTGTTAGTGCTCGGTACCTGCATGTAAAGATAGGAGGTTGAGATGATCTCTTAATAGTCTTCTAAAGGTACTTAAATTGGGGGTACTAGAATGGAGACTACCTATGTGGATGTGAAGTGCGGCGCTTCAAGGAGTTCAATGGCTTGACTCCAAAGACATTCACGAGAAGATACATGATGAAGGCCAATGTTGAATGTGTTAGGATATTTATGGCTTTTTGTTGGTGTAAGTTTATGCGTGATATGTTTATGCTACATATTGAATAGAATCATTGGTTCAAAGTTTATCTACCATGTAATTCTAATACGATGTAATGAACTTTTCACATGTTAGTGGTTCAAATCGCAAGATACCATTAGTTATGCATATAATGTTTGAGATTTCGTGGATTGAATGATCTGATTATTTTGAAAATGGCGGGGGATTGTTGAACATTTTCAAAATAAATGTTTAGTCCCACATTGGTTAGGAACTTCAAGTTTAAATAGTATATATGTACTCTTGCACCATAGTGTGTGTAAAATAAAATACAAGTGTTATGCGAGGTGAGCCACACGAACGAGCGCGCATGCGCCACGGCGCGCGGCGCATTTTAAGCGCTTTTTATAGGCGCACTTAGCACTTGGCACGTGCGTGTGCGTGCATATGTGTGTAAGCTAACCATGGGTAAAAAATTTTACGTTAATTTTTACCATTTTCGAGATTAAATGGGTAGTTAGTAGAGTGGTGAGTGGGTGCGGTTGAAACTACTCTCCATTAAGGAATTCTTGCTCCACTACTCCATTGCATCAATGCTTGATCTGCTCCATTACTCCATTACATCAATGCTTGATCTGTTCCACTACTCCACTACCCCATTTTCACTCTAACTGGTCATGACCAATGCTCTATAAGAGGGGAGGTTTGGGGAGGAAGAAATCATCTCGAAATTTACCAACAATTGCTCTTGTTTTCATCTTTCACTACTGCAAAGTGAAAGGTGAGTTTACTTCATCGTATCCTTTAGGATATTTGCTGACTCTTGCAGTGTAGAGAGTAAAACTTCCTTTAGGAAAGTGGCAGTGTTACACGCTTTGAAGTCATTGTAAGTCCTCTGGTCTAACAGATAGGTGGTGTTTGGAAGGCACACCGCGGTATATGTCGCCCGAGGCTATTGCCGAGCATAAGAAGGGGCCTGACTGCGATATATGGGCTCTCGGGTGCGTTGTGGTGGAGATGTTATGCGAGTCGACTTTTATTATTAAACCCGGTGAGAGTTTGGAAGACTTTCTGGATAGGATTGGTTTTGGCGGCGAATCACCTAGAATACCGGTCGGGATATCGAGAGAAGCGCAGGACTTCTTGAAGAGATGTTTTGTGAGAAATAGCAAGTCAAGGTGGAATGCTAGCACGCTGTTGTCTCACCCTTTCTTAAAAGACCATATTCCGAATGCCGAAGAGTATATGCAATATAACATGGAATCAAATTGAGAGACAATGCTATTTGAAAACCAGAGAAAACTAAAAATTACTAATTTAGCCCACCTCTCAAACACTATATCAAAAATATTTTACAACATCTAAAAATGTTGTCATATTACGTTGTTAAAAGCGATTTAATATGTATTAATATACAACAAAATTATTTATAATTAAAAATTAATGTGTAATGATTTATAAATTTAATGAATTTTCTTGTACTATAATATTTAATTAATCATTATTTTTTTTAAAGAATATTAAGTTATATATTAATTATAAATTCAACAAGTTTTAACAACGCATTGTATAAGAAGATGATTAATTGTTATAAAAGATAATTTTTTGTAGCGAAAGTAATGCTAAAATCATTTTTTGTAGTGAAAATAAAGCTTTAGGGTTGTGGTATATTATATCCTGCTTTGGTTGACTCGAAAATAAGCTGCTAGAAGTTCTTATAAAGAGAGACTTTTCTTTTTTACTTCAAACCATTTTTGTGTTTATAAAAAACTTAAAATGTCTCATTACAAGTTTTATCCTTTTACTCTCCGATGTTTTCTACATGTTGTTGGTTGTTGCTTATTCCCTTCTATTGAGCAATGAGTCCGATTATGTGGATCATTGAAGTTTTGCCTTGATAAATGCTAGTAGCATATGTTTTTCTGTTTAATGGAAAATTCATCATTGGTTTTGCTTGCTTCAAGTAAATGAACTTATTGTCTTTTTCTCAACTACCGTAGTTGGGGCATCTTCTGTTCTCTATCTTTGCCGCTTTATGACATAGCCAAATATGTTGTCGTCCTATGTTTTGACTCTTTTGAGAGAAAGCTGGATGCTTGTAGAGGTGATTCTTTGCATTGATTCCTTGGATGCTTGAGAAAGGCTCCTCTAGAACGTAAGAATTTTTGTAAAAATTTAGGAATAATGCAGCCTTTGAAGTTAGGTATTGCGATCCAAAGTGATAATGAAGTAATGTTCAATTAAAAGTACAGTGTAAAATGTGGTTCGTATATAAAATAAAGGTATGAGAAGTTGCATAATTGCGGTGCGGCAGTTGATTATGAATTATAGTAAATTGCGAAGCCTGAAGGCTGAAGTGCATCGCTACTTAGTACATGGCCCGGCATTATGCTTATGGTACAGTTTATATTTTACTTTCTAAGAGTTTAATTTGTTTGTTGAGAGTGGTAAGTTGGCTCTACTAACCAACTCTTGAACTGGTTTTACTTTCCCTTGCTTAATTTTTCCTCTCTTAATGAACTTGTTTTGATGTACTGGAGTTTTTAAGAAATTACTTAATCTATCACAATTGAAGAGTTTGATCCAATTAGTTTGGGACTAAGGCTATGTTGTTGTTGTTGTTGTTGTAGTAGTACTGGGGTTACGTATCGCAGTGACGTCACTAATTCGTTTAGCTAGAAAGTTAATTTGCAGAGAAGCCAATTATCTACTCTCTCTGCAAGTACCAGCAAACCAACATCCAATTTGCTCAGTATGAATGCAGCTTCCATTCTCATACCTCAAATCGACAAACACAGATTTACACATTTGTGCTTTATTGTCTTTATTTATGAAATGTAATCTTATCATGAAAAAAATGCCTTCAACTTCTGTGGTTTTTTGTGTTTCAGGTTGCTAAAAGCAAAAGCTTTCATTACAAGTCCATCCAAGGAAATGTGACCAGTGAATGCAATCTTTCGTTACAGAAACTCAAAGAATCTAAGCAATGCACCATCCGGATTATTGTTATATCCAAACCACCACGGTGCACTTACTGTACGTGATCTCCCATAACTAGTTCTGCCCTAAATGGTCCTATCACAATTCATATACACAAAAAATAGACATGTTAATATCTGTTTTTTCTCTTGCAAAAAATAGACATGTTATTAATTGTAAATTATTAAGTCCATAATCCCAATTATAGAGACGTACTTAATGATATTTTCGTTGACACCAAATTCTCTGCAATTAAAGGTTTTGTCTTCTTTTTTCATGTATCCTCAAGCCGCCATGAGGATGGCAAGCACCATGATGTTTATGATTGTTTCCTTAATTACTGTTTTTTGTTTCCTCTTACCAGCTCATCTTAGAATCTCATTCATTTGAAATTTTGCTGATTGTAGTGAATATTTAACGTTCTCATGAAATAGGCCAGTTCTATTTGCTGTGAAGGAAAAAACATTATCTTGATTAAGGTGATGGAACATGAAAATAGTGGAGTTCGGAAACGACCATTGTATTAGTAATGAGAATTAGAGTTACAACAGCTAATTTAAAGGAAATGTGGATTACGAATAAACAGTAGATCTAATCCCAACCGAGCTCCCTAGTTAATTCAACCTCATTTGATAATTGTTTGCTAGTTTCTAATCCATTCATTAAGAGAAATCCAAGATTCTTCTAGGCTACCTGCAATGTCGCCACTTGACATCATGTTGGAAACCACTTTCGTCAAATACTACTTGCATGTTGAGGAACTTATAAATGCCGATACCACGGTTATGTGTTCCTATCATCCACGATTAGGAACTAAGATTCCTTGTGCTGTTGGCATGTTTGTTTCAAACAATTCATTAGGAACTGAGATTCCCTGTCAGTTATTTTCATACTCTCTCATTGATCAACATCTCGTCGGGCTTACTTTAATTAGAAGGTGAAATTGACACTCTTAAACATTTTCGGGGTACATGGCTGCATGGAATGTACACATCAAGACAATGATTTGTGATGACAACAACAACAACAACACAAGGCCTCAATCCAAATTAAGTAATTCGAATTAGCTGCATTGATTAAACTCTTCCACTTCCGCTTCATCTTTCGTGTTAGATTTCTCAATTAACAGCATGGCAGAGATGGGTAGCAGAGTTGAGGATAGAGCAAAGCATGAAGATTTACTTGAAGCTCAACGATTTGCTCGGAGTAAATCTTAAAAAAACAATTGCATTTGAATTCGAAGCATCCTCAAGAGAGCAACAGGGAAAAAAAAAAAAAAGAGGAAGAGAGCAATATTGAGCAGCTTGTACAATTACTTACCATGCATATGCTGCAGATTTCAGCCTCTTGAGAAACTTTGTAATTTCTTGTCTTTAAGGATTTCAGTATCGCCTCTTCGGACCACCCGCGTTTCCTTTCCCTGGATTGTTCCTCGAAGAAGCTCCTACGTTGGACAGCCATCATATCTTCATCTGATCAGATCCTACCACCTTGCTGCAATTGCAAATCAAATTATATTGTAATTACTCAATATATAAGAGAATACCTATTTAGCGAGTGCAATTGAAAAATAATGAATCAAAGTCGGCCTCGCTAAAAGAAATAGCTGAATGGATGTCGCATAAAGCCGAACTCGCACTCTCGAATTCCTCCGTCCAGAACTATTGGTATTGGAGTCTGGAAGAGCATCCAATATGACAACATCCTGTAATTAATTAAGAGAAGCAATTAGCATTAATTAAAGCTTATCCTAGCTAGTTCATAAACAAGTATCACTGATGATCAACTTCAAAGAATCAGTAATTGTAATGAAATACTCAAAATCCAAGGCTATGAAAAGAAGAAACTTACATCAATAAGTTGAGTAGGGAGAAAATGAGGAACATGTTGAGCATCTTGAAGACTGCCATAAATGTTTCCCCTGGATAATGCAGGAAACAAAGTACCGCCGCGATGGGTGTCAAGATGATCTCTTATCCTTCGCCTCATGATTGAATCAAACGAAGTAGAGAGATGGGCATCATTAACAGGATACAAGCTCATTGTTTTAATTGTCACTTTAATGCCACCATATAAACAATTCAATTCATCAAGAATTCATCACTTTGATCTTCAAAGCCCTAACCCTAATTTCACACTCACCCAAATCATTCATTCAATTCAATCGTTTCTGAACCCTAATTGCCCAAATCGCCCATTCATTCATTCATTCATTGAATCAGTTGTGCAAAATAGTTGATTGAATCAATGGAGGAGAGAAGGAAATTAAAAGCAGTGAAATTGATGGCGGAAGAGTTCTGCGTGACGAGTTGTTGTTCGAGGAATATCCATGGTGGGAAAACATGGGAGGAGGTGAAGCACATTGCCCATGGAGCTCGCAACACAACCATCTCCTTGGCCAAGCAAGTAGGCCTTCCTCAACTTGTGGTCGTCAAGTACGCCGCCATTGACGATTCCGATACTCTTCAGCGACAGAGTGAAGTCCACGCTAAATTCCAGGGCTGCCCTTACATTCTCCGGTGCTATGGAGACGAGTACTGCACCGCCAAGGATAACGGTCGGATCATCTACAATGTGCTATTCGAACACGCTTCCGGAGGCAACCTAGCTGATCTCATTAAGACTTCCCGCGGTGGCGCTGGTGGATTACCCGAATCCGATGTCAAGAGCTTCACCAAGTCCATTCTTTTAGGGCTTGATTGTATTCACAACAAGGGTTATGCTCATCTCGATATCAAGCCCAAGAATATTCTACTTGTCCCGGATTTGAGCAAGAAGAGGAAGAGGGGGGCCTCTGCCTCTGCTGCTTTTGATGCCAAGATTGCTGATTTTTGGATTGCCAAGAGTTCGAAACAGATACTGGCGGAGCTGCGATGGGAAGATCGGTGGTGTTTGGAAGGCACACCGCGGTATATGTCGCCCGAGGCTATTGCCGAGCATAAGAAGGGGCCTGCCTGCGATATATGGGCTCTCGGGTGCGTTGTGGTGGAGATGTTATGCGGGCAGCCGGCTTTTAGTATCAAACCCGGTGAGAGTTTGGAAGACTTTCTGGATAGGATTGGTTTTGGAGGCGAATCTCCTAGAATACCGGTTGGGATATCGAGAGAAGCACAGGACTTCTTAAAGAGATGCTTCATGAGAAATAGCAAGTCAAGATGGAATGCTAGTAGGCTGTTGTCTCACCCTTTCTTAAAAGACCATATTCCGGACGCTGAATCGCCTCATAAGAAGGTTCGAAAATAAGCTAGGAGAGCAATTATGACTGGTTTTTTTTACTTGCGCCATTGAGTGAATTCATCTACAGCATCTGCTGGTTTGTCATATAATGTAAAGTTCTGATTATCAGATATTGAAATCTGATATATTTGTTTAGTAGTGTCTTGTTATTTTTTTTTGTTAGTTTTTTAGGGGTCCTGCTATCAATTTTTAAAAGTGTTCAGACATATGACACTGCCTCGTATATAAGTCATGAGACAAATATTGTGTAACAGTACACATATACATATGGATGTAATAGATTATTTTTTATATTCGACTATTATTTTCTATTAGAACAATTGCTTGGTTATCTTTCTAGCATTCTTTACCATTTTAACTGCCAAAATCATGAGAAATGATGAGATGCCTTCATATTACCTGATCTTAGAATGTCATTCATTTTTGGTTTTCTGATTGTACTGAATCATTAACATCCTTTTTTAAATTGGCCAGTTCAATTTTGCTGATCATGCTTAGGAATTTCAAAAGCGGAAAACAACACTTTTAACTGCCAGGTTCTTTTTCTTATGAATGTTGTCCCAAAAACGCCAAGAAACATGCGTACTATGCAAAAACTTTGTACTAACTAATGCCCATGTTTTGCTATTTATATATTTCATTTCTGTTTTAGCTCGATATATACCTTTTGTGTTCGTCATGCATAGGAAGAATAATTTACAGATTCACAACAGAGGTAAAATTCATTAAATGAAAATTGTTCATATTCTCGACTAGTTATCATTAGCTTTAATTTGCAGCACCAATTTATTGGGCAGACTACTTTTCTGTCAGTGGCTTGTATATATAAAAAAGGATAGGAGAAGTAACTGGCCTCGGCATTGTAGTGGTGCATTTGTCATGGGAATATGGCTTCAATGGTGGCTTATTGCATTTGCTGACGAATTTCCCATGTTTATCAGATAGGTTTTCTTTAAATTAGGCTACATTCTTGAAGCAAATGAAGAGTTGCATATATATATGATTGAGGTTGTTGATTCCTTTTGCAAATTGTGGTAAATGGTGAATCCTGAAGTGCATGGCTACTTGGTTGATGAACACCATTCGCTAATGCACACTTGGGAGATTCTGTCGTTGCAGCCTTGGTTTATGTTATGACTTCGACATGAGACTGTCAATGATTTTAGAAAGCAAAGAAGACAATCCATTATATATCCTTAAATATTAGTATTACCATATCCAGTTTGCTTGTTTCGAGCGCATCACATCTGCGCTTTTACCTTTGTCCCATGTTAATGGAAATAGGCCATGATCCCTCTTTAGGAGAATTTGATTAATTTGTACTTGAATGTCTTTTATTTTTACTTTTGCTCTCGCACCTTGAATTAGAAATGTTGTCATGAAAAGAGTCATTAAAGTTTCAGTTTGCTCTTCTTTGTTTTAGATTGAAATAAATAGCAAGCTTTCATCATCAAGGGTCATGCAAGGAAATATGATCATGGAATCTGACTGACAGTGGAAATTCAAGAAACAAAAGCAAATTTGTGTTTGTGAAGAAGCTAAAGCTGCAGATGTTGATTAAATCCAAATCAGTTATAGTGCGATTGTTGTAAATTGTCTCTCATAGAAAGGTCTCCTCCCCAAAATGGCAGTACCATCACATGTATGCATCACAATGTACACAACAGAAAATAGCACTACATCGATTAAGCTATGTCGAATGAATTAGAGAGGCCATTTCTCTATCTTAGTCCTTTTTGAGTTGTGACCTCTTTTGGGACTCATCACTTGCACTTGCAGTTTGTTCACTTGTAAAAAAAGATGTAATTAGGCGAGTGTACATCCGGGTCACCTCTTTTTTTTTTTTTTTTTTTTTTTTGATATCCGTGGATATCCAAGCGAGTCCGACTATTCCCACGAAGCCCTAATGCAATTGACCTGAGCACAACTTGATAGGCCGGACAATCTTGACACTGCAGGAAATCAAAAGTGGGACAATGTGTCAAACTACACAATCTCAAGCTCGTCTTTACCGTTGGGCCAACTCGTTCGAATTCTTTAAGGTTGTCCCTTGGAAACATGTTTTAAGTCTTCACGAGATTCAAAATGTTTGAACTATCAAATCCGGACTTTTCTAAATGCTAGCGTGTCGCAGGTCGGACACCCGTGCCTCGTGCACGCATCTCGAGGCAAATCGATAGTCCATGTTGATCGCTTGTCCGACGTGGCCTTAGGTGTCTTAAGCATGCACCTTAACATTTTCCTTTTTTTAAATGGGAGTTTTTTTTTCAAAAATAATATGGGCAATTTAATACCAACCTTTTGCTTTGGTTGTAATTTCTATCGGAATTAGGATTAATATAGAAATTTTTTTTTATATAATCATTAGCAAATCTAAATGGTTGGCTTTAAATTGCCAGGTTAAGATTAATTTGGAAAAAAAAAAGAAGTTACATAAACATTAGGATATTTTCGTCCGTGAAAATACATACATTGACATTATTGATGGTTTACAAAAATAGGATCAGGGTCAAATAATATTGATTGATGAAGTTAAAGCTAGAAAGATCACAATAATTTTTTTTTGCCAAAAACAGGGAAGCCTAGTTTTGTTGACTTGATGAGACGACCAAGATTTTCGATTTGAGATTCATTAATTAAATCAATTGTAGCCGTTAGGGAGGAACACGTTGGCGCCAGAAAACGGCCGAACCAACGGTCTAATAATATTTGAAAGTGGCGCCATATTTAGAAAATTTGATGGACAATTTAATCCCCCAGCGGTCATATCATTTACAAAACTGCCACGCGCGCTTCCCACAAAGAAATTAGAAACCAAATTCCCATTACAATTACAAATACTCAGCAATCCAACTTTCTAATTCATATCACTTCATCAATCTCGCTCGTCACATTAACTCTTCAAATCCCTTGTTGATTTTTCATGCCCGCGAAACTTCTCCACGAGCATATGATCTCCGTCAGTATCGATATTGTCCCCAACTTGACCACATTGGTACTAGTTAAGAGGAAATCACCACTTATATAATTCACTATAAAGTTTCAATTATCTGTGGGACTATTATTTCGGTCCACACATCTCAACACTCCACCTTGGACCGAAATCTATCCAAGTTTTTTTTTTTTTTTTTTTTTTTTTTTTTTTTTTTTCGGCAGGTCCCGATCGAATCGTCGGCTTTAATACCATGTTGATTTTTCATGCTCGCGACACTTCTCCACGAGCTTATGATCTCCCATTTTTTGAACCGGATCAACAAATTGCTTTGATACCAATTTGTCGTGGATTGCTTCTACATATTTTCTGATGATGTCCCATCTTCTGACATTTCTCACAATGTTGATCCGGTCGGTTCCAACATTTAGAAGGGTGATGACTCATTCTTCCACAGTGCTTACAAGGAGGAAAATCATATTTTGTTCCCTTATTAGTGTTAGGAGAATCAAAACCTGAATTTTCGTTCTTGTTCTTCTCAACTTTCTTCCCTTTTTGTCTTTGACTGAATTTAGCTCTCGCAGCTAATGCACCTTCAACAGATCCTTCAGATCTAATGATCAGGTTTCTTTGTTCATGTGCTTGCATAGCACTCAACAATTCCGCCAAACTAACATTGGCCAAATTTCTTGTATTTTCAAGTGATGAAATAGTAGCATCAAACCTTGCCGGGGTGGTTACAAAGATTTTTTGCACAATCCAAAAGTCTGAAAATTCAGAACCGAGTAATCTCATTTTATTCGCGATTCTAAGTAATCTATCAGAATACTCCTTCACTGTCTCTCGAGTCCTTCATTCTTTGAAGCTCGAATTCTCTGATTAAGTTGAGAACCTTCATTCCTTTGATGTTTTCATCTCCTTCGTACTCCTTCTTTAGGTAGTTCCATACTTCAAAGGTCGACTTTAATGGCATAATCCTTACAAAGACTTCAGAAGAGACGGCAACAAATAACATAGCTCTTGCCTTAAATTTTCTTGACTTTCTCTCTTTGTAATACTTGATTTGCGCCATTGTTGGATTTGCGGGTAAGGGAAGAATTTCGTAGTCTTCCTCAACGGCTTCCCAGAGATCATTCGCCTCCAAATGTGCCTCCATCCTGGCTACCCATATATATGATAACCCTCACCATCGAACACCGGTGGTGCAAGCGAGGTGAAAAGCTTTTCAAGAATTGAATCTGAATCCATGGAAGTTCTTGGATGCAGAAAAAAGTTTCTCTCAACCACAAGTCTCTTAAGAAAATAAGAGCTCTAATACCATGTTGATTTTTCATGCCCGCTACACTTCCCCACGAGCCTATGATCTATGCCTGTACCGATATTGTTCCTAACTTGACCACCTTTCAATTTTTATAGGTGTGGGTTTTATCTCAAAAGGCCTCGATTCTAGTTAAAAGGAGATCACCACTTATATACTTCACTATGAAGTTTCAATTATCGGATGTGAGACTATTATTTTGGACCACACATCTCAACACTCCACCTTGGACCGAAATCGGCTCTGATACCATGTCGATTTTTCACGCCCGCGACACTTCTCTACGATCCTATGATCTCCTTCCAATTTTTATAGGTGTGGGATTTTTATTTCAAAAGGCCTCGGTACTAGTTAAGAGGAGATCACCACTTATATCTTCACTGTTGAGTCGTTAATTATGTAATATTATATATATATATGTTATTTATATATTTTTATTGTCAAGTCTCCAAAATATTAGTCTAATTGCGTTTATTTATTATTTTCGGAGTTATTGGAGTGCGCGGTTAAATCCGGGGCGAAAAACTACGCAAAATCGAGTATTCATATGTCTGGATATGTTTTACACTGAAAATCGCGATAGCACATATCTCGAGGCAAATTTGGCGGGCCCACATGTGTTATGGTGATTTATGAAGATCAAGTGGAGCATTATACGACGTTGATGCATTTAAGGAAAAGAAAGTTGAAGGGTTGTGTTGATTGATTTGTTTGATTTTATTAATAACTTATATAAGTATATAATATATAGAAATGAGAGAAAATATAGCAAGAGATCCATGTTAGACCAGAGGGACTTGCAATGACTTCAAAGCGTGTAACACTGCCACTTTTCTAAAGGAAATTTTGCTCTCTACACTGCAAGAGTCAGCAAATATCCTAAATGATACGATGAAGTAACCCACCTTACACTTTGTAGTAGTGAAAGATGAAAACAAGAGCAATTGCTGGTGAATTTCGAGATGATTTCTTCCTCCCCAATCCTCCCGTCTTATAGAGCATTGGTCATGACCAGTTAGAGTGAAAATGGGGTAGTGGAGTAGTGGAACAGTCAAGCATTGATGCAATGGAGTAATGGAGCAGTCAAGCATTGATGCAATGGAGTAGTGGAGCAGTAATTCCTTAATGGAGAGCAGTTTCAACTGCACCCACTAAGCCACTCTACTAACTACCCATTTAATCTCGAAAATGGTAAAAATTAATGGTAAAAAGTTTTACCCATGGTTAGCTAAAACACATATGCACGCACACGCACGTGCCAAGTGCTAAGTGCGCATATAAAAGCGCCTAAAATGCGCCATATGCGTTGCGCTGCGCGCGCGCGCGTGTGGCTCACCGTGCATAGCACTTGTATTTTATTTTACTGACACTATGGTGCAAGAGTACATATATACTCTTTAAACTTGAAGTTCCTAACCAATGTGGGACTAAACATTTAATTTGAAAATGTTCAACAATCCCCCGCCATTTTCAAAATAATCCGATCATTCAATCCACGAAATCTAAACATTATATGCATAACTAATGGTATCTTGCAATTTGAACCACTAACTTGTGAAAAGTTCATTACATCATATCAGAATTACATGATAGATAAACTTTGAACCAATGATTCTATTCGATATGTAGCATAAACATATCACGCATATAATTTACACCATCAAATAGCCATAAATATCCTGACACATTCAACATTGGCCTTGTGTCCCGTATCTTCTCGTGAATGTCTTTGGAGCCAAGCCCTTGAACTCCTTGAAGCGGCCGCACTTCACATCCACATAGGTAGTCTCCATTCTAGTACCCCGCAATTTAAGCACCTTTAGAAGACTATTAAGAGATCATCTCAACCTCCTCTCTTTACATGCAGGTACCGAGCACTAATAACCTTGGGATGGTTATAAAAATTTTAGTGCTCACAGTCACTCTTATAATGAAATTGACTGCATTGAACTCAAGACTTAGCGTAATGTTAGGCGTCGAGTTGAGTTTCCACTATTGGTGACCTGTAATTTATGGGCTTGAGACCCATCCCTCTTGATGTTTTATTCACAAGTCTCTTGGCAATCCTTTAGTAAGGGGATCTGCCAAGTTTTGACTAGATTTCACATAGTCAATCGTGATAACTCCTCTCGTTATCAATTCTCTGACACAACTATGTCTCAGTCCAATATGTCTGGACTTACCGTTATACATTTGGCTATAAGTGTTGGGTTTCGGGGTTCATACGCATCGGAGATTACAAAACAATTTTGACAAAAACCCCGACAGGATCCGAATCTAATTCCATTAAAAACGTTTAAACCATGAAAACTTAATCATACCTCAGTCGCAATGTACCTTTCTGAAGGTTAATCGATCTCTAAGGCGCCGCCAACGACGAACGCTCTCTAACAGTAGTCCACACACGGACGGCGGTCGAGATTCAAAGTGCTAGCTTCGAGAGAATACCAAACCTTTTGTTTTTCTCTCCAAAATGATCCAGAGCATACCAAAAAACCCTAAGTCGTTTCTGAAACGAAAATAGATTTTCGGTCTTTTGATCTTTCGTCAGTGTATTCTTACTTAAAGCGTCTATTTATACAACCCTTTGTATATAGACGGTTAAGTAAATTACACATATACCCCTACTTAAAGAAGTATAAGTGTAATACACCACAAGGACGTTTCCGTCATAAATTTTATCATATAAAATTCATTTTTCTGAACCATCTTAAAATCTCGCAAAACCATTCTTAGTGTGCGACCCAATAGGCTCATAAAACATTGGCAATGTACCAAAACACATTTTGATATACAAGTCATAAGCGGCCTCTAGCAAGACATTATGACTACCCAAGTTGTACGAATATCAAATCGATACAACCTAATCAATAGTGTATATAACATCCTTTTGTCATACGATATCCTTTTGATCAAAAATAAGGCATGGAATTGTCATCCAACATGTTCAATCGTACTAGTCTCGATCTCTAGGTAGACTGAAAACATCCAAGTGACATTGATCAGTATCAATTCACTTAGACTATGCCTTTTAACAGTCTAACACATCGAGGGATCCACTGGATATCTCTCTTTATATGAGAGGGACAAATTCTATTTTGATTACACAACTTCATCACATTGCTCACACAGTAACCAATCACAACCTTTATAATCGTCCGGTTAAAGACAACGTTTGATGGTGTCAAATCACTGTGTTCCTAATGTTGAAGTCTCTGGTAATCTCAAGTCAGAGGACTGAGAAATATATCTATTATGAGAAACAACTATGACTTAATCCATGTGATGTTCTCATAGCGGGTCGGTCCAGTACTTTGTTCCCTAACAAGTACTCGTGATCTTGATTCGTATCCCTATACGTATAATCATCATATGATCATCAATCAAAACTCACACTAGTCTTAACTCATTATAGTTCCCAGTATAATGATCGACTAGGGACATTTAGGATATTTCTGTAAATACCCACGGATCTTATTATAATGTAAACATGCAAATTAATTATAATAAACAACAAATGAAATCCTCTATTTTATTAACTAAAAGTATTCATAAAGACAGTTAATGGATTGACCTAGGGCACATACCCCAACAATAAGCCCTTGCCAATGTGGCATGACTATCACAATGGATAGAGATTGGAGCTACCGGTTTAGGCCACAATGGTATCTCGTGTAATAATTCACGTAGCCATTCAACTTCTTTTGAAGCTGAGGCCAATGCAATAAACTCTGATTCCATGGTAGAACCAACCATTAAAGTTTGCTTATTTGAAGCCCACGAGATCGCACCTCCAGCAAGTGTGAAAATCCACCAACTTGTAGATGCATGATTTTGATCTTTCACAATCCAACTTGCATCTGAAAACCCTTCTAAGACCGAAGGATATCCACTATAGCATAAACCATAGTTAATTGTTTTCTTCAGATATTTCAAAACTCTTCGAATTGCAAACCAATGCAACTCGCTTGGATTAATTGTAAATCTACTCAACTTGCCTACTGCCAAGGCAATATTTTTTAGCTAGAAAGTTAATTTGCAGAGAAGCCAATTATCTACTCTCTCTGCAAGTACCAGCAAACCAACATCCAATTTGCTCAGTATGAATGCAGCTTCCATTCTCATACCTCAAATCGACAAACACAGATTTACACATTTGTGCTTTATTGTCTTTATTTATGAAATGTAATCTTATCATGAAAAAAATGCCTTCAACTTCTGTGGTTTTTTGTGTTTCAGGTTGCTAAAAGCAAAAGCTTTCATTACAAGTCCATCCAAGGAAATGTGACCAGTGAATGCAATCTTTCGTTACAGAAACTCAAAGAATCTAAGCAATGCACCATCCGGATTATTGTTATATCCAAACCACCACGGTGCACTTACTGTACGTGATCTCCCATAACTAGTTCTGCCCTAAATGGTCCTATCACAATTCAGATACACAAAAAATAGACATGTTAATATCTGTTTTTTCTCTTGCAAAAAATAGACATGTTATTAATTGTAAATTATTAAGTCCATAATCCCAATTATAGAGACGTACTTAATGATATTTTCGTTGACACCAAATTCTCTGCAATTAAAGGTTTTGTCTTCTTTTTTTTTCATGTATCCTCAAGCCGCCATGAGGATGGCAAGCACCATGATGTTTATGATTGTTTCCTTAATTACTGTTTTTTGTTTCCTCTTACCAGCTCATCTTAGAATCTCATTCATTTGAAATTTTGCTGATTGTAGTGAATATTTAACGTTCTCATGAAATAGGCCAGTTCTATTTGCTGTGAAGGAAAAAACATTATCTTGATTAAGGTGATGGAACATGAAAATAGTGGAGTTCGGAAACGACCATTGTATTAGTAATGAGAATTAGAGTTACAACAGCTAATTTAAAGGAAATGTGGATTACGAATAAACAGTAGATCTAATCCCAACCGAGCTCCCTAGTTAATTCAACCTCATTTGATAATTGTTTGCTAGTTTCTAATCCATTCATTAAGAGAAATCCAAGATTCTTCTAGGCTACCTGCAATGTCGCCACTTGACATCATGTTGGAAACCACTTTCGTCAAATACTACTTGCATGTTGAGGAACTTATAAATGCCGATACCACGGTTATGTGTTCCTATCATCCACGATTAGGAACTAAGATTCCATGTGCTGTTGGCATGTTTGTTTCAAACAATTCATTAGGAACTGAGATTCCCTGTCAGTTATTTTCATACTCTCTCATTGATCAACATCTCGTCGGGCTTACTTTAATTAGAAGGCGAAATTGACACTCTTAAACATTTTCGGGGTACATGGCTGCATGGAATGTACACATCAAGACAATGATTTGTGATGACAACAACAACAACAACAACACAAGGCCTCAATCCAAATTAAGTAATTCGAATTAGCTGCATTGATTAAACTCTTCCACTTCCGCTTCATCTTTCGTGTTAGATTTCTCAATTAACAGCATGGCAGAGATGGGTAGCAGAGTTGAGGATAGAGCAAAGCATGAAGATTTACTTGAAGCTCAACGATTTGCTCGGAGTAAATCTTAAAAAACAATTGCATTTGAATTCGAAGCATCCTCAAGAGAGCAACAGGGAAAAAAAAAAAAAAAAAAAAAAAAGAGGAAGAGAGCAATATTGAGCAGCTTGTACAATTACTTACCATGCATATGCTGCAGATTTCAGCCTCTTGAGAAACTTTGTAATTTCTTGTCTTTAAGGATTTCAGTATCGCCTCTTCGGACCACCCGCTTTTCCTTTCCCTGGATTGTTCCTCGAAGAAGCTCCTACGTTGGACAGCCATCATATCTTCATCTGATCAGATCCTACCACCTTGCTGCAATTGCAAATCAAATTATATTGTAATTACTCAATATATAAGAGAATACCTATTTAGCGAGTGCAATTGAAAAATAATGAATCAAAGTCGGCCTCGCTAAAAGAAATAGCTGAATGGATGTCGCATAAAGCCGAACTCGCACTCTCGAATTCCTCCGTCCAGAACTATTGGTATTGGAGTCTGGAAGAGCATCCAATATGACAACATCCTGTAATTAATTAAGAGAAGCAATTAGCATTAATTAAAGCTTATCCTAGCTAGTTCATAAACAAGTATCACTGATGATCAACTTCAAAGAATCAGTAATTGTAATGAAATACTCAAAATCCAAGGCTATGAAAAGAAGAAACTTACATCAATAAGTTGAGTAGGGAGAAAATGAGGAACATGTTGAGCATCTTGAAGACTGCCATAAATGTTTCCCCTGGATAATGCAGGAAACAAAGTACCGCCGCGATGGGTGTCAAGATGATCTCTTATCCTTCGCCTCATGATTGAATCAAACGAAGTAGAGAGATGGGCATCATTAACAGGATACAAGCTCATTGTTTTAATTGTCACTTTAATGCCAAAAAAGAAGGAAAAAAGAAGCAGAACTTAATTGATGGATTGTATAAAAGGCAGAAAATTAAAAGAGCAGATCGACGGATGTGAGTTTTGGGCTTCTCTATATATATGATATGATGTATATATATAGCCAATTGAATGCATTTGTACTCCTAATACAAATCCTAATCTAATAAATGAGCAGGACTTTCTAATTCTAATCTAATTCAATTCATGCCAATTGTATAAAAGGACTTTCTAATTCTAATCTAATTCATTTCATGCCAATTCAACCGTCATGATTATAGCTTTTATATGACGCAACAAGCAAGAACCATATATAAACAATTCAATTCATCAAGAATTCATCACTTGATCTTCAAAGCCCTAACCCTAATTTCACACTCACCCAAATCATTCATTCAATCATTCAATCGTTTCTGAACCCTAATTACCCAAATCGCCCATTCATTCATTCATTGAATCAGTTGTGCAAAATAGTTGATTGAATCAATGGAGGAGAGAAGGAGAAGAAAAGCAGTGAAATTGATGGACAAAGAGTTCTGTGTGATGAGTTGTTGTTCGAGGAATATCCATGGTGGGAAAACATGGGAGGAGGTGAAGCACATTGCCCATGGAGCTCGCAACACAACCATCTCCTTGGCCAAGCAAGTAGGCCTTCCTCAACTTGTGGTCGTCAAGTACGCCGCCATTGACGATTCCGATACTCTTCAGCGACAGAGTGAAGTCCACGCTAAATTCCAGGGCTGCCCTTACATTCTCCGGTGCTATGGAGACGAGTACTGCACCGCCAAGGATAACGGTCGGATCATCTACAATGTGCTATTCGAACACGCTTCCGGAGGCAACCTAGCTGATCTCATTAAGACTTCCCGCGGTGGCGCTGGTGGATTACCCGAATCCGATGTCAAGAGCTTCACCAAGTCCATTCTTTTAGGGCTTGATTGTATTCACAACAAGGGTTATGCTCATCTCGATATCAAGCCCAAGAATATTCTACTTGTCCCGGATTTGAGCAAGAAGAGGAAGAGGGGGGCCTCTGCCTCTGCTGCTTTTGATGCCAAGATTGCTGATTTTTGGATTGCCAAGAGTTCGAAACAGATACTGGCGGAGCTGCGATGGGAAGATAGGTGGTGTTTGGAAGGCACACCGCGGTATATGTCGCCCGAGGCTATTGCCGAGCATAAGAAGGGGCCTGCCTGCGATATATGGGCTCTCGGGTGCGTTGTGGTGGAGATGTTATGCGGGCAGCCGAATGGCTTTTAGTATCAAACCCGGTGAGAGTTTGGAAGACTTTACGGATAGGATTGGTTTTGGCGGCGAATCTCCTAGAATACCGGTTGGGATATCGAGAGAAGCACAAGACTTCTTGAAGAGATGCTTTGTGAGAAATAGCAAGTCAAGATGGAATGCTAGTAGGTCGTTGTCTCACCCTTTCTTAAAAGACCATATTCCGGACGCTGAATCGCCTCATAAGAAGGTTCGATATTAAACTAGGAGAGCAATTACGATTGGTTTTTCACTTACGCCATTGAGTGAATTCATCTACGATATCTATTTGGTTTGTCATATAGTGTAAAGTTCGATTATCGATATTGAAATCGATATAGTTGTTTAGTAGTGTCTTGTTATGTTTTTTTGTTAGTTTTAGAGGTCCCTGTTATCAATTGTTAAAAGTGTTCAGGCATATGACACGCCTTGTATATAAGTCATGAGACATATATTGTGTAACAGTACACATATACATATGGATGTAATAGATTATTTTTTATATTCGACTATTATTTTCTATTAGAACAATTGCTTGGTTATCTTTCTAGCATTCTTTACCATTTTGACTGCCAAAATCATGAGAAATGATGAGATGCCTTCATATTACCTGATCTTAGAATGTCATTCATTTTTGGTTTTCTGATTGTACTGAATCATTAACATCCTTTTTTAAATTGGCCAGTTCAATTTTGCTGATCATGCTTAGGAATTTGAAAAGCGAAAACAACACTTTTGGTAATTTGGCTTAACCATGAGCTGCAGGTTCTATTTATTATGAATGTTGTTGCAAAAACGCCAAGAAACATACGGACTATGCAAAAATTTTGTACGGACTCATGCCCATGTTTTGCAATTTATATATTTCGTTTCTGTTTTAGCTCGATATATACCTTTTGTGTCGTTCCTCATGCATAAGAAGAATAATTTACAGATTCACTACAGAGGTAAAATTCATTAAATGAAAATTGTTCATATTCTCGACTAGTTATCATTAGCTTTAATTTGCAGCACCAATTTATTGAGCAGACTACTTTTCTGCCAGTGGCTTGTATATATAAAAAAGGATAGGAGAAGTAACTGGCTGTAGTGGTGCATTTGTCATGGGAATATGGCTTCAATGGTGGCTTATTGCATTTGCTGACGAATTTCCCATGTTTATCAGATGGGTTTTCTTTAAATTACGCTACATTCTTGAAGCAAATGAAGAGTTGCATATATATATGATTGAGGTTGTTGATTCCTTCTGCAAATTGTGGTAAATGGTGAATCCTGAAGTGCATGGCTACTTGGTTGATGAACACCATTCGCTAATGCGTACTTGGGAGATTCTGTCGTTGCAGCCTTGGTTTATGTTATGACTTCGACATGAGACTGTCAATGATTTTAGAAAGCAAAGAAGACAATCCATTATATATCCTTAAATATTAGTATTACCATATCCAGTTTGCTTGTTTCGAGCGCATCACATCTGCGCTTTTACCTTTGTCCCATGTTAATGGAAATAGGCCATGTTCCCTCTTTAGGAGAATTTGATTAATTTGTACTTGAATGTCTTTTATTTTTACTTTTGCTCTCGCACCTTGAATTAGAAAATGTTGTCATGAAAAGAGCCATTCAAGTTTCGGTTTGCTCTTCTTTTTTCAGGTTGAAATAAATAAGCAAGCTTTCATCATCAAGGGTCATGCAAGGAAATATGATCATGGAATCTGACTGACAGTGGAAATTCAAGCTTTCATCATCCAATCCAACCTCCCCAGTTAATTCAACCTCATTGGACAATTGCTTGCTAGTCTCTAATCCATTCATTAAGAGAAAATTCAAGATTCTTTCAGGCTACCCGCAATATTGCCACTTGAAATCATGTTGGAAACTACTTTTGTCAACTACTAGCTACTTGCATGATTGTATGTAAAATTGATAAAACGTGCTTTTAAACCATGTTACAAACCTCTGTTAGAACAAATATACTACATGCATATTACTTAACTATAATATATATATATCATTCTTTAATTCAATTACAAAGAACTAGATTAAATCATATACCAGAGGCTTGCACTAAATAGCAATGCCTTAAGACGAAATTTTCGTCCAATTCGATGTATGAATGATTCAAGAGGTTCCTCTCCAAGATACAACTGGATTGATCTTTGATTACACGCCAACCAAAGAACTTTTCTTCGCAACGGCAAAATCTCTCTCACCAAAACTTGATAATTATATCTATTTCGAAAATACAATATATAAACCAAAACCTCGCCTCTCTTGAACAGTCACAACTGTTCAAGAGAACAGTTATAACATTACACCTTTTAGAAAACTAAAAGTTATAACTGTTCACACTAACTATCAATTACGAAATTACTAAATTTAATGTAAAAAGTAAAAAATAAAAAAATTTGTGTTATGCATTGGCTAAGTTATTAATCATTAGCCCCAAGGTCAGTATCATAGACATATTAAATATCAATCAAGTATTTAGTAATACTCATGGTCTCTTATAGTTTCTTTCCCATGTAGGACTAAAATTTTGTTACAATACAAACTCAAAGAACCTTTAAAGTTCAACAACCTCGGACGAAACTTAAAAACACCGATACCTGAGATATGAATTTACGAATATGAAACATCTTCCCCTAAAAATCTCAAGGCAAAAGCTTTAAGCATAATTACATAGCCATTGCAGATGACATAATCCGGTCTTATTTCACTTCCTTATCTATCTTAAATGTCAAAAACCAAATCCTAATCAAGTTAATATCGGAATCCTAGATCAAAAAGACATTTTTAATTCTTAATTATCTGTAGAAATGGCAATTTTTTGGGATTTTTTAAAACGACCATCACTCGAATCAGGGTCGTGTCACCCGGCACTGACCGCCTCCAAGGCCCAATAATCGAATCAGGTCCGAGCAAGCGGTCTAACATGCCTAAAACAACCTGCAGCATATATATGGATAATTACTCAGAGAATTAAATAAAGGAAAATTCATATGACGTATTATCAAACTATCGTTGTGTTTTCAAATCTTTTCAACAACTTAAGTCATTCAAATAATATCAAGTCCTTTAAATTAAATAAGAGTAAGGTTCGTTCTACCCGGAAGACTTATGTGGCGGCCCCAAACTCCAAGGCAAACCGGGTAACGCCACTTCGCCAGACACGTCACCGAGCATGCCACGTCACCGCACACTTATTTTTAATTGTGTAACGGCCCATTTTATTCACGTCTCTTAAATTTACAGACGTGGACACCAGCTCGGATCTACGTGGACATCGCGGTATGCTAGGACACGCGGGGACTTAGGTATGCTAGTTATTGCGTGTTGGATGTTTATTTGCGGTGAAATTTATTGAAATACATCGCGTGTGTGTATGTTGCATAAAAATAATTGCGAGATTGTGTGAACTGTACTCGCCTCGATATGTGTGTCGACGCGGGTGCACGGTAGTTGACGGGGACCGAATATTAATTAGGTCGGGGAAACTAAAACACACAAATTATATAAAAATTGGCAAAGTAACTAATATGGAATGGGTATTAGGTGGCTAGTGACGCGGCGGTACGCGTATATCTCGATTCGGACTTGGCCAAGCGTCAAAACGCCGGAAACACAAATGAGTGTCTTAGTTGTGTCACAGTTAGATGTCACTTGTACAAACACAATAACACACTTGTCCCAAATCAAACAGACATGGCCAAACTCAAACACCACGTGTCCATCACCTCACCCTACACCTACACCTCACACACACACACTCCATGCACACACACAACCGATCGGGCCGAGAGGAAGAAGAAGAAACAGAGAGGAGGAGGAGGAGGAGGAGAAGGAGGAGCCGGGAATGAGATAAGAAAAGGTGGAGACGTCACGGTCGAGGTGAGTTTTAGTGGTTTTTGATGGGTTTCGGTGGGGTGGCCGAGATTTGGGGTTCAGCCATAGGGGCCGAACCGGGTCAGGTGGTAATGGCAGGGGTGTCTCCCCTGCCATCGACTCCACTGGGGTTGGGGTGGAGAGTAGGGCTGGCAAAATATGCCCAGTCCCGTTTTGCCCATTTCGTCCGGTCCCGTTTTAAACGGGACCGGGCAGTATTTTTGTGAAAAACATACGGGACTGGACAAAATTTTTTGTCCGTTTAAACATACGGGACCGGGACTTGACAAAATTCTTAAAAACGGTACCCGTTTATTGATTAATTTGAAGGGTATATATGTAATTTCACACTCTATAACCTAATTACACATCTCACCCTCTCGGCCTCTCACTCTCACTTTCTCTCTTTCACACTCACATCTAACCGTCTCTCTCTCTCTCACTCTCTCTCTCTCCCTCACACTCCACCTCACCGTCTCTCTCCCTCTCACACTCACATCTCACCATCTCTCTCCTCTCACACTCACATCTCACCGTCTCACGCTCACCGGTCCGTCTCTCTCACGGTCTCTCTCACCAAATCATCCGCTCGCCTCTCCCGCCTCTCGCCATTGCCGAATGTGGCACCGATCTAAGAGGGCCGGCGTACGCGGGGTGGACGGCGGCGGGCGAGAACGAGAGTGATCGATCGTGGGCAGAGAGGAGAGGCCGAGAAGGGTGGGGGCGTGGTCGACAAGAGAGAGGCCGAGAGGGTTAGGGTTTAAGGCGGGCCGAGAGACGAAAGGGCAGGAAGGGAGACGGAGAGGGAAGGACGCCGAGAGGGGGAGCGAGAGAGACCAGAGGGAGAGCAGAACCGAGGGATGAGAGGAGGGAGACGGAGGCGAAAATGAGGGAGCGAAGAGAGCAGTTTAGGCTTTTTTGGGGTTTCGGTGTGGTTCTTGCTTTCTCTGAAGAACGAGAGAGAGAGAGAGAGACAGAGAGATAGACAAATATATACAAATCTCTACCGTCGGATCGAACGGCTGATCGATTGATCGGTAGCATCGAGAATCTGTGATCGGAGACCGAAATCTCGGCGGATTAAGGTCAGATTTCTCCGTTATAGTCTGCAATTTGTGGTTTGTTTGGTTGATTAGGGGTTTGTGCGAGATCCGGTGTAGATTTTTAACAATAAAAAACGGACAAAACCAGTCCCGTATGTTTGTAAAACATACGGGACTGGAAAAAAAAAAATTGCCCATTTCAAAAACGGGACCGGGTCTGGGCACCAAATTTAATAATTTGAAAAATGGGTGTCCAAAGTCCGTTTATGTCCATTCCGGATTTTTGCCGCCCTAGTGGAGAGCAACCCCAACCCAATTAACAAAGAAGGAATATAAAAAAATTCTCGATCGAACCAGTGAAAACTAGTTCGATCGGATGAAAGAGTGTGCACACGCGCGCGTGGCTCGGCCCATGGGCCGATCCCTGACCTGTTCGGTCCTTGGCCGGTCGGGTCCGACCCATTTGGGTCGACCCGACCCAAACAAAAAAAAAAATAAAAAATAAAAAAAGAGAAGAAAAATGAAGGAAAAATTTGGAAAAACTCCAGAGAATTTTGGGAAAATTTTGAAAAAAAAATATTTCGATAAATAAATAGAATTGATAAAGTTCTATGAAAAGAAAATATGTGGGAATGTCGGACGCGACTTTTTGCGAGGTGGTTTTGCCTCGAAAAGCGCAAAAATATGCAATTTGGCCTAAATTTTTTAGAAATTTGTTGTAAATTGTCATGCTAAATTAAATTATTGATAAATGGATATGGGTGGATACGGGTGATCAATTGGCGACCAAAGACCCAAAGTGGACTTGGACTCGGGGATTGATTACGGGGTATCTGAGTGCGTTGTGAGGTTTGTAAAACCCAATGGAAAAACTCTTGAGTATTTATTTGGCTTTGTAATTCCATTCAATTCCAAGTATTTCCTTGTGATTTTTCTTATATCTATATCTTGTCGTTGTTTGCACGGTTGGTTAGTTACTTCCACTGAATTTTCCGTTATGTATCTATACATTCTAGACCATAGCATGTGTATCGGGAGTTCTCGGTGGATAACAACCCGAGCTAAGGAATCTACATATGTCGGTGCGTCGTAGGTCTACGCCGCCACCGAGACGGATTAGGTGATTGCTAGTTGGGAGCGCCCACTAGTAAGATCCTAGAAGGAAATTATGAAGTATGGTTTAGTCCGATTTGGAACAGACACACACATTTGCATTTTATTGTTATTTACGCATGCAATGCCCTACTTACAGTTGTATGTTTACATTCTGCATGTTTATTTAACAGTATTTTTTGAATTCAATTTATTTATATGAATGCTCGGAGGAGTTCCTTGGGATTTTCTTATTTGGACTCGTCATCCATTTTTTTCTGTGATGATTGAGTGCAGATCCGAGTACAAGTAAAGGCAAGGGGATCTTAGACGACTACCTCTGATTGCCTACCTCTGAGGATTACTTGTACGTGTGATTATTTTGATATTTTGATTCTTTTGGGAATTGGGGAGTGACATGACATTGTACATAGGTACTTTACATGGTACAGTCATCTACCTTTATACACAGTACTTTTCAGGGTTTTTCCACAATAGGATTTGTTGAATTAATTAATATTTCTTGCATTTACGTACAACTTTGCATTTGTCATTTGTCATTTATACGTTGTACATACAAGTGGATACAAATCTCGAGACGGGAAAAGACGGACAGTGTGTCGTACACGTGTAGTAGGCCCAATCGGCAAGGAGTACACGGAGACACGTCACTCCGGGCGGTGAAAGCCACCTCAAACTGCATGCGACCTACATCTTTATACGTATCTTATTAGCCTTAACTTATTATTTATGGATATTTTATGAATATTTACATTAAATTGACTAAGTTAAGTTTTCATGATTTATTAAATTAACATAAATTAAACATCAAAACGGAAGTCTTTGAAGCATGCAAACACCGTGGAGATGAAAGGTTTGCATTATATAAATAACCCTATAGTGTGGAAACTCAGCATTAGATATCATGTATATCAAGAGCAACAAAAGTACAAAAGGTGAGCATATACATGTATCAGGTATACAAGTCCTTCCCAAAAATTTCATAAAAGCAGTAAATAGATACATACAACCACCTACGCAAAAAGTGACGAGCTCTCCTAACTTAGATGTAGTCGCCAAAGATGCCCTTGCCTCATCGTCGCAGATCTCGTGATTTGTCACAAAAATAATGACAAATCCCAGGTGAGTAAATCCCAGTGAACGTTAGCTAATATTCACGAAATCCAATAAAACGGCTACAATTCATGCAATCTAAATAAAGGACAAGAATAAGGAAATTCACATGATAAGTCGTTGAGAAGTTGAATTTGGACACGAGTGTAGCGTGACAGTGAACCCTGGTCGACATCCAGGAATCGTCTTAGCTAAACCGAAAGTAACCCATGACGACCACCTCGCCAAACATCTCACGGTCGAATGAGAGGAACCCATGAATGGGAGAACCCCATCCAAATATCTTTCGAGAGGAACCCATGACGTAGACTTAGGTCTTCGTCAAACATTTCTCAACGTACGGGTCTCACGGAGAATACTCACCGCATAGCTCTAACATGGTCAAGTACTCGAACAGCGCGGGGTAGCTAGCCCCGGGGTGTGAGTCCGTGTCATGCTCGACCCCGTCGACAAACACACATACACATGTGGGAGTGGATGAACAGTAAATGTACAACAATAGAAAGCACAGTAGAATCATTGAAATGCAAAATAAAGTAAGATCCATAAAAGAATTTTAACTAATTTTTTCGTGGGTTTACTTACCTCAAATAAATCGCAAATCGCCCTCAAAACACCCGTACATGCCTCGAGATACGTACCCGACACCCGACTATGGTATCATAAGTCTCTGGTGTCTAATTATACAATTTTCATCATTTTAGAGTTACATTAAATGAATTTATAATGTGAGACCAAAATTTGAAATAAATTTCTTTTTATTCCAAAACGTTTGATTCTTGGCACATTTTTCGAATCATACCGAGGATCGATTGTTCCGGCAACACACCACCGCGCTGTTACTCCACGTCGTTCACCGCGCCGGTGCCGCAGCCGCCTTGCCGCCGCTGCTGGAGCGCGTCGTCGATGTCAACGTCGTTACTGGAGCGCGTCGCCGCTGCCGACCCTGCTGCTAAAGCCGTTGTCCGCCGCCGGTAAGCTCGTCGTCGTCCGCTCATTAGTGAGCTCCGTCGTCCGCGCCATCGTCTTGCTCCTCGTCGGAGCTCCCTCCACCTTTCTCCCTCTCCCTCTCTCCCTCTCCCTCTCTCCCTCTCCCTCTCTTGGTTGTCTCTCTCTCACTATCTTTCTCTCACTCTCTTCTCTCTCTTCCTCTCTTCCTCTCTCACTGTTCGTTTAAATGAGAGAAAAAAAAAAGATTTTTTTATTATTTATTTTGGAGAAAGAGAAGAAATGAATGATAAGGGATTGGTTTTGATATGGCAATGTGATGTGTGATATGATAGATGTGTGATGTGACAACTAAAGATTAGGCTATCCCATACACCGACGTTACGCGCTCACCGTGACGTCGTACACTCTCGTCACTACACGCGCACAACGTGACCAATAAAATATCAAATAATGCGATGCGAATTATTTAATAATAGTAAAATAAATAAACACTCACACACAAAAATAATAAATTTTACCTCGTTAGGCGTGCCCTGGACTTTTCTCGCGACGTCCACGTAGGTCCGAGCTTAGGATCTTAATCCGTAATTTGTCGATTAATCAGATTAATTAGAACGGGCCGTTACAACTTATTTATATACAACCCAAGTTCGATAATTTCAAAATCAAATAAATAAATATTGTCGCCCCTCAATAATGTGACCCGAGTAAGTGGCTAAGTAGCGTAAAAACCTAGCAATATCCGGTTTCGGTGGACTCGGAAGGTTTCATGGGAGTTAGTTGCTGGTTGGTGCACCACAGATGATTTGCAGTATGGCGTGCGGAGGCTCGCGCATACCTATAGGTAAATCGTATGTGGCATGGATGAGGCAGTGTATATGGGCGTGGACAAGGTCGCGCTTTGGCGTACGCTTAGGCACGTCACTTAGGCGGGGAACACAATGGCGCCTTGGCACGGGCACGACCGCGCCTTAGCACAGGCTTTAGCTAGAGCAAGGCAACGCCTTGGCATATTTCTTTGGCACGTTCTTTGACGGGAGCATAGTGGCGCCTTGGCATGAGCACGATTGGGCCTTGGCACGAACAAGATCGCGCCTTGAAAGGTTCTTTTGGTACGTTCCTTGGCGGGAGCATAGTGGAGCCTTGGCACAGGCCTTGGCACAAGTAAGGTCGCGCCCTGGCAGGTTCCTTTGGCACATTCCTTGGTGGGAGCGCTGTGGCGCCATGGCGGAGCAAGGCCGCGCCTTGGCAAGGAGGTTCTTTTGGCACGAGCAAGGCCTGAGCAGGGCGATACCTTGGAGATCATCACGACACGAGCAAGGTCATGCCTTGGCATGAGCAAGGCCGTGCCTTGGCACGGACAAGGCATACCTTGGCAAAGGTTGAAAAATCTTAACTTGGGCGTTGACCAAGTCAAAGTACGTTGGCCTCATTTTTGGATGTTCCCTATTGGAGTTGGGGAAACGGCTTAACATATACTATAATGAGGGGTGACTCTCCTAGGGGTGGCATGGGCACGGAAGCAGGAAAACCCTCGAGCATGCCTTGGGCAACCATGCCAAGGCAAGACCCATGGACGGACCATAGTGTCGGCATGTGACGACCCCTTCTCTAAATAAGGGCACCACCTGGCCTAATCCCTTAATTAAGTCCTAATCTCCCCTATAAGACCTAACAAGGAACTAGTCGGCCTTAGTTAAGCACCTAAACACCTACCATTTATGATATCACTTACAAGTAATTAGATAGTTCAACTACCTAACAAATCAGAGTTAATTTAAATTTTCTTATCCAACCTATTATTCAGCGGAAGTCTTCTTAAGTTACTAGTGGACATGAGGCCTAACCTATTGTGGAAAAACCAGGAAATAAAGATCACATACATATATAAACAAAAGTGGTGATATATATAACATGTATCTGGTCAGATGTTCCCATCGCTCAACACAAAAGTAAAATATCATGTATATAGAAAATGTAATACAAAAGAATGCAAAACGTACAAAAATCTGTCGTAACAGTTATCCCCTTACTCAGAGGTAGTCGCCAATCTTCTCTTTGCCTAGTTTGCTACTCGACTGATCTGCACCCACCGTCACAAATTAAAAGGTGAGTACATGAAATTATTTAAGTAATACTGATAGACATTGATCTACATTCCCAAACAGGCAACAAATATCAAATGCCATAATTTAAATAGCAACTAAGTGAAAGAAACATCATGCAAAGAGATACTTTGAGTTAAACAAATATGAACCGACTCAAGGCTAAGTAGTAATGGATTAGGGTCGGTCAGTCGTGATCTTCATCGCATAAGCCTTTCCACTACAATTTGAGCTCTGCTCAATAGCATTACATTACAACAAATTGAGCTCTATATTATAATTTAAAAGGTCGTACTTACGATTACGCCTTTTCTATTCCAAGTGAATTAGTCATCACCGGAATGTATACTTGCTAGCATGCCCGAGTTTTAAAACTCGTCATGCTCACCCAAGTTATTCTTGCGCCAACAAACCCCGAGGTCCCGTTACCCCGGCACGTTACCCCGTGTGTCATGCAAGGTAGTGGAGAAATTCCCTAACATCCCGGCAAGTCTAGTGACTCACGTATGAAAGCTGAATTTCTATCATCAAATGACCCTAACCATAAGAACCACTTTCACTTTCAAGAATGACTCGGTAATGGAATCCAAGAAATGTAACTACATACTAATGCACAAAGGATAAGAGTCAAAATAAACAACTAAGCTAATAGCATGCTATATCACTAGCTTCCACATACAACAAGCAACATGACAAACTATAGGAATTAGAATCAATGATATACACAATGAGTTGCTATGAACAACATCATAAAATGAGAACTGAACAAGTCATAGCATATGGATTTCAAAGGCAATTCAGTTCGAATAACTGAGAATGAATAAATAAATGGAATGAAATGTAAATAAATGTCTCGAATCAATTTAGTTACATACACAACGATTCCTAAGCTATCCGACTTTTCGTCGCGTCGATGTACGCACCCAAAACCTCATAAAAGTTCCTTTACGTTCCTAACATTTGAAAATTTATCAATTTAGAGTCAAGATACATCGGTCGAAATCGGTCGAAATCGACTTCGAGACCAATTTGCCAATTTCAAACTTTTCGAGAAAAAATTCTGTGAAAGTCGCATCCGAAATTTTGAATATTTTATTTTTCATAGAAATTTATCAATTTCTAGTTATTTTTTGAAATATCATTTTTCGGAATTTTTCCTAATTTTTTTGGAATTTTTCTAAATTGTTTTTCTATTTTTTGGCATTTATTTTCTTTATTTTATTTTATTTGGGTCGGGTTGACCCAACCGAGTCGGACCCGACCCTGGCCAGGGCCCTGAGCCGAGCCCGGCCCAGGTTTCCTGGCCCGGCCTATATGGGTGATGCACGCTCGCGCGCCCGGCACGGACATGCATCTTCTTCAATGAGCCAGGGGCACAGTCCTTAGTTCGGTTGGAAATTTTTTTTCTTCACCGTTTGTGATGAAATGAAGAGGAGATAAGGTGGACTTGAGATTAAATATTTGTTGTCCTCGAGATTTGTGCAACACGAATCTCGAGGCAAACCCAATCATTCACTTATCTTTCCACCGCCTTATATGTTTTATCCAAACTTTCTCGAGTCTCACAAAATGTGTATCTCGAGGCAAATCCAATGCACATTATTTTATATACAAACCATAGGCCCATTTATATATATATATATATATATATATATATATTGATGTGGCTACATTACAACCACAACTTATATCATTTTTCATCATTTCATTTTTTTTTAAATGCAATATAATGTAACTAGTTACGCTTACCCCACGAGCTAATGCCTCGGGCCCACGTCGACACACGACTCGAGGCGCGTCCCCGCTCGTCTCGGTATATGCATACCCGTAAATAACTTAATCGTCTACATATATACAGTACACTAGACATACAACACATAAATATAACATTTACTTCGCCAACCGTACCTCGGTAGTGACACGTATCTCACTGCGGGTCCCACGTTATGGGTCATTTTGTCATAATTCACGAATTAAACGTGTATTAATTATTGGGCCTTAACAATACTTCCCAACTAATAGTAAGTTCGTCCTTGAACTTATACTAAATGAATTTTAAAACATACCGGACTCAAGAGGTACATAAATTTGTCTCGCATATAGTCTTCCCGTTCCTAAGTGAGTTCGAACCTCCATGAAACCGCCACTTGACTAACACCTTCGGGATAGACTTGCTTCTTAATCTTTGTATTCTTCGGTCGAGAATCGAACCGGTTGTTTTGCATGTGAGATATCTTCACTAAAATAAATCTGACTCAAATCCACTGTCGGTCTTTCACCTACCTTTGACTTAGCTAGTCGAAGCATCAAAATATGAAACACCAGATGAATTCCCGACATCTGTGAAGGTAATTCTATTTCATATGCAACCTTACTAACCCGTTTCTTGATCTTGAAAGGCCCGATGAATCTCGGTGCTAATTTGCCTTTCAAACCAAATCAATGATGACCCTTACGAGGAGAAACCTTTAGATACACTAAAGCTCCCTCATTGTACGTGAGATCGCTGCAATACTTGTCTGCATACTTCTTTTGCCTCTCTTAGGCTCCTTTAAGCTTCTCGCGAATCTGTCTTACTTTTTCTATGTAATCGACAACAATTTCAGATCCTAACAAGTTCCGATCTTCTGGCTCAGCCCAACAAGATGGTGAATGACACGATCCGCCATATAACGCCTCAAATGGCGTCATTTCAATGCTTGCATGATAACTATTATTGTATACAAATTCACACAATGGTAAATACTCTTCCCACGATCCGCCAAACTCAAGTACACACGCCCTGAGCATATCTTCGAGAGTTTGAATCAACCTCTCAATATGCCCATCGACCGAGGGTGAAAGGTTGTGCTAAAGCGTAAGCGCGTACCATACTACTCCCGCATACTCCACCACATCCGGACGAATACTGAGCATCTCTATCTGACATAATAGTCAAAGGTACTCCATGCAGCCTGATAATCTATCTCTCGAACAATACACTCAGCTGGTCAAATGTGTAATGAGCTGCAACTGGTATGAAATGAGCAGATTTTATCAATCTGTCCACAATCACCCAGATAAGATCATGTTTATGAACAGTCCTCGGCAATCCTCAGACGAAACTCATGGCTATGTCTTCCTACTTCCATCGTGGAATGTGAAGTGGCTATAGTAATCCTTCAGGTCTACGATGCTCTACCTTCACCTGTTGGCAGGCCCCACAATTCCTGATATACTCTGATATGTCCGCTTTCATCCCAAACCACCAAAAATGTCTTTTCATATCATGATACATTTTGGTCCTTCCTGATGAACAGTGAACCGGGAATAATGGGAATCCTGAAGAATTGCATCTCTCAGCTCTACCACTGCTGGTATCCACAAGTTGCCTCAAAATCTGAGACATTGATATGTTGTCTCAGTCCAGTCAGTACACTCAGAACTCTAGGCTAACGTACTGAATCTTGGATATAACATGTCGGTTTTCTGCTTCTCTGACACTCTCTGAGTTGACATTGTCTGAAGTCTCACCTGAGCACAAATTAGTACCTTCGTGTCGTTAGGAATATCTGACCGACTCGTCATCGCCGCTGCCTCGAGTAAGCCATACCCGTGCGTCATATGACAACTAAACTTCTCAGCATCTCCAGTCGGAATCCTACTCACCGCATCAGCAATGATATTGGCTTTTCCTGGATGATATTCTATAGAAAATTCATAGCCTTTCAAAAAATCTAACCATCTGTGTTATCTCATATTCAGCTCTTTCTGTGTGAAGAGATATTTCAAACTCTTATAGTCAGTATAGAGTGTGAACTTCTCTCTATACAGATAATGTCTTCATATATTCAGAGCAAACATTATCGCCGCCAACTCTAAGTCATGAGTTGGGTAGTTCTTCTCATGTAGCTTCAGCTGTCTTGATGCATAGGCCACCATACCCTTCTCTTGCATTAACACACAACCTAAACCCATATGAGAAGCATCTGTGTACACCATGAAACCTTTCTCGGCCTTTGGCAATATCATCACTGGTGCGGTAGTCAACAATTTCTTCGGTTGAGTGAATGCCTCATTGCATTCCTCAGACCACTGAAACTTCACGTCTTTTTGGGTCAACTTGGTCATTGGTGAAGCGATCTTCAAAAAATCCTTCACGAACCTTCATTAATACCCGCTAACCCTAGAAAACTCCGAATCTTAGTCACTGACGTCGGCGCTGGCCAATCCAAAATCGTCTGAATCTTTGCTGGATCTACAACAATACCTTCAGCTCCAACAGTATGACAAAAATATTTAACCTCAGACAACCAAAAGTCACACTTGCTGAATTTGACATATAGTCTGTGCTCCGTTAAAGTCTGCAACGTCTCCCTGAGGTGGTGCTCGTGATCTTCTCAAGTCTTCGAGTACACCAATATATCATCAATAAAACAATCACAAAGTGGTCAAGAAATGGCCTCATCACTCGATGCATCAAATCCATAAACATGGCAGGAGAATTAGTCAAACCAAATGGCATGACTGTGAACTGATAGTGTCCATACCTCGTACTAAACATTGTTATGTATCTATCATCATCCCTGATCCTCAGTTGATGATACCCACGATCGTAGATCTATCTTGAGAAAAAGCGCTCCTCTTGGCCGATCAAATAAATCGTCAATACGGGTTATGGATACTTGTTCTTAACTTTGACCTTGTTCAATTGTTTGTAATCAACCCAGTCTCAAAGTACCGCCTTCTTCTTTACAAACAAAATCGGTGCTCCCCATGGTGATATCGAAGGTGTGATGAATCTCTTCTTGCTCAATTCTTACAACTGTTTCCTCAATTCTTCCAGTTCTCGTGGAGCCATACGGTATGGTGGTATGGATATCCGTTTCGTACCTGACACCAACTCAATAATGAAATCCATCTCCCTCGGCGGTGGTAATCTAGGTAACTCTTTCGGAAACACGTCCGAAAACTCGCACACAACCGGAATCTCTTCAAGTTTCAGTCCATGACTATCTGTAATGGTATATACCGATACCAGAGTCTCCATCTCCCCACTAGTCGCAAGCCGACCTAGAGTGCCCCGGCTCTCGGTGTACTACCATTTGTACAAAAACACTAGACGCCCGGAATCTCAAATATCACTATTTTCGCAAAACAATCGATATGAACATGATATGATGCTAGCCAATCCATTCCTAACAACGCATCAAATTCCAGAAATTCTAGCACCCTGAAGTCTGCAGGTAACTCGACCCTGTCGATCTCTACTTGACATTTCTCCACCAGAGAACTTGGGTACACTCTATCTCCGGGTGCAGTACTCAAAATCAAATGGACTTTGACAGTAACCGATTTCAACCATAAGATGCTTACCATGCGACTAGAAATGAAAGAAATGGTATAACCCGAATCAAACAAAACATAAACTGGATGACCACAAATGGAAACCATACCCTCAATGAGCTTTCGTGTAGCGTCGGCATCTGGCTGTGTAATCGTATGGACGACCTCTCGACTCTGTGGTGGAATCACTATCACTAGCTGCGGATACTCTCGATTGATATGTCCCATATGACCACATCGATAACAAGTGACTGCTCTAGGCTGACCCTGCGCCCGATCTTGGGCTTGTGCAGATGCCTGTATCTGCCCTGGTATGAAACTATCTCGTCCTCGTCCTCTACCTCTATCTCTACCACCATCCTGCTGATGTGGAGCTGGTGGTGCTGGTAAAACTGGTAAAGTAGACGTAGCAGGAACCGGTAATGCAGGTCTGACTGGTGGTGGTACGGGAGGTCGACCCACAATAGTCTACAAAGGTGTAGGAGATGCTACATAAGGCACAATTGCCCCCTGAACACCTCTATCCCATCTCCTCGGTCCTTTGCCATTCTGTCTCCTCCGCTCATACTCAGCCATTTGATCAAGTGTCATCGTGGGTATTAAGGGTGTCCCGTTAGCCACTCGACTCATACAATAAGTCTCGTGAGCAAGTGCACGCTCGAAAATCTCTCCCAATGTCCTGACACCTGAACTGACCACATAAAAACCAATATTTGGCTTTAGTCCGTCGCCAAAATGATATACATTATTGGCATCCTCCTTCACAAGGTATCCAGTGAACTGCCTCAAATAGTCGTATATGTCTCATTAGCTCATCACCGTCTCATCAGCTCCCTGTCTCAAGTTCATGAACTCATTCCTCAACCGCTTCATCACCTCAGGTGGGAAGTAGTGCTGATAAAACTTAGTCTTGAAAGCATCGCAAGACTCAAACTATCCCTCAGCTGCTATCGTCGCACGCCACCACACATCGGCTTCTCGCTGCAATGTGTACGACGATATCTTAGCTCTGAGTCTATCCTCAATCTGCAAGACTCTATGTAGCTTCTCCTGCGACAAGACCCACTTCTCGATCTTCTCAAAATCTCTTTAACCGTCGAAGTATACTGGTTTCAGTCTGATGAAATATTTCACCAGCTGGACTACCGCTGTAGAACCAGCTGATGGAGGTGTGGAAGATGGTGTATGCATAGACTCTCTTTGGAGCTCGTCGTCATCATCGTGTTGCAGGTACGATTGGCACTACGGTCGGTACTCTAGTCAGAGTAGGACCAGATGTTTTGAGCTGGCTGTGTTGGTGGAGTAAATCGAGAAGTCATCAATGTGATGAGCTTCGCCAATTGTCGACCCCGAGCGACGACACGATTAGAAAGCCTCGGAAATCCTCCGCTGATGGTATCGAAGGTTGGCTACCACTCGCACCGACATCATCGCTAGCGCGTGAATCCGCCATCTCCGACTGCAAATGGATAACGAATGCGAATCAGCTACTACGTGGATAACACGTATATACACATAACAAAATTAACATGTAGATAAATATATCAAATCCCCAACTCACTTCACTCACTTCCCAACCAATAATTTCTAGGTGAGGATCATCTGGTTTTCCACATCTAACTAAGGTTTTCTAGCTTCTATTTCTGGTTGAACAAGGTAGGTCGTTCACTACATTTTGTAGTTGTGGTATCATATTGTAGAAATTCCATATTCTACAATCTTAGACTTATCAAGCTTCGGCAATCCATGTTTCTCAAAACCATGGCTCCGATCTCCCCTATAAGACCTAACAAGGAACTAGTCGGCCTTAGTTAAGCACCTAAACACCTACCATTTATGATATCACTTAAGAGTAATTAGATAATTCAACTACCAAACAAATCAGAGTTAATTTAAATTTTCTTATCTAACCTATTATTCAGTGGAAGTCTTCTTAAGTTACTAGTGGACAAAAGGCCTAACCTATTGTGGAAAAACCAGGAAATAAAGATCACATACATATATAAACAAAAGTGGTGATATATATAACATGTATCTGGTCAGATGTTCCCATCACTCAACACAAAAGTAAAATATCATGTATATAGAAAATGTAATACAAAAGAATGCAAAACGTACAAAAATCTGTCGTAACGAGCTTATCCCCTTACTCGAGGTAGTCACCAATCTTCTCTTTGCCTAGTTTGCTACTCGATCGATCTGCACCCACCGTCACAAACTAAAAGGTGAGTACATGAAATTATTTAAGTAATACTTGATAGACATTGATCCACATTCCCAAACAGCAACAAATATCAAATGCCATAATTTAAATAGCAACTAATTTGAAAGAAACATCATGCAAAGAGATACTTGAGTTAAACAAATATGAACGACTCAAGGCTAAGTAGTAATGGATTAGGGTCGGTCATCGTGATCTTCATCACATAAGCCTTTCCACTACAATTTGAGCTCGCTCAATAGCATTACATTACAACAAATTGAGCTCTATATTATAATTTAAAAAGGTCGTACTTACGATTACGCCTTTTCTATTCCAAGTGAATTAGTCATCACCGGAATGTATACTTGCTAGCATGCCCGAGTTTTAAAACTCGTCATGCCCACCCAAGTTATTCTTGCGCCAACAAACCCCGAGGTCCCGTTACCCTGGCACGTTACCCCGTGTGTCATGCAAGGTAGTGGAGAAATTCCCTAACATCCCGGCAAGTCTAGTGACCCTCGTATGAAAGCTGAATTTCTATCATCAAATGATCCTAACAACAAGAACCACTTTCACTTTCAAGAATGACTCGATAATGGAATCCAAGAAATGTAACGCATACTCGCACAAAGGATAAGAGTCAAAATAAACAACTAACCTAATAGCATGCTATATCACTGACTTCCACATACAACAAGCAACATGACAAAGTATAGGAATTGGAATCAATGATATACACAACAGAGTAAGCTATGAACAACATCATAAAATGAGAACTGAACAAGTAATAGCATATGGATTTCAAAGGCAATTCAATTCGAATAACTGAGAATAAATAAATAAATGGAATGAAATGTGAATAAATGTCTCAAATCGGTTTACTTACATACACAACGATTCCTAAGCTATCCGGCTTTTCGTCGCGTCGATATACGCCCAAAACCTCGTAACAGTTCATTTACGTTCCTAACATTTGAAAATTTATCAATTTAGAGTCAAGATACATTGGTCGAAATCGACTTCGAGACCAATTTTCCAATTTTGCGCTTTTCGAGGTAAAAAAACCCCATAAAATTTACGTCCAAAATTTTGAATATTTTATTTTTCATAGAAATTTATCAATTTCTAGTTATTTTATTAAAATATCATTTTTTTGGAATTTTTCCTAATTTTTCTGGAATTTTCTTGAGTTTTATTTCTATTTTTTGGCTTTTATTTTATTTTATTTTATTTTATTTGGGTCGGGTCGACCCAACTGGGTCGGACACGACCCCTGGCCGGGCCTTGGGCCCGGCTCGCCCCCGTGGCCGAGCCCGACCCAGGTTTCCTGGCCCGGCCCATATGGGTGATGCACACGCACGAGCACGACGCCTGTGTGCATCTTCTCCAACGAGCAAGGGACACAGTCCCTGATTCGGCTGGATTTTTTTTTCTTTTCACTGTTTGTGATGAAATAAAGAGGAGATAAGCTGGAGTTGAAATTAAATATTTATCGTCCTCGAGGTTTGTGTTAATATTTATCGTCCTCGAGGTTTGTGCAACACAAATCTCGAGGCAAACCCAATCATTCACTCATCTTTCCACCGACTTATATGTTTGATCCAAACTCTCTCGAGTCTCGCAAAATGCGTATCTCGAGGAAAATCCAATGCACATTATTTTATATGGAAACTATAGGCCCATTTATATATATATATATATATATATATATTGATGTGGCTACATTACAACCACAACTTATATCATTTCTCATCATTTCATTTTTAAAAAATGCAATATAATGTAACTAGTTACACTTACACCACAAACTGCTACCTCGGGCCCACGTCGGCACGCGACTCGAGGCGCATCCTCGCTCGACTCAGGATCTGCATACCCGTAAATGACTTAGTCGTCTACACATATACAGTACACTAGGCATACAACACACAAATATAACATTAACCTCGGCTAGCGTACCTCGGTAGTGATACGTATCTCGCTGCGGGTCCCACGTCACGGGTCATTTTGTCCTGTTTCACAAATTAAACGTGTATTAATTATTGGGTCGTGGCACGACCACCCCGAACCGGTGGGACTCAGACGAACCGAGCTCTGGTTAGCACCCAGGGTGCCTGGGCGCGCAGCTAGGCACCACCGATCAGACCTTGTCCCTTGAGCAAGGCGAACTATAGGCTTGGATGGACCAAGTCAAGTGCAGTTATATGCGGTTATGTAACTATCTTGGTCATGGCTCATGACATGACCAACGCACATCCCAACAATTTTCAAGCACTATGAGCATGTGCCTATTGACCAGGTGGTCAAGACGGTTATGGAACTAGGTGGCAGCAAAGTAAGGAATCAGTTAGGTGGTTGTTTTGAGTACTACATGGGTGTGGTGGTTTACTTAGTCTCGGGTAATGTACATAAGAATGGTGTCCTGGGCAGTTATGTAACCAACTTGGCTATTTTGCTATAAAACCAAGGCATGAGAGCTTGAGAGGATGCATGAGTTCATGCATGAGAGGCATAAGATGTATGAGATACTAGAGTTGTAATTTTATTGAACTAAGTAATAAACCTCCTTTGTGTCATTGTTGTTGTTCAATCACGTTTTCTTTGGTGTGCTGAACTAAGGTGGTCCTTAGGCACCACGGGTTGAGTTAGGTGAGAAAAACTTTCCTTAGGGTGAACCCCTCACTTAACGGCACCATGACAACTGGTATCAGAGCCTCATTCGGAAACAATGGCGACCTGAGCAGCAAGTGATCTGAGTGAGAGGGTAGCTCACTTTGAGCAATTGATGGCAACGATGGGTGTTCCAGTGGAAGCAGAGGAGTCTTCAATGACGGCGCAGCGCATTGAAGGGCTGGAGATGTTGGTAGCTTCCTTAGTGGCTAGGACAGAGTCACAAGAAGCTTTGATATCCATGTGGGAATCCAGATTCGAGGAGTTGGTTGCTGATGTTCGTGTAATGGGTGGACTCACCACCGAGATAGTGGAGAAGATGGTTGTAGAGGTGAGTCTACTCAAGAAAATCGTGGGAGGAACCTCAGAGACTTCTAGTGCGGCGAAAGTGAGACCTAAGGTGCCGGAGCAAAAGAAATTTTTAGGCAAGCGGAGCGCGAATGAGCTTGAATGTGGCGGCCCCAAATCCCGAGGTCGCCACGTGGGGAGGCGCGTGGGACCCAGTAGGTCAATTATCTGACAGGACCGCGGGGTTGCGCCTCCCCACGTGGCGACCTCGGGATTTGGGGACGCCACATTGAAAACTTCCTTTGGGACATGGAGCAGTACTTTGCTACTGTCCAGACGAAAAAAACCCAAAAGGTCATCTTGACTTCCATGTATTTGGAAGGAGATGCGAAACTTTGGTGGCGAACCAGAGTTGATAACGATGCAGCTGTTGGTCGACCAAGGATTGTGGAGTGGGAGGTGCTGAAATGAGAATTGAAGGATTAATTCCTACCCATAAATGCGTCATGGCAAGCGCAAGAGTCCTTGCGCCAATTGAAGCAGAAAGGGATGGTTAAAGAATATGTGAAAGAATTCTCTTCCCTATTGCTTGACATTAAAAATATGTTCGAGGAGGACAAGTAGTTCAATTTCACAGCAGGATTGCAAGGGTGGGCACAGTCGGAGCTGCGAAGGCAAGGCATGAAAGACTTGTCGAGTGCAATTGCAGTGGCAAATAGCCTTGTAGATTACAAGACTAGTGGTGCTTCTTTTGAATAAAAAAAAAGTACAAGGAGAAGGATCGAGCTGGTAGATCCAGGAAGGTGGAGGAGCCTTCTTCAAAACTTGATGCTAGTGTCTAAGTATTAATGGTGAAAAAGGGTTGTTTCATATGTGACGGTCCTACCGGGCAAGGGATCGCCTAAAGAAAGAGAAGTTGAATGCGATTGTTGCGGATGAACCGAAGGTTCGGATGAATCCATTGCAATTACTTAACACGGTGTAGGTGCAAAATGCGGTGGGATCAGTGGGGCTGATGTTTGTGGAGGCTCAAATCAATAACCAAACGGTGAAGGTGTTGATTGACTCGGGAGCCACACATTCGTTTGTTGCAGAGAACCTAGCTCGGGGGCTTGGTTTGAAGCTTGCAGAGAGTGCGAGCATGTTGAAGGCGGTTAATTTTGAACCAAAAAAGGCTATGGGCATAGCTTTGGACGTGGGCAGTCGAATTGACACTTATGAGGGCAAGGTAAATTTGATTGTTGCTCCGTTGGATTTTTTGAGATCATTGCAGGAAATGATTTCTTGATGGCTGGGAAAGTCGTTGTGATTCCATCACTTCATGGCTTGCCGATCATGGATGAAAAGGGGTCGTGCTTTGTTCCAGTAATGCGATGCAAGGGCAAAGGTAGTACACCAAGGCTAGTGGCACTACAAGTACGGGATCAGATGGAGAAATGTTGTTTTGGTGGGCAGCAGTCTGGTGAATAGAAAGAGTTGGAGTGTTCGATGAGGGCACTAAACATTTCGGCGGGGGATGTTTGTCAGCCCCTCAATAATGTGACCCGAGTAAGCTGGCTAGGCAACATGAAAACCTAGCAATATCTGGGTTTCGGTGGACTCGGAAAGTTTCATGGGAGTTAGTTGTTGGTTGGTGCACCACGGGTGGTTTGCACTATGACATGCGGAGGCTTGCGTATACGTATGGGTAAATCGTATGTGGGATGGATGAGGCAGCGTGTATGGGCGTGGACAAGGTCGCGCCTTAGCGCTCGCCTAGGCGGGGAGCACAGTGGCGCCTTGGTACGGGCACGATCGCGCCTTGGCACAGACATTGGCACTAGCAAGGTCGCGCCTTGGCAGGTTCCTATAGCACGTTCCTTGGCAGGAGCATAGTGGTGCCTTGGCATGGACCTTGGCACGAGCACCGTTGGGCCTTGGCATGAGCAAGGCTACGCCTTGGCACGTTCCTTGGTGGGAGCATAGTGGCGCCTTGTTACGAGCCTTGGCACGAGCAAGGTCGCGCCCTGGCAGGTTCCATTGGCACGTTCCTTGACGGGAGCGCAGTGGTGCCTTGGCACGAGGAAGGTCGCGCCTTGTTAGGTTCCTTTGGCACGAGCAAGGCACGAGCATGGCGATACCTTGGAGATTCCCTTGGCACGAGCAAGGTCGTGCCTTGGCACGGACAAGGTCACGCCTTGGCACGGGCAAAACATACCTTGGCAAGGGTTGACAAATCTTGACTTGGGCGTTGACCAAGTCAAAGTACGCTTGGTCTCATTTTTTGATGTTCCCTATTGGAGTTGGGGAAATGGCTTAACATCTACAATAAGGAGGGGTGACTCTCCTAGGGGTGGCATGGACAAGGAAGCAAGGAAGACCCTCGAGCATGCCTTGGGCAACCATGCCAAGGCAAGACCCATGGACGGACCATGGTGCCGGCCACCCCGAACCGGTGGGACTCGGATGGACCGAGCTCCGGTTAGTACCCAGGGTGGCTAGGCGCGAAGCTATGCACCACCAATCAGACCTTGTCCCTTGAGCAAGGTGTACTATAGGCTTGGACGGACCAAGTCAAGTGCAGTTACATGCGGTTATGTAACTACCTTGTTCATGGCTCATGGCATGACCAAGGCACGTCCCAGCAACTTCCAGACACTATGAGCATGTGCCTATTGACCAGGTGGTCAAGACTATTATGGAACCAAGTGGCAGTAAAGGAAGGAAGCAATTAGGTGGTTATTTTGAGTACTACATGGGTATGGTGGTTTACTTAGTCTCGGGTAATGTACATAGGACATGTGTCCTCGGCATTTATGTAACCAACTTGGTTGTTTTGCTATAAAGCCAAGGCATGAGAGCTTGAGAGGATGCATGAGTTCATGCATGAGAGGCATAAGATGTATGAGATACTAGAGTTGTAATCTCATTGAACTAAGTAATAAACTTCATTTATGCCATTGTTGTTTTTCAATCACATTTTCGTTGGTGTGCTTAACTAAGGCGGTCCTTAGGCACCACGGATTGGGTTAGGTGAGAAGAATTTTCCTCAGGGTGAACCCCTCACTTAACGGCCTCGTGACAGATACTATCATTATAAGGCTCACATAAAATAATGAGGCTTCAAGCTATCGCCTCGCCCTTGTTTCGATCGATTGCCGATGTATATGGTCCTGAGATGTAAGTAGGGTGAGCTAAAAGAAACAACATAGCTCAGTAATGTGAAAAACCCGCTCAACCATCAAATACGCAAGTAATACTTAATAAGCATGCAAGGCTAGCATGAATTGAAATTGAATAAAGCATTTAAAACAAGGCTTCGCATGGATTTACAAAGCATTAATTAAACACGTTAGTAAAATTGATAAATCATATTAAAGTCAAAACTCATCATCATGCATGGGGTTCACGAAAGAGAGATACCCTAAAAATTAGTAATAATATAAAGTCATGGTCTCATTCAATGCATACTAGTTATTAGCGAGAATCCGGTGACCAATTCACCTACCCTCGAAGTGATGGCAACCACTAGACGACACACGGGCCTTATGTGCCCTCTCGTTAGTCCCATAAAATTAATAGTAAATTCATCTAAGCCGCCACTGATGCATGTCCCTCTTCACAAAAGTACAAGAGAAAACAACTCCAACTCATGTCCCTAATTGATACACTTATGAATTCAATTAGACAAGTAAAGCCCTCGGTGGTAAACTCCAAAACATTCTAGGGCAGTAAATAGTAAAGCCATTGGTGGCACTACAAACATCCTGGGGCATTAGATAATACTTGCTAATAATACCCTCGGTGGGAACTCCACAAACATCCTGGGGCAATGAGTATCATAAGAGGGAAAAATAAATGCACTCACATTCCATAAACACGTAGATCCAAGCCAATAACATGATACAAGTCATTCCCCAAGTCTCAAGTTAAAAACATGTCCTAGTAACATAACTAATATCAAGCCACATTTGATAATTGAGCAAGCTCCCTACTTACTTCGACTCTAAATGACGCGTCTATAACGACTCCCAGTACGCTCGGGGCTCGGTGTGAACCTTCGCGCGACACTATATCACCATAATACATATCATCAATAAATGTTTTAAATTTAAATTAATTAAATCTTTCATTCATCGATCTTTGGGATCCACTAGTGTGGGTCCCGCGGGTCCCCCGTCGCCCAATACGAGGGTCGAGGGGTGGGACCCGATCGATCTCCCTCAGAAATTGGGTAGTGCCCCATTTGAAAGTGATAATTTTTGTTTATTTATAATACATATTTTTGTACTTGTACTTTAATATACACATATATTAATATATGTATATATATATTCATTTATATATATATATAATGGTGTTGAAAGGTTAACACTAGTTGACCAAATCAGGGGCTGTTGGCTCCTGGTTTGAGAACCAGGGGCCTAGCCCCTAGTGTGTATGGTCGGCAGGGAGGAGGGCAACCCCCCTCCCTGACCACCGATGGTGGTGCCCAGCGTCGATCGGCGGCCCCTTCCAGCCCACGGTTTGGACGACTATGAGGGTGGAGGTGGTCGTGACACCACCCCTTCCCTTCCTCTCCTACTGTGCTAGTACCATGCCGTCGCCGACGACATCATCGTGTCGCCGTAGCAAGAACGGTGAGGCCGCCGCCAATCGTTTCAACCGCCTTGTCGGTTCTACAAATCACTAAACAATGTGGTTTTCCACCATTGTTTTGTCGAATTCAAGCTTAATATTCATTTAAAACAAAATTAAGAGGATGAGTGAGATACGTGTACCTCGATTTAGGGTTCTCCTCGAGTTAGACTTCCAGCACCTCAATTTCCTTTTTATCTCTTAGTAGTTAATTTTTTTTAATAAAAAAGGGGCGGTTTCAAATTGATTTATATAGTAGGGTTAATTTGTGTAGAGTTTATAAAATTATTTAATTGCCCTTAGGGTCGATGTTTTGGATTTTTGGGTCGTCACATTTTTTGTCACCAACATCCCCTTTATTATTAGTAGTGCTTTTGTGACGAGAGAAAGAGATAATAGACTGGGATAACACTAACCATTGCATCCAATAGTTACTTGTCGTCACCTACCTCTCCCGCCCCCACCAATTCATATATCATCACCAAATCATGCATCTACAAGTGGGTGGATTTTCACACTTGCTGGAGGTGCAATCTCGTGGGCTTCAAAGAAGCAAACTTTAATGGCTGGTTCTACCATGGAATCAGAGTTTATTGCATTGGCCTCAGCTTCAAAAGAAGCTAAATGGCTACGTGAATTATTACACGAGATACCATTGTGGCCTAAACCGGTAGCTCCAATCTCTATCCATTGTGATAGTTAGGCCACATTGGCAAGGGCTTATAGCCAAATGTACAACGGTAAATCCAAACATATTGGACTGAGACATAGTTGTGTTAGAGAATTGATAACAAGAGGAGTTATCACAATTGACTATGTGAAATCTAGTCAAAAGTTGGCAGATCCCCTTACTAAAGGATTGCCAAGAGACTTGGTGAATAAAACATCAAGAGGGATGAGTCTCAAGCCCATGAATTACAGGTCACCAATAGTGAAAACTTAACTCGACGCCTAACATTACGTTAAGTCTTGAGTTCAATGCAATCAAATTCATTATGAGAGTGACTGTGAGCACTAAATTTTAATAACCATCCCAAAGTTGTTAGTGCTCGGTACCTGCATGTAAAGATAGGAGGTTGAGATGATCTCTTAATAGTCTTCTAAAGGTACTTAAATTGCGGGGGTACTAGAATGGAGACTACCTATGTGGATGTGAAGTGCGGCCGCTTCAAGGAGTTCAAGGGCTTGACTCCAAAGACATTCACGAGAAGATACATGACGAAGGCCAATGTTGAATGTGTTAGGATATTTATGGCTTTTTGCTGGTGTAAGTTTATGCGTGATATGTTTATGCTACATATTGAATAGAATCATTGGTTCAAAGTTTATCTACCATGTAATTCTAATATGATGTAATGAACTTTTCACATGTTAGTGGTTCAAATCGCAAGATGCCATTAGTTATGCATATAATGTTTGAGATTTCGTGGATTGAATGATCTGATTATTTTGAAAATGGCGGGGGATTGTTGAACATTTTCAAAATAAATGTTTAGTCCCACATTGGTTAGGAACTTCAAGTTTAAATAGTATATATGTACTCTTGCACCATAGTGTGTGTAAAATAAAATACAAGTGCTATGCGAGGTGAGCCACACGAGCCATTTTAGGCGCTTTTATAGGCGCACTTAGCACTTGGCACGTGCGTGTGCGTGCATATGTGTGTAAGCTAACCATGGGTAAAAAATTTTACCATTAATTTTTACCATTTTCGAGATTAAATGGGTAGTTAGTAGAGTGGCTGAGTGGGTGCAGTTGAAACTACTCTCCATTAAGGAATTACTGCTCCACTACTCCATTGCATCAATGCTTGACTGCTCCATTACTCCATTACATCAATGCTTGACTGTTCCACTACTCCACTACCCCATTTTCACTCTAACTGGTCATGACCAATGCTCTATAAGAGGGGAGGTTTGGGGAGGAAGAAATCATCTCGAAATTCACCAACAATTGCTCTTGTTTTCATCTTTCACTACTGCAAAGTGAAAGGTGAGTTTACTTCATCGTATCCTTTAGGATATTTGCTGACTCTTGCAGTGTAGAGAGCAAAACTTCCTTTAGGAAAGTGGCAGTGTTACACGCTTTGAAGTCATTGTAAGTCCCTCTGGTCTAACAGATAGGTGGTGTTTGGAAGGCACACCGCGGTATATGTCGCCCGAGGCTATTGCCGAGCATAAGAAGGGGCCTGCCTACGATATATGGGCTCTCGGGTGCGTTGTGGTGGAGATGTTATGCGAGCAGTCGACTATTAGTATTAAACCCGGTAAGAGTTTGGAAGACTTTCTGGATAGGATTGGTTTTGGCAGCGAATCACCTAGAATACCGGTTGGGATATCGAGAGAAGCGCAAGACTTCTTGAAGAGATGTTTTGTGAGAAATAGCAAGTCAAGGTGGAATGCTAGCACACTGCTGTCTCACCCTTTCTTAAAAGACCATATTCAGAATGCCGAAGAGAATATGCAATATAACATGGAATCAAATTGAGAGACAATGCTATTTGAAAACCAGAGAAAACTAAAAATTACTAATTTAGCCCACCTCTCAAACACTATATCAAAAATATTTTACAACATCTAAAAATGTTGTCATATTACGTTGTTAAAACTGATTTAATATGTATTAATATACAACAAAATTATTTATAATTAAAAATTAATGTGTAATGATTTATAAATTTAATGAATTTTCTTGTACTATAATATTTAATTAATCATTATTTTTTTTAAAGAATATTAAGTTATATATTAATTATAAATTCAACAAGTTTTAACAACGCATTGTATAAGAAGATGATTAATTGTTATAAAAGATAATTTTTTGTAGTGAAAGTAATGCTAAAATCATTTTTTGTAGTGAAAATAAAGCTTTAGGGGTGTGGTATATTATATCCTACTTTGGTTGACTCGAAAATAAGCTGTTAGAAGTTCTTATAAAGAGAGACTTTTCTTTTTTACTTCGAACCATTTTTGTGTTTATAAAAAACTTAAAATGTCTCATTACAAGTTTTATCCTTTTACTCTCCTGATGTTTTCTACATGTTGTTGGTTGCTGCTTATTCCCTTCTATTGAGCAATGAGTCCTGATTATGTGGATCATTGAAGTTTTGCCTTGATAAATGCTAGTAGCATATGTTTTTTTGTTTAATGGAAAATTCATCATTGGTTTTGCTTGCTTCAAGTAAATGAACTTATTGTCTTTTTCTCAACTACCGTAGTTGGGGCATCTTCTGTTCTATCTGCTGCTTTATGACATAGCCAAATATGTTGTCGTCCTATGTTTTGACTCTTTTGAGAGCTGGACTGTCTTGTAGAGGCTGATTCTTTGCATTGATTCCTTGGATGCTTGAGAAAGGCTCCTCTAGAACGTAAGAATTTTTGTAAAAATTTAGGAATAATGCAGCCTTTGAAGTTAGGTATTGCGATCCAAAGTGATAATGAAGTAATGTTCAATTAAAAGTACAGTGTAAAATGTGGTTCGTATATAAAATAAAGGTATGAGAAGTTGCATAATTGCGGTGCGGCAGTTGATTATGAATTATAGTAAATTGCGAAGCCTGAAGGCTGAAGTGCATCACTACTTAGTACATGGCCTGGCATTATGCTTATGGTACAGTTTATATTTTACTTTCTAAGAGTTTAATTTGTTTGTTGAGAGTGGTAAGTTGGCTCTACTAACCAACTCTTGAACTGGTTTTACTTTCCCTTGCTTAATTTTTCCTCTCTTAATGAACTTGTTTTGATGTACTGGAGTTTTTAAGAAATTACTTAATCTAGCACAATTGAAGAGTTTGATCCAATTAGTTTGGGACAAAGGCTATGTTGTTGTTGTAGTAGTACTGGGGTTACGTATCGTAGTGACGTCACGAATTCGTTTAGCTAGAAAGTTAATTTGCAGAGAAGCCAATTATCTACTCTCTCTGCAAGTACCAGCAAACCAACATCCAATTTGCTCAGTATGAATGCAGCTTCCATTCTCATACCTCAAATCGACAAACACAGATTTACACATTTGTGCTTTATTGTCTTTATTTATGAAATGTAATCTTATCTTGAAAAAAAGGCCTTCAACTTCTGTGGTTTTTTGTGTTTTAGGTTGCTAAAAGCAAAAGCTTTCATTACAAGTCCATCCAAGGAAATGTGACCAGTGAATGCAATCTTTCGTTACAGAAACTCAAAGAATCTAAGCAATGCACCATCCGGATTATTGTTATATCCAAACCACCACGGTGCACTTACTGTACGTGATCTCCCATAACTAGTTCTGCCCTAAATGGTCCTATCACAATTCATATACACAAAAAATAGACATGTTAATATCTGTTTTTTCTCTTGCAAAAAATAGACATGTTATTAATTGTAAATTATTAAGTCCATAATCCCAATTATAGAGACGTACTTAATGATATTTTCGTTGACACCAAATTCTCTGCAATTAAAGGTTTTGTCTTCTCTTTTTTTCATGTATCCTCAAGCCGCCATGAGGATGGCAAGCACCATGATGTTTATGATTGTTTCCTTAATTACTGTTTTTTGTTTCCTCTTACCAGCTCATCTTAGAATCTCATTCATTTGAAATTTTGCTGATTGTAGTGAATATTTAACGTTCTCATGAAATAGGCCAGTTCTATTTGCTGTGAAGGAAAAAACATTATCTTGATTAAGGTGATGGAACATGAAAATAGTGGAGTTCGGAAATGACCATTGTATTATTAATGAGAATTACAGTACAACAGCTAATTTAAAGGAAATGTGGATTACGAATAAACAGTAAATCTAATCCCAACTGAGCTCCCTAGTTAATTCAACCTTATTTGATAATTGTTTGCTAGTTTCTAATCCATTCATTAAGAGAAATCCAAGATTCTTCTAGGCTACCTGGAATGTCGCCACCGGACATCATGTTGGAAACCACTTTCCTCAAATACTACTTGCATGTTTAGGAACTTAAAAACACCGATACCATGGTTTATGTGTTCCTATCATCCGTGATTAGGAACTGAGATTCCCTGTCAGTTATTTTCATACTCACTCATTGATCAACATCTCGTCGGGCTTACTTTTATTAGAAGGTGAAATTGACACTCTTAACATTTTTGGGGTACATGGCTGCATGGAATGTACACATCAAGACAATGATTTGTGATGGCAGCAGCAACAGCAACAACAACAACAACACAAGGCCTCAATCCAAATTAAGTAATTCGAATTAGCTGCATTGATTAAACTCTTCCACTTCCGCTTCATCTTTCGTGTTAGATTTCTCAATTAACAGCATGGCAGAGATGGGTAGCAGAGTTGAGGATAGAGCAAAGCATGAAGATTTACTTGAAGCTCAACGATTTGCTCGGAGTAAATCTTAAAAAACAATTGCATTTGAATTCGAAGCATCCTCAAGAGAGCAACAGGGAAAAAAAAAAAAAAAGAGGAAGAGAGCAATATCGAGCAGCTTGTACAATTACTTACCATGCATATGCTGCAGATTTCAGCCTCTTGAGAAACTTTGTAATTTCTTGTCTTTAAGGATTTCAGTATCGCCTCTTCGGACCACCCGCTTTTCCTTTCCCTGGATTGTTCCTCGAAGAAGCTCCTACGTTGGACAGCCATCATATCTTCATCTGATCAGATCCTACCACCTTGCTGCAATTGCAAATCAAATTATATTGTAATTACTCAATATATAAGAGAATACCTATTTAGCGAGTGCAATTGAAAAATAATGAATCAAAGTCGGCCTCGCTAAAAGAAATAGCTGAATGGATGTCGGATAAAGCCGAACTCGCACTCTCGAATTCCTCCGTCCAGAACTATTGGTATTGGAGTCTGGAAGAGCATCCAATATGACAACATCCTGTAATTAATTAAGAGAAGCAATTAGCATTAATTAAAGCTTATCCTAGCTAGTTCATAAACAAGTATCACTGATGATCAACTTCAAAGAATCAGTAATTGTAATGAAATACTCAAAATCCAAGGCTATGAAAAGAAGAAACTTACATCAATAAGTTGAGTAGGAAGAAAATGAGGAACATGTTGAGCATCTTGAAGACTGCCATAAATGTTTCCCCTGGATAATGCAGGAAACAAAGTACCGCCGCGATGGGTGTCAAGATGATCTCTTATCCTTCGCCTCATGATTGAATCAAACGAAGTAGAGAGATGGGCATCATTAACAGGATACAAGCTCATTGTTTTAATTCACTTTAATGCCAAAAAAAGAAGGAAAAAAGAAGCAGAACTTAATTGATGGACTGTATAAAAGGCAGAAAATTAAAAGAGCAGATCGACGGATGTGATAGATTTTTTTTTATATTCGACTATTATTTTCTATTAGAACAATGGCTTGGTTATCTTTCTAGCATTCTTTACCATTTTGACTGCCAAAATAATGAGAAATGATGAGATGCCTTCATAACTTGCATATTACCTGATCTTAGAATGTCATTCATTTTAGGTTTTCTGATTGTACTGAACCGTTAACATCCTTTTTTAAAATTGGCCAGTTCAATTTTGCTGATCATGCTTTGGAATTTAAAAGCGAAAACAACACTCTTGGTAATTTGGCTTAACCATGAGCTGCAGGTTCTATTTATTATGAATGTTGTCGCAAAAACGCCAAGAAACATACGGACTATGCAAAAAATTTGTACTGACTCATGTCCATGTTTTGCTATTTATATATTTCGTTTCTGTTTTAGCTTGATATATACCTTTTGTGTTCCTCTTGCATAAGAAGAATAATTTACAGATTCACGATAGAGGTAAAATTCATTAAATGAAAATTGTTCATATTCTCGACTAGTTATCATTAGCTTTAATTTGCAGCACCAATTTATTGAGGAGACAACTTTTTTGTCATTGGAACTTGTTATCAGTGGTGTGGAAGAAAATTTATACTCGATAATGTTGGAAATATCAGCTGTGTTTTGCAATAACTTTTGTGGAAATGTATGTAGAAACTTTAGCTCCCAGAGAGAATGCACAGTGCATTGGTAAAGCAACAAAGGAATCACTTAGAGGAAAAAACAAGCTGCTTTTAACAGGTCTTATAGTCATTGGGGGATAGTTTTCATTCGGGTTATTGTAGTTGTCAAACCATTTGCGCTATAAAGTTCTGCATGTCTACAAGAGAATTCATTGTCTGATTACGAAATTTCTTTCTTTTTATTTTTCTTATCTTTGCTTCATGTTCTTCTAATTCGGGCTTGAGGCTTCGTTGCTGTTGGGTGATGGTTATTCCTTTCTACTGATAAATGAGGGCAGCAAAGTTTAGTGAGAAACTACGGCTTAATCTCTGACTCGGTTTTAATATTCCAATTAGTTTTTATCATCTGGATCTAGAAATAATTGCATGGAAAGTGATCTTTCCTCCATTCATAATTGTCTATTGAGTTTACCCAGATAAATGCTTGTAGTTTATGCCCTTTCTGTTTGATAAAATAAAAATAAAAATAAAATAAAATTCATTATTGGCTTTGCTTACTTAAAAAAAAAGTCAAAAAAAAACTCATATGGAGGTTACACATTCAATTATAAGATTTTTTTAATGTAACAAAAAAGGATACTTTTTTAGATGAGAAATATTTTTGAAGGTATATATCAAGCATATACACTTAAAAAAAAAGTCAAAAAAAAACATATACAACACATGAAAAACTTGAACCGCCCGGTTCATAACCGGTTCAGGGCAGTTGATTGTTTAATTTGGCGGCTGTGTCAACTCGAACGCGTTTCCTTGAAAGCTGTACTCACTTTCGGACACATCAAAAACCCTATAAAACCCCCCAATCTACCTATCCAATTCATCACTTCGATCTTCAAAGCCCTAACCCTAATTTCACACTCTCCCAAATCATTCATTCATTCAATCGTTTCTGAACCCTAATTGCCCAAATCGCCCATTCAATCATTCATTGAATCAGTTGTGCAAAATAGTTGATTGAATCAATGGAGGAGAGAAGGAGAAGAAAAGCAGTGAAATTGATGGACAAAGAGTTCTGCGTGACGAGTTGTTGTTCGAGGAATATCCATGGTGGGAAAACATGGGAGGAGGTGAAGCACATTGCCCATGGAGCTCGCAACACAACCATCTCCTTGGCCAAGCAAGTAGGCCTTCCTCAACTTGTGGTCGTCAAGTACGCCGCCATTGACGATTCCGATACTCTTCAGCGACAGAGTGAAGTCCACGCTAAATTCCAGGGCTGCCCTTACATTCTCCGGTGCTATGGAGACGAGTACTGCACCGCCAAGGATAACGGTCGGATCATCTACAATGTGCTATTCGAACACGCTTCCGGAGGCAACCTAGCTGATCTCATTAAGACTTCCCTGCGGTGGCGCTGGTGGATTACCCGAATCCGATGTCAAGAGCTTCACCAAGTCCATTCTTTTAGGGCTTGATTGTATTCACAACAAGGGTTATGCTCATCTCGATATCAAGCCCAAGAATATTCTACTTGTCCCGGATTTGAGCAAGAAGAGGAAGAGGGGGCCTCTGCCTCTGCTGCTTTTGATGCCAAGATTGCTGATTTTTGGATTGCCAAGAGTTCGAAACAGAATCGGCGGAGCTGCGATGGGAAGATCGGTGGTGTTTGGAAGGCACACCGCGGTATATGTCGCCCGAGGCTATTGCCGAGCATAAGAAGGGCCCGCCTGCGATATATGGGCTCTCGGGTGCGTTGTGGTGGAGATGTTATGCGGGCAGCCGGCTTTTAGTATCAAACCGGTGAGAGTTTGGAAGACTTCTCGGATAGGATTGGTTTTGGCGGCGAATCTCCTAGAATACCGGTTGGGATATCGAGAGAAGCACAAGACTTCTTGAAGAGATGCTTTGTGAGAAATAGCAAGTCAAGATGGACTGCTAGTAGGTCTGTTGTCTCACCCTTTCTTAAAAGACCATATTCGGACGCTGAATCGCCTCATAAGAAGGTTCGATATTAAACTAGGAGAGCAATTACGACTGGTTTTTCACTTACGCCATTGAGTGAATTCATCTACAGTATCTGCTGGTTTGTCATATAGTGTAAAGTTCTGATTATCAGATATTGAAATCTGATATAGTTGTTTAGTAGTGTCTTGTTATGTTTTTTTGTTAGTTTTAGAGGTCCTGTTATCAATTGTTAAAAGTGTTCAGGCATATGACACTGCCTCGTATATAAGACATATATTGTGTAACAGTACACATATACATACGGATGTAATAGATTTTTTTTTATATTCGACTATTATTTTCTATTAGAACAATGGCTTGGTTATCTTTCTAGCATTCTTTACCATTTTGACTGCCAAAATCATGAGAAATGATGAGATGCCTTCATATTACCTGATCTTAGAATGTCATTCATTTTTGGTTTTCTGATTGTACTGAATCATTAACATCCTTTTTTAAATTGGCCAGTTCAATTTTGCTGATCATGCTTAGGAATTTGAAAAGCGAAAACAACACTTTTGGTAATTTGGCTTAACCATGAGCTGCAGGTTCTATTTATTATGAATGTTGTTGCAAAAACGCCAAGAAACATACGGACTATGCAAAAATTTTGTACGGACTCATGCCCATGTTTTGCAATTTATATATTTCGTTTCTGTTTTAGCTCGATATATACCTTTTGTGTCGTTCCTCATGCATAAGAAGAATAATTTACAGATTCACTACAGAGGTAAAATTCATTAAATGAAAATTGTTCATATTCTCGACTAGTTATCATTAGCTTTAATTTGCAGCACCAATTTATTGAGCAGACTACTTTTCTGCCAGTGGCTTGTATATATAAAAAAGGATAGGAGAAGTAACTGGCTGTAGTGGTGCATTTGTCATGGGAATATGGCTTCAATGGTGGCTTATTGCATTTGCTGACGAATTTCCCATGTTTATCAGATGGGTTTTCTTTAAATTACGCTACATTCTTGAAGCAAATGAAGAGTTGCATATATATATGATTGAGGTTGTTGATTCCTTCTGCAAATTGTGGTAAATGGTGAATCCTGAAGTGCATGGCTACTTGGTTGATGAACACCATTCGCTAATGCGTACTTGGGAGATTCTGTCGTTGCAGCCTTGGTTTATGTTATGACTTCGACATGAGACTGTCAATGATTTTAGAAAGCAAAGAAGACAATCCATTATATATCCTTAAATATTAGTATTACCATATCCAGTTTGCTTGTTTCGAGCGCATCACATCTGCGCTTTTACCTTTGTCCCATGTTAATGGAAATAGGCCATGTTCCCTCTTTAGGAGAATTTGATTAATTTGTACTTGAATGTCTTTTATTTTTACTTTTGCTCTGGCACCTTGAATTAGAAAATGTTGTCATGAAAAGAGCCATTCAAGTTTCGGTTTGCTCTTCTTTTTTCAGGTTGAAATAAATAAGCAAGCTTTCATCATCAAGGGTCATGCAAGGAAATATGATCATGGAATCTGACTGACAGTGGAAATTCAAGAAACAAAAGCAAATTTGTGTTTGTGAAGAAGCTAAAGCTGCAGATGTTGATTAAATCCAAATCAGTTATAGTGCGATTCTTTTAGATCATCAGTACCTTCCTCAGCCTAGCTGATTTAATCAAGGATCATTATTCTGATGATGGTGGGTTGCTGGAATCCGACGTCAAGGCCTTCGCAAAGTCGATTCTTTTTGACCTTGAATACATTCACAAAAAGGGTTACGCTCATCTCGACATCAACCCCGACAACATTGTACTTGTGCCGCGGGGTGATCATTACTCATCCAAAAAGATGAAGATAAAGAGATCAGCCAACTCTGGTGCCTCTGCTGATGATTTCGTTGCCAAGATTGCTGATTTTGCGACTGCCAAGAGTTTTAATCAGATATCTACTGATTTTGTTTACGCCATCGAATGAATTCATCTACTGCCTACCTGATGGTTTGTCATATAATATGAAGAACTTTTAGTTTACACAAAACTGCAGGAAGCTTTTGACAATTCTAGCTGATGATTAGATATCGAAGCTGGTCTGATATAGTTTTTTAGTTGTTTATTGCTTTATATCAGTTTTAGGGATCTTGCAATTTAATTTTGTGAATTGTTTAGGCACATCACACTGCCTCATATGACATACATTGTGTAATAGTAAACATATACACAGTTGCAGAACAAGAAAATCTTGTTAGGGAACGAACTTTAAAACGGAGCGCGTGTCGACTACGAGAGGGGCAGGAATGACGAAATTATATGCATATACATATGAATGTAATAGATTATGCTTTATATTCTGCAATTCTTTTCTGTTAAAACAGTTGCTTGGTTATTTTTGTTGCATTCTTAGCACAGTTCTAAACCTATTCATGTTTTTCTTTAGTTGATTGGCAAAATATGTTGAACTGAATCCAGACACTCGGCATCATGTTGGGAAAAAAAAATCTTCGCATACAGCTAATTCAAGGAAATGTGTTACAAATAAACAATAGATCCAATCCAACCTCCCCAGTTAATTCAACCTCATTGGACAATTGCTTGCTAGTCTCTAATCCATTCATTAAGAGAAAATTCAAGATTCTTTCAGGCTACCCGCAATATTGCCACTTGAAATCATGTTGGAAACTACTTTTGTCAACTACTAGCTACTTGCATGATTGTATGTAAAATTGATAAAACGTGCTTTTAAACCATGTTACAAACCTCTGTTAGAACAAATATACTACATGCATATTACTTAACTATAATATATATATCATTCTTTAATTCAATTACAAAGAAGTAGATTAAATCATATACCAGAGGCTTGCACTAAATAGCAATGCCTTAAGACGAAATTTTCGTCCAATTCGATGTATGAATGATTCAAGAGGTTCCTCTCCAAGATACAATCTGGATTGATCTTTGATTACACACCAACCAAAGAACTTTTCTTTCGCAACAAAGCAAAATCTCTCTCACCAAAACTTGATAATTATATCTATTTCGAAAATACAATATATAAACCAAAACCTGCCTCTCTTGAACAGTCACAACTGTTCAAGAGAACAGTTATAACAGTTACACCTTTTAGAAAACTAAAAGTTATAACTGTTCATACTAACTATCAATTACGAAATTAGTAAATTTAATGTAAAAAGTAAAAAATAAAAAAATTTGTGTTATGCATTGGCTAAGTTATTAATCATTAGCCCCAAGGCCGTATCATAGACATATTAAATATCAATCAAGTATTTAGTAATACTCATGGTCTCTTATAGTTTCTTTCCCATGTAGGACTAAAATTTTGTTACAATACAAACTCAAAGAACCTTTAAAGTTCAACAACCTCTGGACGAAACTTAAAAACACCGACACCACAGATATGAATTTACGAATATGAAACATCTTCCCCTAAAAATCTCAAGGCAAAAGCTTTAAGCATAATTACATAGCCATTGCAGATGACATAATCCGGTCTTATTTCACTTCCTTATCTATCTCAAATGTCAAAAACCAAATCCTAATCAAGTTAATATTGGAATCCTAGTTCAAAAAGACATTTTTAATTCTTAATTATCTGTAGAAATGGCAATTTTTTAGGATTTTTTAAAACGACCATCACCTGAACTGGGGTCGTGTCACCCGGCACAGACCGCCTCCAAGGCCCAATAATCGAATCAGGTTCGAGCAAGCGGTCTAACATGCCTAAAACAACCTGCAGCATATATATGGATAATTACTCGGAGAATTAAATAAAGGAAAATCCATATGACGTATTATCAAACTATCGTTGTGTTTTCAAATCCTTACAACAACTTACGTCATTCAAATAATATCAAGTCCTTTAAATTAAATAAGAGTAAGGTTCGTTCTACGCGGAAGACTTATGTGGCGGCCCCAAACTCCAAGGCAAACCGGGTAACGCCACTTCGCCAGACACGTCACCGAGCATGCCACGTCACCGCACACTTATTTTTAATTGTGTAACGGCCCATTTTATTCACGTCTCTTAAATTTACAGACGTGGACACCAGCTCGGATCTACGTGGACATCGCGGTAGGCTAGGACACGCGGGGACTTAGGTATGCTAGTTATTGCGTGTTGGATGTTTATTTGCGGTGAAATTTATTGAAATACATCGCATGTGTGTATGTTGCATAAAAATAATTGCGAGATTGTGTGAACTGTACTCGCCTCGATATGTGTGTCGACGCGGGTACCGGGTAGTTGACGGGACCGAATATTAATTAGGTCGGGGAAACTAAAACACACAAATTATATAAAAATTGGCAAAGTAACTAATATGGAATGGGTATTAGGTGGCTAGTGACGCGGCGGTACGCGTATATCTCGATTCAAAAAGCGAAGCGGGCGTCAAAACGCCCGAAAACACAAACGAGTGTCTTAGTTGTGTCACAGTTAGATGTCACTTGTACAAACACAATAACACACTTGTCCCAAATCAAACAGACATGGCCAAACTCAAACACCACGTGTCCATCACCTCACCCTACACCTACACCTCACACACACACACTCCATGCACACACACAACCGATCGGACAGAGAGGAAGAAGAAGAAACAGAGAGGAGGAGGAGGAGAAGGAGGAGCCGGGAAGGAGAGAAGAAAAGGTGGAGACGTCACGGTCGAGGTGAGTTTTAGTGGTTTTTGATGGGTTTCGGTGTGGTGGCCAAGATTTGGGGTTCAGCCATAGGGGCCGAGCGGGTCGGTGGTTATGGCAGGGGTGTCTCCCCTGCCATCGACTCCACTGGGGTTGGGGTGGAGAGCAACCCCAACCCAATCAACAAAGAAGGAATAAAAAAAAAAAAAATTCTCGATCGAACCGGTGAAAACTAGTTCGATCGGATGAAGAAGGTGCACACGCGCGCGCGTGGCTCGGCCCATGGGCCGATCCTGGACCTGTTCTGGTCCTTGGCCGGGTCGGGTCCGACCCATTTGGGTCGACCCGACCCAAACAAAATAAAAAAAATAAAAAATAAAAAAGAGAAGAAAAATGAAGGAAAAATTTGGAAAAACTCCAGAGAATTTTGGGAAAATTTTGAAAAAAAAAATATTTCGATAAATAAATAGAATTGATAAAGTTCTATGAAAAGAAAATATGTGGGAATGTCGGACGCGACTTTTTGCAGGGTTTTGCCTCGAAAAGCGCAAAAATATGCAATTTGGCCTAAAATTTTTAGAAATTTGTTGTAAATTGTCATGCTAAATTAAATTATTGATAAATGGATATAGGTGGATACGGGTGATCAATTGGCGACCAAAGACCCAGTGGACTTGGACTCGGGGATTGATTACGGGGTATCGGAGTGCGTTGTGAGGTTTGTAAAACCCAATGGAAAAACTCTTGAGTATTTATTTGGCTTTGTAATTCCATTCAATTCCAGTATTTCCTTGTGATTTTTCTTATATCTATATCTTGTCGTTGTTTGCACGGTTGGTTAGTTACTTCCACTGAATTTTCCGTTATGTATCTATACATTCTAGACCATAGCATGTGTATCAGGAGTTCTTGGTGGATAACGACCCAAGCTAAGGAACTGCTACATATGTCGGTGCGTCGTAGGTCTACGCCGCCACCGAGACGGATTAGGTGATTGCTAGTTGGGAGCGCCCACTAGTAAGATCCTAGAAGGAAATTTACGAAGTATGGTTTAGTCCTGACGGAACAGACACACACATTTGCATTTTATTGTTATTTACGCATGCAATGCCCTACTTACGATTGTATGTTTACATTCTGCATGTTTATTTAACAGTATTTTTTGAATTCAATTTATTTATATGAATGCTCGGAGGAGTTCCTTGGGATTTTACCGATTGGACTCGTCATCCATTTTTTCTCGTGATGATTGAGTGCGATCCGAGTACAAGTAAAGGCAAGGGGATCTTAGACGACTACCTCTGATTGCCTACCTCTGAGGATTACTTGTACGTGTGATTAATTTGATATTTTGATTCTTTTGGGAATTGGGGAGTGACATGACATTGTACATAGGTACTTTACATGGTACAGTCATCTACCTTTATACACAGTACTTTTCGGGGTTTTTCCACAATAGGATTTGTTGAATTAATTAATATTTCTTGCATTTACGTACAACTTCCGCTGCATTTGTCATTTGTCATTTGTCGTTTATACGTTGTACATACAAGTGGATACAAATCTCGAGACAGGAAAAAGACGGACAGGTGTCGTACACGTGTAGTAGGCCCAACTGGCAAGGAGTACACGGAGACACGTCACTCCGGGGCGGTGAGGGCCACCTCAAACTGCATGCGACCTACATCTTTATACGTATCTTATTAGCCTTAACTTATTATTTATGGATATTTTATGAATATTTGCATTAAATTGACTAAGTTAAGTTTTCACGATTTATTAAATTAATATAAATTAAACATCAAAACGGAAGTCTTTGAAGCATGCAAACACCGTGGAGATGAAAGGTTTGCATTATATAAATAACCCTATAGTGTGGAAACTCAGCATTAGATATCATGTATATCAAGAGCAACAAAAGTACAAAAGGTGAGCATATACATGTATCAGGTCTACAAGTCCTTCCCAAAAATTTCATAAAAGCAGTAAATAGATACATACAACCACCTACGCAAAAAGTGACGAGCTCTCCTAACTTAGATGTAGTCGCCTAAGACGCCCTTGCCTCGGCTCGTCGCAGGATCTGTGATTTGTCACAAAAATAATGACAAATCTCGGAGTGAGTAAATCCCGGTGAACGTTAGCTAATATTCACGAAATCCAATAAAACGGCTACAATTCATGCAATCTAAATAAAGGACAAGAATAAGGAAATTCACATGATAAGTCGTTGAGAAGTCGAATTTGGACACGAGTGTAGCGTGACAGTGAACCCTGGTCGACATCCAGAATCGTCTTAGCTAAACCGAAAGTAACCCATGACGACCACCTCGCCAAACATCTCACGGTCGAATGAGAGGAACCCATGAATGGGAGAACCCCATCCAAATATCTTTCGAGAGGAACCCATGACGTAGACTTAGGTCTTCGTCAAACATTTCTCAACGTACGGGTCTCACGGAGAATACTCACCGCGTAGCTCTAACATGGTCAAGTACTCGAACAGCGTGGGGTAGCTAGCCCCGGGGTGTGAGTCCGTGTCATGCTCGACCCCGTCGACAAACACACATACACATGTGGGAGTGGATGAACAGTAAATGTACAACAATAGAAAGCACAGTAGAATCATTGAAATGCAAAATAAAGTAAGATCCATAAAAGAATTTAACTAATTTTCTCGTGGGTTTACATACCTCAAATAAATCGCAAATCGCCCTCAAAACACCAGTACACGCCTCGAGATACGTACCCGATACCCGACTATGGTATCATAAGTCTCTAGTGTCTAATTATACAATTTTCATCATTTTAGAGTTACATTAAATGAATTTATAATGTGAGACCAAAATTTGAAATAAATTTCTTTTTATTCCAAAACGTTTGATTCTTGGCACACTTTTCGAATCATACCGAGGATCGATTGTTCCGCAACGCACCACCGCATCATTTGTTACTCCACGTCGTTCACCGCGCCGGTAGGCTGCATGCGCTGCTTGCCGCCGCCGCCGCCGCTGGAGCGCGTCGTCGATGTCAACGTCGTTCTTTGGAGCGCGTCGCCGCGCCGACCCCCTGCTAAGCCGTTGTCCGCCGCAGTAAGCTCCGCCGTCCGCTCGTTGGTGAGCTCCGTCGTCCGCGCCATTCATCTGCTCCTCGCCGGAGCTCCTCCACCTTTCTCCCTCTCCCTCTCTCCCTCTCCCTCTCTTGGTTGTCTCTCTCTCACTATCTTTCTCTCACTCTCTTCTCTCTCTTCCTCTCTCACTGTTCGTTTAAATGAGAGAAAAAAAACGATTTTTTATTATTTATTTTGGAGAAAGAGAAGAAATGAATGATAAGGGATTGGTTTTGATATGGCAATGTGATGTGTGATATGATAGATGTGTGATGTGACAACTAAAGATTAGGCTATCCCATACACCGACGTTACGCGCTCACCGTGACGTCGTACACTCTCGTCACTACACGCGCACAACGTGACCAATAAAATATCAAATAATGCGATGCGAATTATTTAATAATAGTAAAATAAATAAACACTCACACTCAAAAATAATAAATTTTACCTCGTTAGGCGTGCCATGGACTTTTCTGCGACGTCCACGTAGGTCTGAGCTTAGGATCTTAATCCGTAATTTGTCAGTTAATCAGGATTAATTAGAACGGGCCGTTACAACTTATTTATATACAACCCAAGTTCGATAATTTCAAAATCAAATAAATAAATATTGTCAGCCCCTCAATAATGTGACCCGAGTAAGCTGGCTAGGTAGCAGAAAAACCTAGCAATATCCAGGTTTCGGTGGACTCGGAAGGTTTCATGGGAGTTAGTTGCTGGTTGGTGCACCACGGATGATTTGCAGTATGGCGTGCGGAGGCTCGCGCATACCTATAGGTAAATCGTATGTGGCATAGATGAGGCAGTGTATATGGGCGTGGACAAGGTCGCGCTTTGGCGTACGCTTAGGCACGTCACTTAGGCGGGGAACACAATGGCGCCTTGGCACGGGCACGATCGCGCCTTAGCACAGGCTTTAGCTAGAGCAAGGCAACGCCTTGGCATATTTCTTTGGCACGTTCTTTGACGGGAGCATAGTGGCGCCTTGGCATGAGCACGATTGGGCCTTGGCACGAACAAGATCGCGCCTTGAAAGGTTCTTTTGGTACGTTCCTTGGCGGGAGCATAGTGGAGCCTTGGCACAGGCCTTGGCACAAGTAAGGTCGCGCCCTGGCAGGTTCCTTTGGCACATTCCTTGGTGGGAGCGCTGTGGCGCCATGGCAGGAGCAAGGCCGCGCCTTGGCAGGTTCTTTTGGTACGAGCAAGGCCCGAGCAGGGCGATACCTTGGAGATCATCACGGCACGAGCAAGGTCATGCCTTGGCATGAGCAAGGTCGTGCCTTGGCACGGACAAGGCATACCTTGGCAAAGGTTGAAAAATCTTGACTTGGGCGTTGACCAAGTCAAAGTACGTTTGGCCTCATTTTTGGATGTTCCCTATTGGAGTTGGGGAAACGGCTTAACATATACTATAATGAGGGGTGACTCTCCTAGGGGTGGCATGGGCACGGAAGCAGGAAAACCCTCGAGCATGCCTTGGGCAACCATGCCAAGGCAAGACCCATGGACGGACCATAGTGTCGGCATGTGACGACCCCTTCTCTAAATAAGGGCACCACCTGGCCTAATCCCTTAATTAAGTCTTAATCTCCCCTATAAGACCTAACAAGGAACTAGTCAGCCTTAGTTAAGCACCTAAACACCTACCATTTATGATATCACTTACAAGTAATTAGATAGTTCAACTACGTAACAAATCAGAGTTAATTTAAATTTTCTTATCTAACCTATTATTCAGCGGAAGTCTTCTTAAGTTACTAGTGGACATAAGGCCTAACCTATTGTGGAAAAACCAGAAAATAAAGATCACATACATATATAAACAAAAGTGGTGATATATATAACATGTATCTGGTCAGATGTTCCTATCACTCAACACAAAAGTAAAATATCATGTATATAGAAAATGTAATACAAAAGAATGCAAAACGTACAAAAATCTGTCGTAACAGTTATCCCCTTACTCAGAGGTAGTCACCAATCTTCTCTTTGCCTAGTTTGCTACTCTACTGATCTGCACCCACCGTCACAAACTAAAAGGTGAGTATATGAAATTATTTAAGTAATATTGATAGACATTGATCCACATTCCCAAACAGGCAACAAATATCAAATGCCATAATTTAAATAACAACTAAGCTGAAAGAAACATCATGCAAAGAGATACTTGAGTTAAACAAATATGAACTGACTCAAGGCTAAGTAGTAATGGATTAGGGTCGGTCAGTCGTGATCTTCATCACATAAGCCTTTCCACTACAATTTGAGCTCTGCTCAATAGCATTACATTACAACAAATTGAGCTCTATATTATAATTTAAAAAGGTCGTACTTACGATTATACCTTTTCTATTCCAAGTGAATTAGTCATCACCGGAATGTATACTTGCTAGCATGCCCGAGTTTTAAAACTCGTCATGCTCACCCAAGTTATTCTTGCGCCAACAAACCCCGAGGTCCCGTTACCCTGGCACGTTACCCCGTGTGTCATGCAAGGTAGTGGAGAAATTCCCTAACATCCCGGCAAGTCTAGTGACTCACGTATGAAAGCTGAATTTCTATCATCAAATGACCCTAACCATAAGAACCACTTTCACTTTCAAGAATGACTCAAGTAATGGAATCCAAGAAATGTAACTACATACTAATGCACAAAGGATAAGAGTCAAAATAAACAACTAAGCTAATAGCATGCTATATCACCGGCTTCCACATACAACAAGCAACATGACAAACTATAGGAATTAGAATCAATGATATACACAAATGAGTTGCTATGAACAACATCATAAAATGAGAACCGAACAAGTCATAGCATATGGATTTCAAAGGCAATTCAGTTCGAATAAGCGAGAATGAATAAATAAATGGAATGAAATGTAAATAAATGTCTCGAATCAATTTACTTACATACACAACTATTCCTAAGCTATCCGACTTTTCGTCGCGTCGATGTACGCACCCAAAACCTCATAAAAGTTCCTTTACGTTCCTAACATTTGAAAATTTATCAATTTAGAGTCAAGATACATCGGTCGAAATCGACTTCGAGACCAATTTGCCAATTTCAAACTTTTCGAGAAAAAATCCCGTGAAAGTCGCATCCGAAATTTTGAATATTTTATTTTTCATAGAAATTTATCAATTTCTAGTTATTTTTTTGAAATATCATTTTTCGGAATTTTTCCTAATTTTTTGGAATTTTTCTAAATTGTTTTTCTATTTTTTGGCATTTATTTTCTTTATTTTATTTTATTTGGGTCGGGTTGACCCAACCGAGTCGGACCGACCCGGCCGGGGCCTGGCCGAGCCGAGCCCCCTGGGTTTCTGGCCCGGCCTATATGGGTGATGCACGCTCGCGCGCACAGCACTGGACATGCATCTTCTTCAATGAGCCGGGGGCACGGTCCTAGTTAATTTGGAAATTTTTTTTTCTTCACCGTTTGTGATGAAATGAAGAGGAGATAAGGTGGACTTGAGATTAAATATTTGTTGTCCTCGAGATTTGTGCAACACGAATCTCGAGGCAAACCCAATCATTCACTCATCTTTCCACCGCCTTATATGTTTTATCCAAACTTTCTCGAGTCTCACAAAATGTGTATCTCGAGGCAAATCCAATGCACATTATTTTATATACAAACCATAGGCCCATTTATATATATATATTGATGTGGCTACATTACAACCACAACTTATATCATTTTTCATCATTTCATTTTTTTTAAATGCAATATAATGTAACTAGTTACGCTTACCCCACGAGCTAATGCCTCGGGCCCACGTCGACACACGACTCGAGACGCGTCCCCGCTCGTCTCGGTATATGCATACCCGTAAATAACTTAATCGTCTACATATATACAGTACACTAGACATACAACACATAAATATAACATTTACTTCACCTACCGTACCTCGGTAGTGACACGTATCTCACTGCGGGTCCCACATTATGGGTCATATGACAACTAAACTTCTCAGCATCTCCAGTCGGAATCCTACTCACCGCATCAGCAATGATATTGGCTTTTCCTGGATGATATTCTATAGAAAAGTCATAGCCTTTCAAAAAATCTAACCATCTGTGTTATCTCATATTCAACTCTTTTTGTGTGAAGAGATATTTCAAACTCTTATAGTCAGTATAGAGTGTGAACTTCTCTCTATACAGATAATGTCTTCATATATTCAGAGCAAACATTATCGCCGCCAACTCTAAGTCATGAGTTGGGTAGTTCTTCTCATGTAGCTTCAGCTGTCTTGATGCATAGGCCACCATACCCTTCTCTTGCATTAACACACAACCTAAACCCATATGAGAAGCATCTATGTACACCATGAAACCTTTCTCGGCCTTTGGCAATATCATCACTGGTGCGGTAGTCAACAATTTCTTCGGTTGAGTAAATGCCTCATTGCATTCCTCAGACCACTGAAACTTCACGTCTTTTTGGGTCAACTTGGTCATTGGTGAAGCGATCTTCAAAAAATCCTTCACGAACCTTCATTAATAGCCTGCTAACCCTAGAAAACTCCGAATCTTAGTCACTGACGTCGGTGCTGGCCAATCCAAAATCGTCTGAATCTTTGCTGGATCTATAGCAATACCTTCAGCTCCAACAGTATGACAAAAAAATTTAACCTCAGACAACCAAAAGTCACACTTGCTGAATTTGACATATAGTCTGTGCTCCGTTAAAGTCTGCAACGTCTCCCTGAGGTGGTGCTCGTGATCTTCTCAAGTCTTCGAGTACACCAATATATCATCAATAAAACAATCACAAAGTGGTCAAGAAATGGCCTCATCACTCGATGCATCAAATCCATAAACATGACAGGAGCATTAGTCAAACCAAATGGCATGACTGTGAACTGATAGTGTCCATACCTCGTACTAAACATTGTTATGTATCTATCATCATCCCTGATCCTCAGTTGATGATACCCTGATCGTAGATCTATCTTGGAGAAAAACTGCGCTCCTCTTAGCCGATCAAATAAATCGTCAATACGGGTTATGGATACTTGTTCTTAACTGTGACCTTGTTCAATTGTTTGTAATCAACCCACAGTCTCAAAGTACCGCCCTTCTTCTTTACAAACAAAATCGGTGCTCCCCATGGTGATATCGAAGGTGTGATGAATTTCTTCTTGCTCAATTCTTACAACTGTTTCCTCAATTCTTCCAGTTCTCGTGGAGCCATACGGTATGGTGGTATGGATATCGGTTTCGTACCTGACACCAACTCAATAATGAAATCCATCTCCCTCGGTGGTGGTAATCTAGGTAACTCTTTCGGAAACACGTCCGGAAACTCGCACACAACCGGAATCTCTTCAAGTTTCAGTCCATGACTATCTGTAATGGTATATACCGATACCAGAGTCTCCATCTCCCCACTAGTCGCAAGCCGACCTAGAGTGCCCCGGCTCTCGGTGTACTACCACTGTACAAAAAAACTAGACGCCCTGGAATCTCAAATATCACTATTTTCGCAAAACAGTCGATATGAACATGATATGATGCTAGCCAATCCATTCCTAACAACGCATCAAATTCCAGAAATTCTAGCACCCTGAAGTCTGCAGGTAACTCGACCCTGTCGATCTCTACTTGACATTTCTCCACCAGAGAACTCGGGTACACTTTATCTCCGGGTGCAGTACTTAAAATCAAATGGACTTTGACAGTAACCGATTTCAACCCTAAGATGCTTACCATGCGACTAGAAATGAAAGAAATGGTATAACCCGAATCAAACAAAACATAAACTGGATGACCACAAATGGAAACCATACCCTCAATGAGCTTTCGTGTAGCGTCGACGTCTGGCTGTGTAATCGTATGGACGACCTCTCGACGCTGTGGTGGAATCACTATCACTAGCTGCGGATACTCTCGATTGATATGTCCCATATGACCACATCGATAACAAGTGACTGCTCTAGGCGACCCTGCGCTCGATCTTGGGCTTGTGCAGATGCCTGTATCTGCCCTGGTATGAAACTATCTCGTCCTCGTCCTCTACCTCTATCTCTACCACCATCCTGCTGACGTGGAGCTGGTGGTGCTGGTAAAACTGGTAAAGTAGACGTAGCAGAACCGGTAATGCAGGTCTGACTGATGGTGGTACGGGAGGTCGACCCACAATAGTCTACAAAGGTGTAGGAGATGCTACATAAGGCACAATTGCCCCCTGAACACCTCTATCCCATCTCCTCGGTCCTTTGCCATTCTGTCTCCTCCGCTCATACTCAGCCATTTGATCAAGTGTCATCGTGGGTATTAAGGGTGTCCCGTCAGCCACTCGACTCATACAATAAGTCTCGTGAGCAAGTGCGCGCTCGAAAATCTCTCCCAATGTCCTGACACCTGAACTGACCACATAAAAACCAATATATGGCTTTAGTCCGCCAAAATGATATACATTATTGGCATCCTCCTTCACTAGGTATCCGGTGAACTGCCTCAAATAGTCGTATATGTCTCATTAGCTCATCACCGTCTCATCAGCTCCCTGTCTCAAGTTCATGAACTCATTCCTCAACCGCTTCATCACCTCAGGTGGGAAGTAGTGCTGATAAAACTTAGTCTTGAAAGCATCCCAAGACTCAAACTATCCTCCTCGCTTGCTATCGTCGCACGCCACCACACATCGGCTTCTCATTTGCAATGTGTACGACGATATCTTAGCTCTGAGTCTATCCTCAATCTGCAAGACTCTATGTAGCTTCTCCTGCGACAAGACCCACTTCTCGATCTTCTCAAAATCTCTTTAACCGTCGAAGTATCTTTGGTTTCGATCGATGAAATATTTCACCACTGGACTACGCTTTAGAACCGGTGATGGAGGTGTGGAAGATGGTGTATGCATAGACTCTACTGCTGGAGCTGCTGTCATCAGTGTTGCAGGTACGATTGGCACTACGGTCGGTACTCTAGTCAGAGTAGGACCAGATGTTTTGAGTTGGCTGTGCTGGTGGAGTAAATCGAGAAGTCATCAATGTGATGAGCTTCGCCAATTGCTGACCCCGAGCAGCGACACGATTAGAAAGCCTCGGAAATCCTCCGTGATGGTATCGAAGGTTGGCTACCACTCGCACCGACATCATCGCTAGCGCGTGAATCCGCCATCTCCGACTGCAAATGGATAACGAACGCGAATCAGCTACTACGTGGATAACGCGTATATACACATAACAAAATTAACATGTAGATAAATATATCAAATCCCCAACTCACTTCACTCACTTCCCAACCAATAATTTCTAGGTGAGGATCATACGGTTTTCCACATCTAACTAAGGTTTTCTAGCTTCTATTTTACGGTTGAACAAGGTAGGTCGTTCACTACATTTTGTAGTTGTGGTATCATATTGTAGAAATTCCATATTCTACAATCTTAGACTTATCAAGCTTCGGCAATCCATGTTTCTCAAAACCATGGCTCTGATCTCCCCTATAAGACCTAACAAGGAACTAGTCGGCCTTAGTTAAGCACCTAAACACCTACCATTTATGATATCACTTACAAGTAATTAGATAATTCAACTACCAAACAAATCAGAGTTAATTTAAATTTTCTTATCTAACCTATTATTCAGCGGAAGTCTTCTTAAGTTACTAGTGGACATAAGGCCTAACCTATTGTGGAAAAACCAGGAAATAAAGATCACATACATATATAAACAAAAGTGGTTATATATATAACATGTATCTGGTCAGATGTTCCTATCACTCAACACAAAAGTAAAATATCATGTATATAGAAAATGTAATACAAAAGAATGCAAAACGTACAAAAATCTGTCGTAACAGTTATCCCCTTACTCAGAGGTAGTCACTAATCTTCTCTTTGCCTAGTTTGTTACTTGACTGATTTGCACCCACCGTCACAAACTAAAAGGTGAGTACATAAAATTATTTAAGTAATACTGATAGACATTGATCCACATTCCCAAACAGGCAACAAATATCCAATGCCATAATTTAAATAGCAACTAAGCTGAAAGAAACATCATGCAAAGAGATACTTGAGTTAAACAAATATGAACTGACTCAAGGCTAAGTAGTAATGGATTAGGGTCAGTCGATCGTGATCTTCATCACATAAGCCTTTCCACTACAATTTGAGCTCTGCTCAATAGCATTACATTACAACAAATTGAGCTCTATATCATAATTTAAAAAGGTCGTACTTACGATTACGCCTTTTTTATTCCAAGTGAATTAGTCGTCACCTAGGAATGTATACTTGCTAGCATACCCGAGTTTTAAGACTCGTCATGCTCACCCAAGTTATTCTTGCTCCAACAAACCCCGAGGTCCGGTTAACCCGTTCGAGGCACGTTACCCCGTGTGACATCCAAGGTAGTGGAGAAATTCCCTAACATCCCGGCAAGTCTAGTGACCCCCGTATGAAAGCTGAATTTCTATCATCAAATGATCCTAACAACAAGAACCACTTTCACTTTCAAGAATGACTCGATAATGGAATCCAAGAAATGTAGCGCATACTACCGCACAAAGGATAAGAGTCAAAATAAACAACTAACCTAATAGCATGCTATATCACTGACTTCCACATACAACAAGCAACATGACAAAGTATAGGAATTGGAATCAATGATATACACAACAGAGTAAGCTATGAACAACATCATAAAATGAGAACTGAACAAGTAATAGCATATGGATTTCAAAGGCAATTCAATTCGAATAACTGAGAATAAATAAATAAATGGAATGAAATGTGAATAAATGTCTCAAATCGGTTTACTTACATACACAACGATTCCTAAGCTATCCGGCTTTTCGTCGGGTCGATATACGCCCAAAACCCCGTAAGAGTTCATTTACGTTCCTAACATTTGAAAATTTATCAATTTAGAGTCAAGATACATTGGTCGAAATCGACTTCGAGATCAATTTGCCAATTTTGCGCTTTTCGAGGTAAAAAACCCCATTAAATTTACGTCCAAAATTTTGAATATTTTATTTTTCATAGAAATTTATCAATTTCTAGTTATTTTATTAAAATATCATTTTTTGGAATTTTTCCTAATTTTTCTGGAATTTTCTTGAGTTTTATTTCTATTTTTTGGCTTTTATTTTATTTTATTTTATTTTATTTGGGTCGGGTCGACCCAACTGGGTCGGACACGACCCTGGCCAGGGGCTTGGGCCTGGCTCGCCCCGTGGGCCGAGCCCGACCCAGGTTTCCTGGCCCGGCCCATATGGGTGATGCACACGCACGAGCACGACGCCTGTGTGCATCTTCTCCAACGAGCAAGGGACACAGTCCCTGATTCGGCTGGTTTTTTTTTCTTTTCACTGTTTGTGATGAAATAAAGAGGAGATAAGCTGGAGTTGAAATTAAATATTTATCGTCCTCGAGGTTTGTGTTAATATTTACCGTCCTCGAGTTTGTGCAACACAAATCTCGAGGCAAACCCAATCATTCACTCATCTTTCCACCGACTTATATGTTTGATCCAAACTCTCTCGAGTCTCGCAAAATGCGTATCTCGAGGAAAATCCAATGCACATTATTTTATATGGAAACTATAGGCCCATTTATATATATATATATATATATATATATATATATATATATATATATATATATATATTGATGTGGCTACATTACAACCACAACTTAGATCATTTCTCATCATTTCATTTTTTTAAAATGCAATATAATGTAACTAGTTACACTTACACCACAAACTGCTACCTCGGGCCCACGTCGGCACGCGACTCGAGGCGCATCCTCGCTCGACTTAGTATCTGCATACCCGTAAATGACTTAGTCGTCTACACATATACATTACACTAGGCATACAACACACAAATATAACATTTACCTAGGCTAGCGTACCTCGGTAGTGATACGTATCTCGCTGCGGGTCCCACGTCACGGGTCATTTTGTCATGATTCACAAATTAAACGTGTATTAATTATTGGGTCGTGGCACGACCACCCCGAACCGGTGGGACTCAAACGAACCGAGCTCTGGTTAGCACCCAAGGTGCCTGGGCGCGCAGCTAGGCACCACCGATCAGACCTTGTCCCTTGAGCAAGGCGAACTATAGGCTTGGATGGACCAAGTCAAGTGCAGTTATACGCGGTTATGTAACTATCTTGGTCATGGCTCATGACATGACCAACGCACATCCCAACAATTTTCAGGCACTATGAGCATGTGCCTATTGACTAGGTGGTCAAGACGGTTATGGAACTAGGTGGCAGCAAAGTAAGGAATCAGTTAGGTGGTTGTTTTGAGTACTACATGGGTGTGGTGGTTTACTTAGTCTCGGGTAATGTACATAAGAATGGTGTCCTCGGCAGTTATGTAACCAACTTGGCTATTTTGCTATAAAACCAAGGCATGAGAGCTTGAGAGGATGCATGAGTTCATGCATGAGAGGCATAAGATGTATGAGATACTAGAGTTGTAATTTTATTGAACTAAGTAATAAACCTCCTTTGTGTCATTGTTGTTGTTCAATCACGTTTTCTTTGGTGTGCTGAACTAAGGTGGTCCTTAGGCACCACGGGTTGAGTTAGGTGAGAAAAACTTTCCTTAGGGTGAACCCCTCACTTAACGGCACCATGACAACTGGTATCAGAGCCTCATTCGGAAACGATGGCGACCTGAGCAGCAAGTGATCTGAGTGAGAGGGTAGCTCACTTTGAGCAATTGACGGCAACGATGGGTGTTCTAATGGAAGCAGCGGAGTCTTCAATGACGGCGCAGCGCATTGAAGGGCTGGAGATGCTGGTAGCTTCCTTGGTGGCTAGGACAGAGTCACAAGAAGCTTTGATATCCATGTGGGAATACAGATTCGAGGTGTTGGTTGCTGATGTTCGTGTAATGGGTGGACTCACCACCGAGATAGTGGAGAAGATGGTTGTAGAGGTGAGTCTACTCAAGAAAATCGTGGGAGGAACCTCAGAGACTTCTAGTGCGGCGAAAGTGAGACCTAAGGTGTCGGAGCAAAAGAAATTTTTAGGCAAGCGGAGCGCGAATGAGCTTGAATGTGGCGGCCCCAAATCCCGAGGTCGCTACGTGGGGAGGCGCGTGGGACCCAGTAGGTCAATGATCTGACAGGACCGCGGGCTTACGCCTCCCCACGTGGCGACCTCGGGATTTGGGGATGCCACATTGAAAACTTCCTTTGGGACATGGAGCAGTACTTTGCTACCGTCCAGACGGAAAAAACCCAAAAGGTCATCCTGACTTCCATGTATTTGGAAGGAGATGCGAAACTTTGGTGGCGAACCAGAGTTGATAACGATGCAGCTGTTGGTCGACCAAGGATTGTGGAGTGGGAGGTGTTGAAATGAGAATTGAAGGATTAATTCCTACCCATAAATGCGCCATGGCAAGCGCAAGAGTCCTTGCGCCAATTGAAGAAGAAAGGGATGGTTAAAGAATATGTGAAAGAATTCTCTTCCCTATTGCTTGACATTAAAAATATGTTCGAGGAGGACAAGTAGTTCAATTTCACTGCAGGATTGCAAGGGTGGGCACAGTCGGAGCTGCGAAGGCAAGGCATGAAAGACTTGTCGAGTGCAATTACAGTGGCAAATAGCCTTGTAGATTACAAGACTAGTGGTGCTTCTTTTGAATAAAAAAAAAGAAGTACAAGGAGAAGGATCGAGCTGGTAGATCCAAGAAGGTGGAGGAGCCTTCTTCAAAACTTGATGCTAGTGTCTAAGTATTAATGGTGAAAAAGGGTTGTTTCATATGTGACGGTCCTACCGGGCAAGGGATCGCGTAAAGAAAGAGAAGTTGAATGCGATTGTTGCGGATGAACCGAAGGTTCGGATGAATCCATTGCAATTACTTAACACGGTGTAGGTGCAAAATGCGGTGGGATCAGTGGGGCTGATGTTTGTGGAGGCTCAAATCAATAACCAAACGGTAAAGGTGTTGATTGACTCGGGAGCCACACATTCGTTTGTTGCGAGAGAACCTAGCTCGGGGGCTTGGTTTGAAGCTTGCAGAGAGAGTGCGAGCATGTTGAAGGCGGTTAATTTTGAACCAAAAAGGCTATGGGCATAGCTTTGGACGTGGGCAGTCGAATTGACACTTATGAGGGCAAGGTAAATTTGATTGTTGGTCCGTTGGATTTTTTGAGATCATTGTAGGAAATGATTTCTTGATGGCTGGGAAAGTCGTTGTGATTCCATCACTACATGGCTTGCCGATCATGGATGAAAAGGGGTCGTGTTTTGTTCCAGTAATGCGATGCAAGGGCAAAGGTAGTACACCAAGGCTAGTGGCACTACAAGTACGGGATCAGATGGAGAAATGTTGTTTTGGAGGGCAGCAGTCTGGTGAATAGAAAGAGTTGGAGTGTTCGATGAGGGCACTAAACATTTCGGCGGGGATGTTTGTCGACCCCTCAATAATGTGACCCGAGTAAGTCAAGCAGGCAAGAAGAAAACCTAGCAATATCTCGGGTTTCGGTGGACTCGGAAAGTTTCATGGGAGTTAGTTGTTGGTTGGTGCACCACGGGTGGTTTGCACTATGACATGCGGAGGCTTGCGTATACGTATGGGTAAATCGTATGTGGGATGGATGAGGCGCAGCGTGTATGGGCATGGACAAGGTCGCGCCTTAGCGCTCGCCTAGGGGGAGCACAAAGTGGCGCCTTGGCACGGGCACGATCGCGCCTTGGCACAGCATTGGCACGAGCAAGGTCGCGCCTTGGCGAGTTCCTTTAGCACGTTCCTTGGCGGGAGCATAGTGGCGCCTTGGCATGGACCTTGGCACTAGCACCATTGGGCCTTGGCATGAGCAAGGCTACGCCTTGGCACGTTCCTTGGTGGGAGCATAGTGGCGCCTTGTCACGAGCCTTGGCACGAGCAAGGTCGCGCCCTGGCAGGTTCCATTGGCACGTTCCTTGACGGGAGCGCAGTGGTGCCTTGGCACGAGGAAGGTCGCGCCTTGTTAGGTTCCTTTGGCACGAGCAAGGCACGAGCATGGCGATACTTTGGAGATTCCCTTGGCACGAGCAAGGTCGTGCCTTGGCACGAGCAAGGTCGTGCCTTGGCACGGACAAGGTCACGCCTTGGCACGGGCAAAACATACCTTGGCAAGGGTTGACAAATCTTGACTTGGGCGTTGACCAAGTCAAAGTACGCTTGGTCTCATTTTTTGATGTTCCTTATTGGAGTTGGGGAAACGGCTTAACATCTACAATAAGGAGGGGTGACTCTCCTAGGGGTGGCATGGACAAGGAAACAAGGAAGACCCTCGAGCATGCCTTGGGCAACCATGCCAAGGCAAGACCCATGGACGGACCATGGTGCCGGCCACCCCGAACCGGTGGGACTCGGATGGACTGAGCTCCGATTAGTACCCGGGGTGGCTAGGCGCGAAGCTATGCACCACCAATCAGACCTTGTCCCTTGAGCAAGGCGTACTATAGGCTTGGACGGACCAAGTCAAGTGCAGTTACATGCGGTTATGTAACTACCTTGTTCATGGCTCATGGCATGACCAAGGCACGTCCCAAAGAACTTCCGGACACTATGAGCATGTGCCTATTGACCAGGTGGTCAAGACTATTATGGAACCAAGTGGCGTAAAGGAAGGAAGCAATTAGGTGGTTATTTTGAGTACTACATGGGTATGGTGGTTTACTTAGTCTCGGGTAATGTACATAGGACATGTGTCCTCGGCATTTATGTAACCAACTTGGTTGTTTTGCTATAAAGCCAAGGCATGAGAGCTTGAGAGGATGCATGAGTTCATGCATGAGAGGCATAAGATGTATGAGATACTAGAGTTGTAATCTCATTGAACTAAGTAATAAACTTCATTTATGCCATTGTTGTTTTTCAATCACATTTTCGTTGGTGTGCTTAACTAAGGCGGTCCTTAGGCACCACGGATTGGGTTAGGTGAGAAAAATTTTCCTTAGGGTGAACCCCTCACTTAACGGCCCCGTGACAGATACTATCATTATAAGGCTCACATAAAATGATGAGGCTTCAAGCTATCGCCTCGCCCTTGTTTCGATCGAATGCCGATGTATATGGTCCTGAGATGTAAGTAGGGTGAGCTAAAAGAAACAACATAGCTCAGTAATGTGAAAAACCCGCTCAACCATCAAATACGCAAGTAATACTTAATAAGCATGCAAGGCTAGCATGAATTGAAATTGAATAAAGCATTTAAAACAAGGCTTCGCATGGATTTACAAAGCATTAATTAAACACGTTAGTAAGATTGATAAATCATATTAAAGTCAAAACTCATCATCATGCATGGGGTTCACGAAAGAGTGATACCCTAAAAATTAGTAATAATATAAAGTCATGGTCTCATTCAATGCATACTAGTTATTAGCGAGAATCCGGTGACCAATTCACCTACCCTCGAAGTGATGGCAACCACTAGACGACACACGGGCCTTATGTGCCCTCTCGTTAGTCCCATCAAATTAATAGTAAATTCATCTAAGCCGCCACCGATGCATGTCCCTCTTCACAAAAGTACAAGAGAAAACAACTCCAACTCATGTCCCTAATTGATACACTAATGAATTCAATTAGACAAGTAAAGCCCTCGGTGGTAAACTCCAAAACATTCTAGGGCAGTAAATAGTAAAGCAATCGGTGGCACTACAAACATCCTGGGGCATTAGATAATACTTGCTAATAATACCCTCGGTGGGAACTCCACAAACATCCTGGGGCAATGAGTATCATAAGAGGGAAAAATAAATGCACTCACATTCCATAAACATGAGATCCAAGCCAATAACATGATACAAGTCATTCCCCAAGTCTCAAGTTAAAAACATGTCCTAGTAACATAACTAATATCAAGCCACATTTGATAATTGAGCAAGCTCCCTACTTACCTCGACTCGCAGCGACGTCTATAACGACTCCTGGTACGCTCGGGGCTCGGTGTGAACCTTCGCGCGACACTATATCACCATAATACATATCATCAATAAATGTTTTAAATTTAAATTAATTAAATCTTTCATTTATCGATCTTTGGGATCCACTAGTGTGGGTCCCGCGGGTCCCCCGTCGCCCAATACGAGGGTCGAGGGGTGGGACCCGATCGATCTCCCTCAGAAATTGGGTAGTGCCCCATTTGAAAGTGATAATTTTTGTTTATTTATAATACATATTTTTGTACTTGTACTTTAATATACACATATATTAATATATGTATATATATATATATATTTATATATATATATATAATGGTGTTGAAAGGTTAACACTAGTTGACCAAATCGGGGGTTGGTTGGCTCTGGTTTGAGAACCAGGGGGCCTAGCCCCTAGTGTGTATGGTCGGCGGGGAGGAGGGCAACCCCTCCCCGACCACCGATGGTGGTGCCAGCGTCGATCGGCGGCCCTTCCACCCAGCGGTTTGGACGACAATGAGGGTGGAGGTGGTCGTGACACCACCCCTTCCCTTCCTCTCCTACTCGTGCTAGTACCATGCCGTCGCCGACGACGACATCATTGTCGCCGGTAGCGCAACGGTGAGGCCGCCGCCAATCGTTTCAACCGCCTTGTCGGTTCTACAAATCACTAAACAATGTGGTTTTCCACAATTGTTTTGTCGAATTCAAGCTTAATATTCATTTAAAACAAAATTAAGAGGATGAGTGAGATACGTGTACCTCGATTTAGGGTTCTCCTCGAGTTAGACTTCCAACACCTCAATTTCCTTTTTCTCTCTTAGTAGTTAATTTTTTTTTAATAAAAAAGGGGCGGTTTCAAATTGATTTATATAGTAGGGTTAATTTGTGTAGAGTTTATAAAATTATTTAATTGCCCTTAGGGTCGATGTTTTGGATTTTTGGGTCGTCACATTTTTTGTCACCAACATCCCCTTTATTATTAGTAGTGCTTTTGTAACGAGAGAAAGAGATAATAGACTGGGATAACACTAACCATTGCATCCAATAGTTACTTGTCGTCACCTACCTCTCCCGCCCCCACCAATTCATATATCATCACCAAATCATGCATCCACAAGTGGGTGGATTTTCACACTTGCTGGAGGTGCAATCTCGTGGGCTTCAAAGAAGCAAACTTTAATGGCTGGTTCTACCATGGAATCAGAGTTTATTGCATTGGCCTCAGCTTCAAAAGAAGCTAAATGGCTACGTGAATTATTACACGAGATACCATTGTGGCCTAAACCAGTAGCTCCAATCTCTATCCATTGTGGTAGTTAGGCCACATTGGCAAGGGCTTATAGCCAAATGTACAACGGTAAATCCAAACATATTGGACTGAGACATAGTTGTGTTAGAGAATTGATAACAAGAGGAGTTATCACAATTGACTATGTGAAATCTAGTCAAAACTTGGCAGATCCCCTTACTCAAGGATTGCCAAGAGACTTGGTGAATAAAACATCAAGAGGGATGAGTCTCAAGCCCATGAATTACAGGTCACCAATAGTGGAAACTTAACTCGACGCCTAACATTACGTTAAGTCTTGAGTTCAATGCAATCAAATTCATTATGAGAGTGATTTGTGAGCACTAAATTTTAATAACCATCCCAAAGTTGTTAGTGCTCTCTGCACTGCATGTAAAGATAGGAGGTTGAGATGATCTATTAATAGTCTTCTAAAGGTACTTAAATTGCGCGGGGGTACTAGAATGGAGACTACCTATGTGGATGTGAAGTGCGGCCGCTTCAAGGAGTTCAATGGCTTGACTCCAAAGACATTCACGAGAAGATACATGACGAAGGCCAATGTTGAATGTGTTAGGATATTTATGGCTTTTTGCTGGCGTAAGTTTATGCGTGATATGTTTATGCTACATATTGAATAGAATCATTGGTTCAAAGTTTATCTACCATGTAATTCTAATATGATGTAATGAACTTTTCACATGTTAGTGGTTCAAATCGCAAGATACCATTAGTTATGCATATAATGTTTGAGATTTCGTGGATTGAATGATCTGATTATTTTGAAAATGGCGGGGGATTGTTGAACATTTTCAAAATAAATGTTTAGTCCCACATTGGTTAGGAACTTCAAGTTTAAATAGTATATATGTACTCTTGCACCATAGTGTGTGTAAAATAAAATACAAGTGCTATGCGAGGTGAGCCACACGAGCGAGCCCGCGCGCCCACGGCGCGGCGCATTTTAGGCGCTTTTATAGGCGCACTTAGCACTTGGCACGTGCGTGTGCGTGCATATGTGTGTAAGCTAACCATGGGTAAAAAATTTTACCATTAATTTTTACCATTTTCGAGATTAAATGGGTAGTTAGTAGAGTGGTGAGTGGGTGCGGTTGAAACTACTCTCCATTAAGGAATTATCGCTCCACTACTCCATTGCATCAATGCTTGATCTGCTCCATTACTCCATTACATCAATGCTTGACTGTTCCTTTACTCCACTACCCCCCATTTCACTCTAACTGGTCATGACCAATGCTCTATAAGAGGGGAGGTTTGGGGAGGAAGAAATCATCTCGAAATTTACCAACAATTGCTCTTGTTTTCATCTTTCACTACTGCAAAGTGAAAGGTGAGTTTACTTCATCGTATCCTTTAGGATATTTGCTGACTCTTGCAGTGTAGAGAGTAAGACTTCCTTTAGGAAAGTGGCAGTGTTACACGCTTTGAAGTCATTGTAAGTCCCTCTGGTCTAAACAGATAGGTGGTGTTTGGAAGGCACACCGCGGTATATGTCGCCCGAGGCTATTGCCGAGCATAAGAAGGGGCCTGCCTGCGATATATGGGCTCTCGGGTGCGTTGTGGTGGAGATGTTATGTGAGCAGTCGACTTTTAGTATTAAACCCGGTGAGAGTTTGGAAGACTTTCTGGATAGGATTGGTTTTGGCGGCGAATCACCTAGAATACCGGTTGGGATATCGAGAGAAGCGCAGGACTTCTTGAAGAGATGTTTTGTGAGAAATAGCAAGTCAAGGTGGAATGCTAGCACGCTGCTGTCTCACCCTTTCTTAAAAGACCATATTCAGAATGCCGAAGAGTATATGCAATATAACATGGAATCAAATTGAGAGACAATGCTATTTGAAAACTAGAGAAAACTAAAAATTACTAATTTAGCCTACCTCTCAAACACTATATCAAAAATATTTTACAACATCTAAAAATGTTGTCATATTACGTTGTTAAAACTGATTTAATATGTATTAATATACAACAAAATTATTTATAATTAAAAATTAATGTGTAATGATTTATAAATTTAATGAATTTTCTTGTACTATAATATTTAGTTAATCATTATTTTTTTATTTTTTTATAAAGAATATTAAGTTATATATTAATTATAAATTCAACAAGTTTTAACAACGCATTGTATAAGAAGATGATTAATTGTTATAAAATATAATTTTTTGTAGCGAAAGTAATGCTAAAATCATTTTTTGTAGTGAAAATAAAGCTTTAGGGGTGTGGTATATTATATCCTGCTTTGGTTGACTCGAAAATAAGCTGCTAGAAGTTCTTATAAAGAGAGACTTTTCTTTTTTACTTCAAACCATTTGCACTATAAAGATTTTGTGTTTATAAAAAACTTAAAATGTCTCATTACTAGTTTTATCCTTTTACTCTCCTGATGTTTTCTACATGTTGTTGGTTGCTGCTTATTCCCTTCTATTGAGCAATGAGTCCTGATTATGTGGATCATTGAAGTTTTGCCTTGATAAATGCTAGTAGCATATGTTTTTCTGTTTAATGGAAAATTCATCATTGGTTTTGCTTGCTTCAAGTAAATGAACTTATTGTCTTTTTCTCAACTACCGTAGTTGGGGCATCTTCTGTTCTCTGTTGCTTTATGACATAGCCAAATATGTTGTCGTCCTATGTTTTGACTCTTTTGAGAGCTGGATTTCTTTGTAGAGGCTGATTCTTTGCATTGATTCCTTGGATGCTTGAGAAAGGCTCCTCTAGAACGTAAGAATTTTTGTAATAATTTAGGAATAATGCAGCCTTTGAAGTTAGGTATTGCGATCCAAAGTGATAATGAAGTAATGTTCAATTAAAAGTACGAGTGTAAAATGTGGTTCGTATATAAAATAAAGGTATGAGAAGTTGCATAATTGCGGTGCGGCAGTTGATTATGAATTGTAAATTGCGAAGCCTGAAGGCTGAAGTGCATCACTACTTAGTACATGGCCTGGCATTATGCTTATGGTACAGTTTATATTTTACTTTCTAAGAGTTTAATTTGTTTGTTGAGAGTGGTAAGTTGGCTCTACTAACCAACTCTTGAACTGGTTTTACTTTCCCTTGCTTAATTTTTCCACTCTTAATGAACTTGTTTTGATGTACTGGAGTTTTTAAGAAATTACTTAATCTAGCACAATTGAAGAGTTTGATCCAATTAGTTTGGGACTAAGGCTATGTTGTTGTTGTTGTAGTAGTACTGGGGTTACGTATCGCAGTGACGTCACTAATTCGTTTAGCTAGAAAGTTAATTTGCAGAGAAGCCAATTATCTACTCTCTCTGCAAGTACCAGCAAACCAACATCCAATTTGCTCAGTATGAATGCAGCTTCCATTCTCATACCTCAAATCGACAAACACAGATTTACACATTTGTGCTTTATTGTCTTTATTTATGAAATGTAATCTTATCATGAAAAAAAGGCCTTCAACTTCTGTGGTTTTTTGTGTTTCAGGTTGCTAAAAGCAAAAGCTTTCATTACAAGTCCATCCAAGGAAATGTGACCAGTGAATGCAATCTTTCGTTACAGAAACTCAAAGAATCTAAGCAATGCACCATCCGGATTATTGTTATATCCAAACCACCACGGTGCACTTACTGTACGTGATCTCCCATAACTAGTTCTGCCCTAAATGGTCCTATCACAATTCATATACACAAAAAATAGACATGTTAATATCTGTTTTTTTTCTTGCAAAAAATAGACATGTTATTAATTGTAAATTATTAAGTCCATAATCCCAATTATAGAGACGTACTTAATGATATTTTCGTTGACACCAAATTCTCTGCAATTAAAGGTTTTGTCTTCTCTTTTTTTCATGTATCCTCAAGCCGCCATGAGGATGGCAAGCACCATGATGTTTATGATTGTTTCCTTAATTACTGTTTTTTGTTTCCTCTTACCAGCTCATCTTAGAATCTCATTCATTTGAAATTTTGCTGATTGTAGTGAATATTTAACGTTCTCATGAAATAGGCCAGTTCTATTTGCTGTGAAGGAAAAAACATTATCTTGATTAAGGTGATGGAACATGAAAATAGTGGAGTTCGGAAACGACCATTGTATTAGTAATGAGAATTAGAGTTACAACAGCTAATTTAAAGGAAATGTGGATTACGAATAAACAGTAGATCTAATCCCAACCGAGCTCCCTAGTTAATTCAACCTCATTTGATAATTGTTTGCTAGTTTCTAATCCATTCATTAAGAGAAATCCAAGATTCTTCTAGGCTACCTGCAATGTCGCCACTTGACATCATGTTGGAAACCACTTTCGTCAAATACTACTTGCATGTTGAGGAACTTATAAATGCCGATACCACGGTTATGTGTTCCTATCATCCACGATTAGGAACTAAGATTCCATGTGCTGTTGGCATGTTTGTTTCAAACAATTCATTAGGAACTGAGATTCCCTGTCAGTTATTTTCATACTCTCTCATTGATCAACATCTCGTCGGGCTTACTTTAATTAGAAGGCGAAATTGACACTCTTAAACATTTTCGGGGTACATGGCTGCATGGAATGTACACATCAAGACAATGATTTGTGATGACAACAACAACAACAACAACACAAGGCCTCAATCCAAATTAAGTAATTCGAATTAGCTGCATTGATTAAACTCTTCCACTTCCGCTTCATCTTTCGTGTTAGATTTCTCAATTAACAGCATGGCAGAGATGGGTAGCAGAGTTGAGGATAGAGCAAAGCATGAAGATTTACTTGAAGCTCAACGATTTGCTCGGAGTAAATCTTAAAAAACAATTGCATTTGAATTCGAAGCATCCTCAAGAGAGCAACAGGGAAAAAAAAAAAAAAAAAAGAGGAAGAGAGCAATATTGAGCAGCTTGTACAATTACTTACCATGCATATGCTGCAGATTTCAGCCTCTTGAGAAACTTTGTAATTTCTTGTCTTTAAGGATTTCAGTATCGCCTCTTCGGACCACCCGCTTTTCCTTTCCCTGGATTGTTCCTCGAAGAAGCTCCTACGTTGGACAGCCATCATATCTTCATCTGATCAGATCCTACCACCTTGCTGCAATTGCAAATCAAATTATATTGTAATTACTCAATATATAAGAGAATACCTATTTAGCGAGTGCAATTGAAAAATAATGAATCAAAGTCGGCCTCGCTAAAAGAAATAGCTGAATGGATGTCGCATAAAGCCGAACTCGCACTCTCGAATTCCTCCGTCCAGAACTATTGGTATTGGAGTCTGGAAGAGCATCCAATATGACAACATCCTGTAATTAATTAAGAGAAGCAATTAGCATTAATTAAAGCTTATCCTAGCTAGTTCATAAACAAGTATCACTGATGATCAACTTCAAAGAATCAGTAATTGTAACGAAATACTCAAAATCCAAGGCTATGAAAAGAAGAAACTTACATCAATAAGTTGAGTAGGGAGAAAATGAGGAACATGTTGAGCATCTTGAAGACTGCCATAAATGTTTCCCCTGGATAATGCAGGAAACAAAGTACCGCCTGATGGGTGTCAAGATGATCTCTTATCCTTCGCCTCATGATTGAATCAAACGAAGTAGAGAGATGGGCATCATTAACAGGATACAAGCTCATTGTTTTAATTGTCACTTTAATGCCAAAAAAAGAAGGAAAAAAGAAGCAGAACTTAATTGATGGATTGTATAAAAGGCAGAAAATTAAAAGAGCAGATCGACGGATGTGAGTTTTGGGCTTCTCTATATATATGATATGATGTATATATATAGCCAATTGAATGCATTTGTACTCCTAATACAAATCCTAATCTAATAAATGAGCAGGACTTTCTAATTCTAATCTAATTCAATTCATGCCAATTGTATAAAAGGACTTTCTAATTCTAATCTAATTCATTTCATGCCAATTCAACCGTCATGATTATAGCTTTTATATGACGCAACAAGCAAGAACCATATATAAACAATTCAATTCATCAAGAATTCATCACTTGATCTTCAAAGCCCTAACCCTAATTTCACACTCACCCAAATCATTCATTCAATCATTCAATCGTTTCTGAACCCTAATTACCCAAATCGCCCATTCATTCATTCATTGAATCAGTTGTGCAAAATAGTTGATTGAATCAATGGAGGAGAGAAGGAGAAGAAAAGCAGTGAAATTGATGGACAAAGAGTTCTGTGTGATGAGTTGTTGTTCGAGGAATATCCATGGTGGGAAAACATGGGAGGAGGTGAAGCACATTGCCCATGGAGCTCGCAACACAACCATCTCCTTGGCCAAGCAAGTAGGCCTTCCTCAACTTGTGGTCGTCAAGTACGCCGCCATTGACGATTCCGATACTCTTCAGCGACAGAGTGAAGTCCACGCTAAATTCCAGGGCTGCCCTTACATTCTCCGGTGCTATGGAGACGAGTACTGCACCGCCAAGGATAACGGTCGGATCATCTACAATGTGCTATTCGAACACGCTTCCGGAGGCAACCTAGCTGATCTCATTAAGACTTCCCGCGGTGGCGCTGGTGGATTACCCGAATCCGATGTCAAGAGCTTCACCAAGTCCATTCTTTTAGGGCTTGATTGTATTCACAACAAGGGTTATGCTCATCTCGATATCAAGCCCAAGAATATTCTACTTGTCCCGGATTTGAGCAAGAAGAGGAAGAGGGGGGCCTCTGCCTCTGCTGCTTTTGATGCCAAGATTGCTGATTTTTGGATTGCCAAGAGTTCGAAACAGATACTGGCGGAGCTGCGATGGGAAGATCGGTGGTGTTTGGAAGGCACACCGCGGTATATGTCGCCCGAGGCTATTGCCGAGCATAAGAAGGGGCCTGCCTGCGATATATGGGCTCTCGGGTGCGTTGTGGTGGAGATGTTATGCGGCAAATGGCTTTTAGTATCAAACCCGGTGAGAGTTTGGAAGACTTTCGGATAGGATTGGTTTTGGCGCGAATCTCCTAGAATACCGGTTGGGATATCGAGAGAAGCACAAGACTTCTTGAAGAGATGCTTTGTGAGAAATAGCAAGTCAAGATGGAATGCTAGTAGGTCGTTGTCTCACCCTTTCTTAAAAGACCATATTCCGGACGCCGAATCGCCTCATAAGAAGGTTCGATATTAAACTAGGAGAGCAATTACGATTGGTTTTTCACTTACGCCATTGAGTGAATTCATCTACAAGATCTCTATTTGGTTTGTCATATAGTGTAAAGTTCGATTATCGATATTGAAATCGATATAGTTGTTTAGTAGTGTCTTGTTATGTTTTTTGTTAGTTTTAGAGGTCCTGTTATCAATTGTTAAAAGTGTTCAGGCATATGACACTGCCTCGTATATAAGACATATATTGTGTAACAGTACACATATACATACGGATGTAATAGATTTTTTTTTATATTCGACTATTATTTTCTATTAGAACAATGGCTTGGTTATCTTTCTAGCATTCTTTACCATTTTGACTGCCAAAATAATGAGAAATGATGAGATGCCTTCATAACTTGCATATTACCTGATCTTAGAATGTCATTCATTTTAGGTTTTCTGATTGTACTGAACCGTTAACATCCTTTTTTAAAATTGGCCAGTTCAATTTTGTTGATCATGCTTTGGAATTTAAAAGCGAAAACAACACTCTTGGTAATTTGGCTTAACCATGAGCTGCAGGTTCTATTTATTATGAATGTTGTCGCAAAAACGCCAAGAAACATACGGACTATGCAAAAAATTTGTACTGACTCATGTCCATGTTTTGCTATTTATATATTTCGTTTCTGTTTTAGCTTGATATATACCTTTTGTGTTCCTCATGCATAAGAAGAATAATTTACAAATTCACGATAGAGGTAAAATTCATTAAATGAAAATTGTTCATATTCTCGACTAGTTATCATTAGCTTTAATTTGCAGCACCAATTTATTGAGGAGACAACTTTTTTGTCATTGGAACTTGTTATCAGTGGTGTGGAAGAAAATTTATACTCGATAATGTTGGAAATATCAGCTGTGTTTTGCAATAACTTTTGTGGAAATGTATGTAGAAACTTTAGCTCCCAGAGAGAATGCACAGTGCATTGGTAAAGCAACAAAGGAATCACTTAGAGGAAAAAACAAGCTGCTTTTAACAGGTCTTATAGTCATTGGGGGATAGTTTTCATTCGGCTTATTGTAGTTGTCAAACCATTTGCGCTATAAAGTTCTACATGTCTACAAGAGAATTCATTGTCTGATTACGAAATTTCTTTCTTTTTATTTTTCTTATCTTTGCTTCATGTTCTTCTAATTCGGGCTTGAGGCTTCGTTGCTGTTGGGTGATGGTTATTCCTTTCTACTGATAAATGAGGGCAGCAAAGTTTAGTGAGAAACTACGGCTTAATCTCTGACTCGGTTTTAATATTCCAATTAGTTTTTATCATCTGGATCTAGAAATAATTGCATGGAAAGTGATCTTTCCTCCATTCATAATTGTCTATTGAGTTTACCCAGATAAATGCTTGTAGTTTATGCCCTTTCTGTTTGATAAAATAAAAATAAAAATAAAATAAAATTCATCATTGGCTTTGCTTACTTTGGCTTTTCCTCAACCACCATAGTTGGGGAATGCCCTGTTCTGTTACTTCTTGCCAAAGCCAAATATATTGTTGATTTTTGGTTAAAGCAGCTTGACCATTATCTGTTCTTCAATTAGCTGTATTGCCTCTTTTCCCACAAATCGATAAATGCTGATTTACATATTTGACCATTAAATCTAAGATTGACTAATTTGCTACTTGATTATTTTTCTTTCTTGGGTTCAACTAGCAGATTTTGGGTGTCTATACTGTTATCCGAAAGTTGTCTTTGGTTTGCTAGAAATTAGAATCAATATAGATAAGATATAGATTGACTTGACTCCAAGATATTCTCAATGCCTTTGCTTCATATTGTTTGGAAACGAGGACCAAACTCAATGGGAGGTTTGATCTGGAATGAATTATGAGCTGGATGTTGTTTTAATAATGTAATTTGGCAGTTAAGTCGTAGCAATTAAACCAAAATTGCTGGAAAATCGCCAAGGTGCCCAGGTTCTTAAAATCTGACATTAGCTTAGGGGTCGCTTCATGCAATTACAAGGTATATACAAAGCGAACAAGGCTATTGAGATTTTGATTGTCTTCTTCAAAAGGAGTTGCACTAAATCGAGCGCAATGGAAGGGTTTGATCCCATGTACCTGGCCCCAACTAATTAGAGATTGAGCTGTGACGACCATCCCCCGACTTAGGGTCGGGTCGCCCGGCCCAGATCGCCTCCCAGGTCCAAAACCGAATCGGGCCCAAACAAACGGTCTGGCTCACCTAAACAACTTGCGAAATAATCATAAAGATAATATGGAAATAGAATTGTGGAATAAAATATAGAGCAAATCCATTTGTCTATCAAAGAACTATAACTAGGTTTTTATTTTGTACAACTATGTAAGGTCATCCAATTCTCCCAAATAACTCAACTACAAGGGAGATAGTGTTCAACTACCCAAAAGACTTATTCAAAATATAACCCAAGTTTAATAGTTTTAAAAAATGAATATATAGATAATACAATACAAGGCTCACGTTAAGAGAGAAGGCTTCAAGCTATCGCCTCTCCCTTTTCTGGATCTAGCGCCAATGTGGATACCTGAGATTTAAGCGGGGTGAGCTAAAAGAACCAACAGAGCTCAATAAGAGAGAAGACTCGCTCAAACACTAAACATGCAAGTATTACCTATAAGTAAAACAATTCTACACATGATGTAATAATCCAAATTGTAAAGCATTTAATGAAAGGTAATGGAAACTTAGTTCTTGTTCCTAAACGGGGCATAAACAAGTTCTGACTGCTGATGTAGCTTATGCCTTCTGGAGAGGCTGTATAGCTTGACTATTGTCTGTTTTTCTTTTGGCTATAGTGTTTGTTTGTTCCCTTCACAATATCTTTTCTCTATGTTTTTTTGGTCAATGTGTGCTGATTGCTTCATTCATTCCTTGGATGCTTGAGAAATGCTCCTCTAGAAGGTAAGAATTTTTGTAAATATTTAGGAATAATGTAGCCTTTGAAGGTAGGTATTATTGTGATCCAAAGAGATAATGCAGTAATGTTCAATTAAAAAAATGTGGTTCATATTTAAAATAAAGGTATGAGAAGTAGTTGTTTTGCTCAATCTTGCCCTGATAACTGGCCTGCCTCAGCAAGTTAATTAGTTATGCATTTGCCAACATAATTTCGATGTTTACTGGATAGGTTTTCTTTTAAAATTGCGCTGCATTTTCGATGCAAATGAAAAGTTGCATGATTGTGGCAGTTGATTATGAATTATAGTAAATTGTGAAGCCTGAAGTGCATGACTGCTTAATAGATGGCCTGGCATTATGCTTATAGTGCTGTTTATATTTTACTTTCTAAGACTTTAATTTGTTTGTTGAGAGTGGTAAGTTGGCTCTACTAACAAACTCTTGAACTGGTTTTACTTCTCTTTGCTTAATTTTTCCTCTCTTAATGAACTTATTTTGATGTTCTGGAGTTTTTAAGAAATTACTATGGTCCGCATCGCAGCGACATCACATATTCGTTTTGCTAGTAGTTTTTCTTTTGTTCGGCTTGTTTCATTTGGAAAAGCACACCAACATCCAATTTGCTCAGTAAGAATGCAGCTTCCATTCTCATACCGAGAATCGACAAATGCAGATTTACGCATTTTTGCTTGATTGACTGTATTTATGAAATGAAATCTTATCATGGAAAAAGGCCTTAAACCTCTGCGGTTTGTTTGTGTTTCGGGTTGCTAGAGCAAAAGCTTTCATTACCAGTCCATGCTAGGAAATGTGGCCAGCGAAATGCAAGCTTTCATTACAGGAGCTCAAAACAAACTAATCAAGAAGCAATGCACACTCCATGCATGGATTATAATTTTAATATCCAATTCCACTTCAGTGCCCAAAATGGCCACATCACAAGTCACATAAACAAAACACAAGATCATATTGGTTAATCTTAGCTGAACAAGATATGTCTTGCCCAAGCACCAACCATTATCTTGATGTAATGGTTGGGATTGACTAGTTGTTCACACGAGTCTCAATGAGATCATAAGTTTGAATCTCCTAATTTTCTGAGATATCACAATACACTACTAGTTTTTCTAGTAGTGTATTGTTGTGTATCAGTTTTAGAGATCTTGTAATTCAAGTTTTTGAATTGCTTAGGCATATGACACTGCCTCATAAGACATAGAGTGCAATAGTAAACATATACATCTGAATGCAATAGATCCTTCCTTATATCATGTAATTCTTTTCTGTTAAAACAGTTGCTTGGTTATCTTTGTAGCATTCTTACCACAGTTTTAAATCCTTTCATGTTTTTTGTTTATTTGGTCCGCAAAATGTGCTAAAGAACTGAATGTTTTAAACTTGACACCAAATGCTAGTCAAAACCTAAATACAGACACATGTACAGTGATACTAACGAGACAAAACTAAGGGAGTGTGGAAAAGAATTGGTTTTTGCTCTTTCAAGAGAAGAGATTTTGGATTCAAATCTCTCCAGTAAGGTCCCAATTATTTTTTCAACAACTCGACTATCAAGGAATTTTTCTCCCAATAATCTGATTTTGTTGACTATTTTCTGCACCTTGTCTATTGACTGATTCAAATAAAAAAAGACTAACTTTTTCAAACACAAAAGAAGATAGAAACTCCCTAATAACTTATTAACAATTAGTTCAGTACTAACTAACTTACGACAAATATTGCACTTTGATATAACTTCCCAACAAGAAGATAAAAATCTAAAACTTCCGGAGAAGACAAATCAAAAACTTTCAATTAGGGACGAAAACTAACTATAAAATAACGAGGGTGTATTCAATTGAGATTTTAATAAACTTTTGGTTACTTTTATAAGTGGATGACTTTTCTGAAGTTAATAGATTTTGGTAGACTTTTATAGACTTTGATAAATTTTTATGTCATTTTGATGACTTTTATTAACATTTAAGATTTTCAGTGACTTTTGTGAACTTCTTAAACATAATTTTAATTGATATTAGCATTTTTTTGTGATTTTTATAATGAAACAAATATTTTGCACTTTATTATAAATTATTAGATAAATAATTATATTTCTTTTTCTTAAGAACTATTACTATTTTTTTTTAATAAAAAAACATATAGATAGATTAATGAATTACGATCAAGGTGGTAGGATAAAAAATAAGTAAATAAATATAGGTAAGTAAATCATCTTATAGTGGCAGAAAAGAACCAAATAGGATTATAGCAAATGTTAGTGCAAAAACTTTGCACTTTAAGAAAAAAAACATTATATTTTTTTTCCTTAAGAATGATAGTTTAAGTTTTCGAAAATGCACTTTTTGCATTTAAAAAAATACAATTATTTTCTTCAAAAAGAATAATATTACGCTTTTTTAGATTATAATACACTAATAAAGGAAACTTCATTGTAAAAAAAATAAAAATAAAAACTCATCAAAAATGTACAGTGATGCAAGAATGAGATCTTATTAATAATGTCATCATTTTCATTTTCATCAACATAGACATTAGAGTATAATGAGTGAGCAATGAAATCCATGAGTTGTGAAATGATTGGAGAAGTTGAAGATTTCTTCATGTATATTTTTATACAGAAAGTCTAGAAAAGTCGAGATTTGTAACCAAAATCCACAAAAGTCACCTAAAAATTCAATACATCTTACTTTTATAAACTCTCTAAAAGTTTAAATTGAATGCCTCAAAACTTTTATAGAGTTTTTAAAAGTCTATAAAAGTTCACATTGAATAAACCTTACTTTTAATTGAATACACCTAAACTTTTTTAATTATTTAAAATAATCAAAAGTCCATTAAAATCTCAATTGAATACACCCCTGTAAAACTAAAGACTTCCAGCGTCGCATAAATTCACGTAACACCGTTGATGAAGATGCACTGCAATAAGGATGTATCAATCTCCACAAATCTAATTATATCTTTTGGTTATTGATTAAACAAAATACAAAAGAATTTAATTGGAACTATTGACGATCAAAGATAAAGATCGGCCGTGGTTCAAAAATAAAAATTACAAAAGTAAATCAAGAAGAAAAATTTTAGGGTTTTGGAGGACTTAAGCTCTTTTATATGTTGACATTTTCTATAATGAAGTTGACATTTTCTATAATGAAATTTCCATATACATTGATAAAAAAAAAAAAAAAAAAAAAAACTCATATGGAGGTTACACATTCAATTATAAGATTTTTTAATGTAACAAAAAAGGATACTTTTTTAGATGAGAAATATTTTTGAAGGTATATATCAAGCATATACACTTAAAAAAAAAGTCAAAAAAAAAAAAAAAAAGAAGAAAAAAAAAAACATATACAACACATGAAAAACTTGAACCGCCCGGTTCATAACCGGTTCAGGGCAGTTGATTGTTTAATTTGGCGGCTGCGTCAACTCGAACGCGTTTCCTAGAAAGCTGTACTCACTTTCGGACACATCAAAAACCCTATAAAACCCCCCAATCTACCTATCCAATTCATCACTTCGATCTTCAAAGCCCTAACCCTAATTTCACACTCTCCCAAATCATTCATTCATTCAATCGTTTCTGAACCCTAATTGCCCAAATCGCCCATTCATTCATTCATTCATTCATTGAATCAGTTGTGCAAAATAGTTGATTGAATCAATGGAGGAGAGAAGGAGAAGAAAAGCAGTGAAATTGATGGACAAAGAGTTCTGTGTGATGAGTTGTTGTTCGAGGAATATCCATGGTGGGAAAACATGGGAGGAGGTGAAGCACATTGCCCATGGAGCTCGCAACACAACCATCTCCTTGGCCAAGCAAGTAGGCCTTCCTCAACTTGTGGTCGTCAAGTACGCCGCCATTGACGATTCCGATACTCTTCAGCGACAGAGTGAAGTCCACGCTAAATTCCAGGGCTGCCCTTACATTCTCCGGTGCTATGGAGACGAGTACTGCACCGCCAAGGATAACGGTCGGATCATCTACAATGTGCTATTCGAACACGCTTCCGGAGGCAACCTAGCTGATCTCATTAAGACTTCCCGCGGTGGCGCTGGTGGATTACCCGAATCCGATGTCAAGAGCTTCACCAAGTCCATTCTTTTAGGGCTTGATTGTATTCACAACAAGGGTTATGCTCATCTCGATATCAAGCCCAAGAATATTCTACTTGTCCCGGATTTGAGCAAGAAGAGGAAGAGGGGGGCCTCTGCCTCTGCTGCTTTTGATGCCAAGATTGCTGATTTTTGGATTGCCAAGAGTTCGAAACAGATCGGCGGAGCTGCGATGGGAAGATCGGTGGTGTTTGGAAGGCACACCGCGGTATATGTCGCCCGAGGCTATTGCCGAGCATAAGAAGGGGCCTGCCTGCGATATATGGGCTCTCGGGTGCGTTGTGGTGGAGATGTTATGCGGGCAGCCGGCTTTTAGTATCAAACCCGGTGAGAGTTTGGAAGACTTTCTGGATAGGATTGGTTTTGGCGGCGAATCTCCTAGAATACCGGTTGGGATATCGAGAGAAGCACATGACTTCTTGAAGAGATGCTTTATGAGAAATAGCAAGTCAAGATGGAATGCTAGTAGGCTGTTGTCTCACCCTTTCTTAAAAGACCATATTCCGGACGCTGAATCGCCTCATAAGAAGGTTCGAAAATAAACTAGGAGAGCAATTATGACTGGTTTTTCACTTACGCCATTGAGTGAATTCATGTACAGCATCTGTTGTCTTGTCATATAATGTAAAGTTCTGATTATCAGATATCGAAATCTGATATAGTTGTTTAGTAGTGTCTTGTTATGTTTTTTTGTTAGTTTTAGAGGTCCTGCTATCAATTTTTAAAAGTGTTCAAGCATATGACACTGCCTCGTATATAAGACATATATTGTGTAACAGTACACATATACATATGGATGTAATAGATTATTTTTTATATTCGACTATTATTTTCTATTAGAACAATTGCTTGGTTGTCTTTCTAGCATTCTTTACCATTTTAACTGCCAAAATCATGAGAAATGATGAGATGCCTTCATATTACCTGATCTTAGAATGTCATTCATTTTTGGTTTTCTGATTGTACTGAATCATTAACATCCTTTTTTAAATTGGCCAGTTCAATTTTGCTGATCATGCTTAGGAATTTGAAAAGCGAAAACAACACTTTTGGTAATTTGGCTTAACCATGAGCTGCAGGTTCTATTTATTATGAATGTTGTTGCAAAAACGCCAAGAAACATACGGACTATGCAAAAATTTTGTACGAACTCATGCCCATGTTTTGCAATTTATATATTTCGTTTCTGTTTTAGCTCGATATATACCTTTTGTGTCGTTCCTCATGCATAAGAAGAATAATTTACAGATTCACTACAGAGGTAAAATTCATTAAATGAAAATTGTTCATATTCTCGACTAGTTATCATTAGCTTTAATTTGCAGCACCAATTTATTGAGCAGACTACTTTTCTGCCAGTGGCTTGTATATATAAAAAAGGATAGGAGAAGTAACTGGCTGTAGTGGTGCATTTGTCATGGGAATATGGCTTCAATGGTGGCTTATTGCATTTGCTGACGAATTTCCCATGTTTATCAGATAGGTTTTCTTTAAATTACGCTACATTCTTGAAGCAAATGAAGAGTTGCATATATATATGATTGAGGTTGTTGATTCCTTCTGCAAATTGTGGTAAATGGTGAATCCTGAAGTGCATGGCTACTTGGTTGATGAACACCATTCGCTAATGCGTACTTGGGAGATTCTGTCGTTGCAGCCTTGGTTTATGTTATGACTTCGACATGAGACTGTCAATGATTTTAGAAAGCAAAGAAGACAATCCATTATATATCCTTAAATATTAGTATTACCATATCCAGTTTGCTTGTTTCGAGCGCATCACATCTGCGCTTTTACCTTTGTCCCATGTTAATGGAAATAGGCCATGTTCCCTCTTTAGGAGAATTTGATTAATTTGTACTTGAATGTCTTTTATTTTTACTTTTGCTCTCGCACCTTGAATTAGAAAATGTTGTCATGAAAAGAGCCATTCAAGTTTCGGTTTGCTCTTCTTTTTTCAGGTTGAAATAAATAAGCAAGCTTTCATCATCAAGGGTCATGCAAGGAAATATGATCATGGAATCTGACTGACACGGGAAATTCAAGAAACAAAAGCAAATTTGTGTTTGTGAAGAAGCTAAAGCTGCAGATGTTGATTAAATCCAAATCAGTTATAGTGCGATTCTTTTAGATCATCAGTACCTTCCTCAGCCTAGCTGATTTAATCAAGGATCATTATTCTGATGATGGTGGGTTGCTGGAATCCGACGTCAAGGCCTTCGCAAAGTCGATTCTTTTAGACCTTGAACACATTCACAAAAAGGGTTACGCTCATCTCGACATCAACCCCGACAACATTGTACTTGTGCCGCGGGGTGATCATTACTCATCCAAGAAGATGAAGATAAAGAGATCAGCCAACTCTGGTGCCTCTGCTGATGATTTCGTTGCCAAGATTGCTGATTTTGCGACTGCCAAGAGTTTTAATCAGATATCTACTGATTTTGTTTACGCCATCGAATGAATTCATCTACTGCCTACCTGATGGTTTGTCATATAATATGAAGAACTTTTAGTTTACACAAAACTGCAGGAAGCTTTTGACAATTCTAGCTGATGATTAGATATTGAAGCTGGTCTGATATAGTTTTTTAGTTGTTTATTGCTTTATATCAGTTTTAGGGATCTTGCAATTTAATTTTGTGAATTGTTTAGGCACATCACACTGCCTCATATGACATACATTGTGTAATAGTAAACATATACACAGTTGCAGAACAAGAAAATCTTGTTAGGGAACGAACTTTAAAACGGAGCGCGTGTCGACCACAGAGGGGCAGGAATGACGAAATTATATGCATATACATATGAATGTAATAGATTATGCTTTATATTCTGCAATTCTTTTCTGTTAAAACAGTTGCTTGGTTATTTTTGTTGCATTCTTAGCACAGTTCTAAACCTATTCATGTTTTTCTTTAGTTGATTGGCAAAATATGTTGAACTGAATCCAGACACTCGGCATCATGTTGGGAAAAAAATCTTCGCATACAGCTAATTCAAGGAAATGTGTTACAAATAAACAATAGATCCAATCCAACCTCCCCAGTTAATTCAACCTCATTGGACAATTGCTTGCTAGTCTCTAATCCATTCATTAAGAGAAAATTCAAGATTCTTTCAGGCTACCCGCAATATTGCCACTTGAAATCATGTTGGAAACTACTTTTGTCAACTACTAGCTACTTGCATGATTGTATGTAAAATTGATAAAACGTGCTTTTAAACCATGTTACAAACCTCTGTTAGAACAAATATACTACATGCATATTACTTAACTATAATATATATATCATTCTTTAATTCAATTACAAAGAACTAGATTAAATCATATACTAGAGGCTTGCACTAAATAGCAATGCCTTAAGACGAAATTTTCGTCCAATTCGATGTATGAATGATTCAAGAGGTTCCTCTCCAAGATACAACTGGATTGATCTTTGATTACACACCAACCAAAGAACTTTTCTTCTGCAACAGCAAAATCTCTCTCACCAAAACTTGATAATTATATCTATTTCGAAAATACAATATATAAACCAAAACCTGCCTCTCTTGAACAGTCACAACTGTTCAAGAGAACAGTTATAACAGTTACACCTTTTAGAAAACTAAAAGTTATAACTGTTCATACTAACTATCAATTACGAAATTACTAAATTTAATGTAAAAAGTAAAAAATAAAAAAATTTGTGTTATGCATTGGCTAAGTTATTAATCATTAGCCCCAAGGCCGTATCATAGACATATTAAATATCAATCAAGTATTTAGTAATACTCATAGTCTCTTATAGTTTCTTTCCCATGTAGGACTAAAATTTTGTTACAATACAAACTCAAAGAACCTTTAAAGTTCAACAACCTCTGGACGAAACTTAAAAACACCGATACCACAGATATGAATTTACGAATATGAAACATCTTCCCTAAAAATCTCAAGGCAAAAGCTTTAAGCATAATTACATAGCCATTGCGAGATGACATAATCCGGTCTTATTTCACTTCCTTATCTATCTCAAATGTCAAAAACCAAATCCTAATCAAGTTAATATTGGAATCCTAGTTCAAAAAGACATTTTTAATTCTTAATTATCTCGTAGAAATGGCAATTTTTTAGGATTTTTTAAAACGACCATCACCTGAACTGGGGTCGTGTCACCCGGCACAGACCGCCTCCAAGGCCCAATAATCGAATCAGGTTCGAGCAAGCGGTCTAACATGCCTAAAACAACCTGCAGCATATATATGGATAATTACTCGGAGAATTAAATGAAGGAAAATCCATATGACGTATTATCAAACTATCGTTGTGTTTTCAAATCCTTACAACAACTTAAGTCATTCAAATAATATCAAGTCCTTTAAATTAAATAAGAGTAAGGTTCGTTCTACGCGGAAGACTTATGTGGCGGCCCCAAACTCCAAGGCAAACCGGGTAACGCCACTTCGCCAGACACGTCACCGAGCATGCCACGTCACCGCACACTTATTTTTAATTGTGTAACGGCCCATTTTATTCACGTCTCTTAAATTTACAGACGTGGACACCAGCTCGGATCTACGTGGACATCGCGGTAGGCTAGGACACGCGGGGACTTAGGTATGCTAGTTATTGCGTGTTGGATGTTTATTTGCGGTGAAATTTATTGAAATACATCGCATGTGTGTATGTTGCATAAAAATAATTGCGAGATTGTGTGAACTGTACTCGCCTCGATATGTGTGTCGACGCGGGTACCGGGTAGTTGACGGGACCGAATATTAATTAGGTCGGGGAAACTAAAACACACAAATTATATAAAAATTGGCAAAGTAACTAATATGGAATGGGTATTAGGTGGCTAGTGACGCGGCGGTACGCGTATATCTCAGTTCGAACGCGAAACCGGGCGTCAAAACGCCCGAAAACACAAACGAGTGTCTTAGTTGTGTCACAGTTAGATGTCACTTGTACAAACACAATAACACACTTGTCCCAAATCAAACAGACATGGCCAAACTCAAACACCACGTGTCCATCACCTCACCCTACACCTACACCTCACACACACACACTCCATGCACACACACAACCGATCGGACAGAGAGGAAGAAGAAGAAACAGAGAGGAGGAGGAGGAGAAGGAGGAGCCGGGAAGGAGAGAAGAAAAGGTGGAGACGTCACGGTCGAGGTGAGTTTTAGTGGTTTTTGATGGGTTTCGGTGGGGTGGCCAAGATTTGGGGTTCAGCCATAGGGGCCGAACCGGGTCAGGTGGTTATGGCAGGGGTGTCTCCCCTGCCATCGACTCCATTGGGGTTGGGGTGGAGAGCAACCCCAACCCAATCAACAGCAAGGAATAAAAAAAAAAAAAAAAAAATTCTCGATCGAACCAGTGAAAACTAGTTCGATCGGATGAAGCGTGGCTCGGCCCATGGGCCGATCCTGGACCTGTTCTGGTCCTTGGCCGGGTCGGGTCCGACCCATTTGGGTCGACCCGACCCATTTGGGTCGACCCGACCCAAACAAAATAAAAAAAATAAAAAATAAAAAAGAGAAGAAAAATGAAGGAAAAATTTGGAAAAACTCCAGAGAATTTTGGGAAAATTTCGAAAAAGAAAATATTTCGATAAATAAATAGAATTGATAAAGTTCTATGAAAAGAAAATATGTGGGAATGTCGGACGCGACTTTTTGCGGGTGGTTTTGCCTCGAAAAGCGCAAAAATATGCAATTTGGCCTAAAATTTTTAGAAATTTGTTGTAAATTGTCATGCTAAATTAAATTATTGATAAATGGATATAGGTGGATACGGGTGATCAATTGGCGACCAAAGACCCAGTGGACTTGGACTCGGGGATTGATTACGGGGTATCGGAGTGCGTTGTGAGGTTTGTAAAACCCAATGGAAAAACTCTTGAGTATTTATTTGGCTTTGTAATTCCATTCAATTCCAGTATTTCCTTGTGATTTTTCTTATATCTATATCTTGTCGTTGTTTGCACGGTTGGTTAGTTACTTCCACTGAATTTTCCGTTATGTATCTATACATTCTAGACCATAGCATGTGTATCAGGAGTTCTTGGTGGATAACGACTCGAGCTAAGGAACTGCTACATATGTCGGTGCGTCGTAGGTCTACGCCGGCCACCGAGACGGATTAGGTGATTGCTAGTTGGGAGCGCCCACTAGTAAGATCCTAGAAGGAAATTCTGAAGTATGGTTTAGTCTGACTGGAACAGACACACACATTTGCATTTTATTGTTATTTACGCATGCAATGCCCTACTTACAGTTGTATGTTTACATTCTGCATGTTTATTTAACAGTATTTATTGAATTCAATTTATTTATATGAATGCTCGGAGGAGTTCCTTGGGATTTTACTGACTGGACTCGTCATCCATTTTTTTTTGTGATGATTGAGTGCAGATCCGAGTACAAGTAAAGGCAAGGGGATCTTAGACGACTACCTCTGATTGCCTACCTCTGAGGATTACTTGTACGTGTGATTATTTTGATATTTTGATTCTTTTGGGAATTGGGGAGTGACATGACATTGTATATAGGTACTTTACATGGTACAGTCATCTACCTTTATACACAGTACTTTTCAGGGTTTTTCCACAATAGGATTTGTTGAATTAATTAATATTTCTTGCATTTACGTACAACTTCCGCTGCATTTGTCATTTGTCATTTGTCATTTATACGTTGTACATACAAGTGGATACAAATCTCGAGACAGAAAAAGACGGACATGTGTGTCGTACACGTGTAGTAGGCCCAACCGGCAAGGAGTACACGGAGACACGTCACTCCGGGGCGGTGAGGGCCACCTCAAACTGCATGCGACCTACATCTTTATACGTATCTTATTAGCCTTAACTTATTATTTATGGATATTTTATGAATATTTGCATTAAATTGACTAAGTTAAGTTTTCACGATTTATTAAATTAATATAAATTAAACATCAAAACGGAAGTCTTTGAAGCATGCAAACACCGTGGAGATGAAAGGTTTGCATTATATAAATAACCCTATAGTGTGGAAACTCAGCATTAGATATCATGTATATCAAGAGCAACAAAAGTACAAAAGGTGAGCATATACATGTATCAGGTCTACAAGTCCTTCCCAAAAATTTCATAAAAGCAGTAAATAGATACATACAACCACCTACGCAAAAAGTGACGAGCTCTCCTAACTTAGATGTAGTCGCCTAAGACGCCCTTGCCTCGGCTCGTCGCAGGATCTGTGATTTGTCCCAAAAATAATGACAAATCTCAGGTGAGTAAATCCCAGTGAACGTTAGCTAATATTCACGAAATCCAATAAAACGGCTACAATTCATGCAATCTAAATAAAGGACAAGAATAAGGAAATTCCCATGATAAGTCGTTGAGAAGTCGAATTTGGACACGAGTGTAGCGTGACAGTGAACCCTGGTCGACATCCAGGAATCGTCTTAGCTAAACCGAAAGTAACCCATGACGACCACCTCGCCAAACATCTCACGGTCGAATGAGAGGAACCCATGAATGGGAGAACCCCATCCAAATATCTTTCGAGAGGAACCCATGACGTAGACTTAGGTCTTCGTCAAACATTTCTCAACGTACGGGTCTCACGGAGAATACTCACCGCGTAGCTCTAACATGGTCAAGTACTCGAACAGCGCGGGGTAGCTAGCCCCGGGGTGTGAGTCCGTGCCATGCTCGACCCCGTCGACAAACACACATACACATGTGGGAGTGGATGAACAGTAAATGTACAACAATAGAAAGCACAGTAGAATCATTGAAATGCAAAATAAAGTAAGATCCATAAAAGAATTTAACTAATTTTCTCGTGGGTTTACTTACCTCAAATAAATCGCAAATCGCCCTCAAAACACCCGTACACGCCTCGAGATACGTACCCGATACCCGACTATGGTATCATAAGTCTCTGGTGTCTAATTATACAATTTTCATCATTTTAGAGTTACATTAAATGAATTTATAATGTGAGACCAAAATTTGAAATAAATTTTTTTTTATTCCAAAACGTTTGATTCTTGGCACACTTTTCGAATCATACCGAGGATCGATTGTTCCGGCAACGCACCACCGCGCTGTTACTCCACGTCGTTCACCGCGCCGGTGCCGCAGCTGCCTTGCCGCCGCCGCCGCTGCTGGAGCGCGTCGTCGATGTCAACGTCGTTGCTGGAGCGCGTCGCCGCTGCCGACCCTGCTGCTAAAGCCGTTGTCCGCCGCAGGTAAGCTCCGTCGTCCGCTCCGTTGGTGAGCTCCGTCGTCCGCGCCACTGCTGCTCCTCGCCGGAGCTCCCTCCACCTTTCTCCCTCTCCCTCTCTCCCTCTCCCTCTCTTGGTTGTCTCTCTCTCACTATCTTTCTCTCACTCTCTTCTCTCTCTTCCTCTCTTCCTCTCTCACTGTTCGTTTAAATGAGAGAAAAAAAAAAGATTTTTTATTATTTATTTTGGAGAAAGAGAAGAAATGAATGATAAGGGATTGGTTTTGATATGGCAATGTGATGTGTGATATGATAGATGTGTGATGTGACAACTAAAGATTAGGCTATCCCATACACCGACGTTACGCGCTCACCGTAACGTCGTACACTCTCGTCACTACTCGCGCACAACGTGACCAATAAAATATCAAATAATGCGATGCGAATTATTTAATAATAGTAAAATAAATAAACACTCACACACAAAAATAATAAATTTTACCTCGTTAGGCGTGCCCTGGACTTTTCTGCGACGTCCACGTAGGTCTGAGCTTAGGATCTTAATCCGTAATTTGTCAGTTAATCAGGATTAATTAGAACGGGCCGTTACAACTTATTTATATACAACCCAAGTTCGATAATTTCAAAATCAAATAAATAAATATTGTCAGCCCCTCAATAATGTGACCCGAGTAAGCTGGCTAGGTAGCAGAAAAACCTAGCAATATCCAGGTTTCGGTGGACTCGGAAGGTTTCATGGGAGTTAGTTGCTGGTTGGTGCACCACGGATGATTTGCAGTATGGCGTGCGGAGGCTCGCGCATACCTATAGGTAAATCGTATGTGGCATGGATGAGGCAGTGTATATGGGCGTGGACAAGGTCGCGCTTTGGCGTACGCTTAGGCACGTCACTTAGGCGGGGAACACAATGGCGCCTTGGCACGGGCACGATCGCGCCTTAGCACAGGCTTTAGCTAGAGCAAGGCAACGCCTTGGCATATTTCTTTGGCACGTTCTTTGACGGGAGCATAGTGGCGCCTTGGCATGAGCACGATTGGGCCTTGGCACGAACAAGATCGCGCCTTGAAAGGTTCTTTTGGTACGTTCCTTGGCGGGAGCATAGTGGAGCCTTGGCACAGGCCTTGGCACAAGTAAGGTCGCGCCCTGGCAGGTTCCTTTGGCACATTCCTTGGTGGGAGCTATTTGTGGCGCCATGGCGAGAGCAAGGCCGCGCCTTGGCAGGTTCTTTTGGCACGAGCAAGGCCCGAGCAGGGCGATACCTTGGAGATCATCACGGCACGAGCAAGGTCATGCCTTGGCATGAGCAAGGTCGTGCCTTGGCACGGACAAGGCATACCTTGGCAAAGGTTGAAAAATCTTGACTTGGGCGTTGACCAAGTCAAAGTACGTTTGGCCTCATTTTTGGATGTTCCCTATTGGAGTTGGGGAAACGGCTTAACATATACTATAATGAGGGGTGACTCTCCTAGGGGTGGCATGGGCACGGAAGCAGGAAAACCCTCGAGCATGCCTTGGGCAACCATGCCAAGGCAAGACCCATGGACGGACCATAGTGTCGGCATGTGACGACCCCTTCTCTAAATAAGGGCACCACCTGGCCTAATCCCTTAATTAAGTCTTAATCTCCCCTATAAGACCTAACAAGGAACTAGTCAGCCTTAGTTAAGCACCTAAACACCTACCATTTATGATATCACTTACAAGTAATTAGATAGTTCAACTACGTAACAAATCAGAGTTAATTTAAATTTTCTTATCTAACCTATTATTCAGCGGAAGTCTTCTTAAGTTACTAGTGGACATAAGGCCTAACCTATTGTGGAAAAACCAGGAAATAAAGATCACATACATATATAAACAAAAGTGGTGATATATATAACATGTATCTGGTCAGATGTTCCTATCACTCAACACAAAAGTAAAATATCATGTATATAGAAAATGTAATACAAAAGAATGCAAAACGTACAAAAATCATGTCGTAACAGCTTATCCCCTTACTCGAGGTAGTCACCAATCTTCTCTTTGCCTAGTTTGCTACTCTATCGATCCGCACCCACCGTCACAAACTAAAAGGTGAGTATATGAAATTATTTAAGTAATACTGATAGACATTGATCCACATTCCCAAACAGGCAACAAATATCAAATGCCATAATTTAAATAACAACTAAGCTGAAAGAAACATCATGCAAAGAGATACTTGAGTTAAACAAATATGAACTGACTCAAGGCTAAGTAGTAATGGATTAGGGTCGGTCAGTCGTGATCTTCATCACATAAGCCTTTCCACTACAATTTGAGCTCTGCTCAATAGCATTACATTACAACAAATTGAGCTCTATATTATAATTTAAAAAGGTCGTACTTACGATTATACCTTTTCTATTCCAAGTGAATTAGTCATCACCGGAATGTATACTTGCTAGCATGCCCGAGTTTTAAAACTCGTCATGCTCACCCAAGTTATTCTTGCGCCAACAAACCCCGAGGTCCCGTTACCCTGGCACGTTACCCCGTATGTCATGCAAGGTAGTGGAGAAATTCCATAACATCCCGGCAAGTCTAGTGACTCACGTATGAAAGCTGAATTTCTATCATCAAATGACCCTAACCATAAGAACCACTTTCACTTTCAAGAATGACTCGGTAATGGAATCCAAGAAATGTAACTACATACTAATGCACAAAGGATAAGAGTCAAAATAAACAACTAAGCTAATAGCATGCTATATCACTGGCTTCCACATACAACAAGCAACATGACAAACTATAGGAATTAGAATCAATGATATACACAACAGAGTTGCTATGAACAACATCATAAAATGAGAACTGAACAAGTCATAGCATATGGATTTCAAAGGCAATTCAGTTCGAATAACTGAGAATGAATAAATAAATGGAATGAAATGTAAATAAATGTCTCGAATCAATTTACTTACATACACAACTATTCCTAAGCTATCCGACTTTTCGTCGCATCGATGTACGCACCCAAAACCTCATAAAAGTTCCTTTACGTTCCTAACATTTGAAAATTTATCATCTTAGAGTCAAGATACATCGGTCGAAATCGACTTCGAGACCAATTTGCCAATTTCAAACTTTTCGAGAAAAAATCCCGTGAAAGTCGCATCCGAAATTTTGAATATTTTATTTTTCATAGAAATTTATCAATTTCTAGTTATTTTTTTGAACTATCATTTTTCGGAATTTTTCCTAATTTTTTTGGAATTTTTCCAAATTGTTTTTCTATTTTTTGGCATTTATTTTCTTTATTTTATTTTATTTGGGTCGGGTTGACCCAACCGAGTCGGACCCGACCCTGGCCAGGGCCCTGAGCGAGCCCGGCCTGTGTTTCTGGCCCGGCCTATATGGGTGATGCACGCTCGCGCGCACAAAGCACGTACATGCATCTTCTTCAATGAGCCGGGGGCACAAAGTCCCTAGTTCTGGAAATTTTTTTTCTTCACCGTTTGTGATGAAATGAAGAGGAGATAAGGTGGACTTGAGATTAAATATTTGTTGTCCTCGAGATTTGTGCAACACGAATCTCGAGGCAAACCCAATCATTCACTCATCTTTCCACCGCCTTATATGTTTTATCCAAACTTTCTCGGGTCTCACAAAATGTGTATCTCGAGGCAAATCCAATGCACATTATTTTATATACAAACCATAGGCCCATTTATATATATATATATATATATATATATATATATATATATATATATATATATATTGATGTGGCTACATTACAACCACAACTTATATCATTTTTCATCATTTCATTTTTTTTAAATGCAATATAATGTAACTAGTTACGCTTACCCCACGAGCTAATGCCTCGGGCCCACGTCGACACACGACTCGAGACGCGTCCCCGCTCGTCTCGGTATATGCATACCCGTAAATAACTTAATCGTCTACATATATACAGTACACTAGACATACAACACATAAATATAACATTTACTTCACCTACCGTACCTCGGTAGTGACACGTATCTCACTCGGGTCCCACATTATGGGTCATATGACAACTAAACTTCTCAAGCATCTCCCGGTCGGAATCCTACTCACCGCATCAAGCAATGATATTGGCTTTTCCTGGATGATATTCTATAGAAAAGTCATAGCCTTTCAAAAAATCTAACCATCTCGTGTTATCTCATATTCACTCTTTTATGTGTGAAGAGATATTTCAAACTCTTATAGTCAGTATAGAGTGTGAACTTCTCTCTATACAGATAATGTCTTCATATATTCAGAGCAAACATTATCGCCGCCAACTCTAAGTCATGAGTTGGGTAGTTCTTCTCATGTAGCTTCAGCTGTCTTGATGCATAGGCCACCATACCCTCAATTCTTCCAGTTCTCGTGGAGCCATACGGTATGGTGGTATGGATATCGGTTTCGTAACTGACACCAACTCAATAATGAAATCCATCTCCCTCGGTGGTGGTAATCTAGGTAACTCTTTCGGAAACACGTCCGGAAACTCGCACACAACCGGAATCTCTTCAAGTTTCAGTCCATGACTATCTGTAATGGTATATACCGATACCAGAGTCTCCATCTCCCCACTAGTCGCAAGCCGACCTAGAGTGCCCCGGCTCTCGGTGTACTACCACTGTACAAAAAAACTAGACGCCCTGGAATCTCAAATATCACTATTTTCGCAAAACAGTCGATATGAACATGATATGATGCTAGCCAATCCATTCCTAACAACGCATCAAATTCCAGAAATTCTAGCACCCTGAAGTCTGCAGGTAACTCGACCCTGTCGATCTCTACTTGACATTTCTCCACCAGAGAACTCGGGTACACTTTATCTCCGGGTGCAGTACTCAAAATCAAATGGACTTTGACAGTAACCGATTTCAACCCTAAGATGCTTACCATGCGACTAGAAATGAAAGAAATGGTATAACCCGAATCAAACAAAACATAAACTGGATGACCACAAATGGAAACCATACCCTCAATGAGCTTTCGTGTAGCGTCGGCGTCTGGCTGTGTAATCGTATGGACGACCTCTCGACGCTGTGGTGGAATCACTATCACTAGCTGCGGATACTCTCGATTGATATGTCCCATATGACCACATCGATAACAAGTGATCGCTCTCTAGTCGACCCCCGCGCCCGATCTTGGGCTTGTGCAGATGCTCGTATCGCCCTGGTATGAAACTATCTCGTCCTCGTCCTCTACCTCTATCTCTACCACCATCCTGCTGACGTGGAGCTGGTGGTGCTGGTAAAACTGGTAAAGTAGACGTAGCAGGAACCGGTAATGCAGGTCTGACTGATGGTGGTACGGGAGGTCGACCCACAATAGTCTACAAAGGTGTAGGAGATGCTACATAAGGCACAATTGCCCCCTGAACACCTCTATCCCATCTCCTCGGTCTTTTGCCATTCTGTCTCCTCCGCTCATACTCAGCCATTTGATCAAGTGTCATCGTGGGTATTAAGGGTGTCCGTCACCACTCGACTCATACAATAAGTCTCGTGAGCAAGTGCACGCTCGAAAATCTCTCCCAATGTCCTGACACCTGGACTGACCACATAAAAACCAATATATGGCTTTAGTCCGCCAAAATGATATACATTATTGGCATCCTCCTTCACAAGGTATCCGGTGAACTGCCTCAAATAGTCGTATATGTCTCATTAGCTCATCACCGTCTCATCAGCTCCCTGTCTCAAGTTCATGAACTCATTCCTCAACCGCTTCATCACCTCAGGTGGGAAGTAGTGCTGATAAAACTTAGTCTTGAAAGCATCCCAAGACTCAAACTATCCCTCAGCTGCTATCGTCGCACGCCACCACACATCGGCTTCTCGATGCAATGTGTACGACGATATCTTAGCTCTGAGTCTATCCTCAATCTGCAAGACTCTATGTAGCTTCTCCTGCGACAAGACCCACTTCTCGATCTTCTCAAAATCTCTTTAACCGTCGAAGTATACCGGTTTCGATCTGATGAAATATTTCACCAGCTGGACTACCGCTGTAGAACCAGCTGATGGAGGTGTGGAAGATGGTGTATGCATAGACTCTACTGCTGGAGCTGCTGTCATCAGTGTTGCAGGTACGATTGGCACTACGGTCGGTACTCTAGTCAGAGTAGGACCAGATGTTTTGAGTTGGCTGTGCTGGTGGAGTAAATCGAGAAGTCATCAATGTGATGAGCTTCGCCAATTGCTGACCCTGAGCCAGCGACACGATTAGAAAGCCTCTGGAAATCCTCCGCTGATGGTATCGAAGGTTGGCTACCACTCGCACCGACATCATCGCTAGCGCGTGAATCCGCCATCTCCGACTGCAAATGGATAACGAACGCGAATCAGCTACTACGTAGATAACGCGTATATACACATAACAAAATTAACATGTAGATAAATATATCAAATCCCCAACTCACTTCACTCACTTCCCAACCAATAATTTCTAGGTGAGGATCATCTGGTTTTCCACATCTAACTAAGGTTTTCTAGCTTCTATTTCTGGTTGAACAAGGTAGGTCGTTCACTACATTTTGTAGTTGTGGTATCATATTGTAGAAATTCCATATTCTACAATCTTAGACTTATCAAGCTTCGCAATCCATGTTTCTCAAAACCATGGCTCGATCTCCCTATAAGACCTAACAAGGAACTAGTCGGCCTTAGTTAAGCACCTAAACACCTACCATTTATGATATCACTTACAAGTAATTAGATAATTCAACTACCAAACAAATCAGAGTTAATTTAAATTTTCTTATCTAACCTATTATTCAGCGGAAGTCTTCTTAAGTTACTAGTGGACATAAGGCCTAACCTATTGTGGAAAAACCAGGAAATAAAGATCACATACATATATAAACAAAAGTGGTTATATATATAACATGTATCTCGGTCGATGTTCCTATCACTCAACACAAAAGTAAAATATCATGTATATAGAAAATGTAATACAAAAGAATGCAAAACGTACAAAAATATGTCGTAACAGTTATCCCCTTACTCAGAGGTAGTCACTAATCTTCTCTTTGCCTAGTTTGTTACTTGACTGATTTGCACCCACCGTCACAAACTAAAAGGTGAGTACATAAAATTATTTAAGTAATCGATAGACATTGATCCACATTCCCAAACAGCAACAAATATCCAATGCCATAATTTAAATAGCAACTAATTTGAAAGAAACATCATGCAAAGAGATACTTGAGTTAAACAAATATGAACCGACTCAAGGCTAAGTAGTAATGGATTAGGGTCGTCGATCGTGATCTTCATCACATAAGCCTTTCCACTACAATTTGAGCTCGCTCAATAGCATTACATTACAACAAATTGAGCTCTATATCATAATTTAAAAAGGTCGTACTTACGATTACGCCTTTTTATTCCAAGTGAATTAGTCGTCACCGAATGTATACTTGCTAGCATACCCGAGTTTTAAGACTCGTCATGCTCACCCAAGTTATTCTTGCTCCAACAAACCCCGAGGTCCGGTTAACCCGTTCGAGGCACGTTACCCCGTGTGACATCCAGGTAGTGGAGAAATTCCCTAACATCCCTAAGCAAGTCTAGTGACCCCGTATGAAAGCTGAATTTCTATCATCAAATGATCCTAACAACAAGAACCACTTTCACTTTCAAGAATGACTCGATAATGGAATCCAAGAAATGTAATCGCATACTACTGCACAAAGGATAAGAGTCAAAATAAACAACTAACCTAATAGCATGCTATATCACTGACTTCCACATACAACAAGCAACATGACAAAGTATAGGAATTGGAATCAATGATATACACAACAGAGTAAGTTATGAACAACATCATAAAATGAGAACTGAACAAGTAATAGCATATGGTTTTCAAAGGCAATTCAATTCGAATAACTGAGAATAAATAAATAAATGGAATGAAATGTGAATAAATGTCTCAAATCGGTTTACTTACATACACAACGATTCCTAAGCTATCCGGCTTTTCGTCGCGTCGATATACGCCCAAAACCCCGTAAGAGTTCATTTACGTTCCTAACATTTGAAAATTTATCAATTTAGAGTCAAGATACATTGGTCGAAATCGACTTCGAGACCAATTTGCCAATTTTGCACTTTTCGAGGTAAAAAAACCCCATTAAATTTACGTCCAAAATTTTGAATATTTTATTTTTCATAGAAATTTATCAATTTTTCTGAATTTTTCCTAATTTTTCTGGAATTTTCTTGAGTTTTATTTCTATTTTTTGGCTTTTATTTTATTTTATTTTATTTTATTTGGGTCGGGTCGACCCAACCGGGTCGGACACGACCCCGGCCGAGGCTTGGGCCGGCTCGCCCGTGGCCGAGCCCGACCCAGGTTTCCTGGCCCGGCCCATATGGGTGATGCACACGCACGAGCACGACGCCTGTGTGCATCTTCTCCAACGAGCAAGGGACACAGTCCCTGATTCGGCTGGTTTTTTTTTTTTCTTTTCACTGTTTGTGATGAAATAAAGAGGAGATAAGCTGGAGTTGAAATTAAATATTTATCGTCCTCGAGGTTTGTGTTAATATTTACCGTCCTCGAGGTTTGTGCAACACAAATCTCGAGGCAAACCCAATCATTCACTCATCTTTCCACCGACTTATATGTTTGATCCAAACTCTCTCGAGTCTCGCAAAATTCGTATCTCGAGGAAAATCCAATGCACATTATTTTATATGGAAACTATAGGCCCATTTATATATATATATATATATATATATATATATATATATATATATATATATATTGATGTGGCTACATTACAACCACAACTTATATCATTTCTCATCATTTCATTTTTTTAAAATGCAATATAATGTAACTAGTTACACTTACACCACAAACTGCTACCTCGGGCCCACGTCGGCATGCGACTCGAGGCGCATCCTCGCTCGACTTAGTATCTGCATACCCGTAAATGACTTAGTCGTCTACACATATACAGTACACTAGGCATACAACACACAAATATAACATTTACCTCGGCTAGCGTACCTCGGTAGTGATACGTATCTCGCAGCGGGTCCCACGTCACGGGTCATTTTGTCATGATTCACAAATTAAACGTGTATTAATTATTGGGTCGTGGCACGACCACCCCGAATCGGTGGGACTCAGACGAACCGAGCTCTGGTTAGCACCCAGGGTGCCTGGGCGCGCAGCTAGGCACCACCGATCAGACCTTGTCCCTTGAGCAAGGCGAACTATAGGCTTGGATGGACCAAGTCAAGTGCAGTTATATGCGGTTATGTAACTATCTTGGTCATGGCTCATGACATGACCAACGCACATCCCAACAATTTTCAGGCACTATGAGCATGTGCCTATTGACTAGGTGGTCAAGACGGTTATGGAACTAGGTGGCAAAGACAAAGTAAGGAATCGTTAGGTGGTTGTTTTGAGTACTACATGGGTGTGGTGGTTTACTTAGTCTCGGGTAATGTACATAAGAATGGTGTCCTCGGCAGTTATGTAACCAACTTGGCTATTTTGCTATAAAACCAAGGCATGAGAGCTTGAGAGGATGCATGAGTTCATGCATGAGAGGCATAAGATGTATGAGATACTAGAGTTGTAATTTTATTGAACTAAGTAATAAACCTCCTTTGTGTCATTGTTGTTGTTCAATCACGTTTTCTTTGGTGTCTTCGAACTAAGGTGGTCCTTAGGCACCACGGGTTGAGTTAGGTGAGAAAAACTTTCCTTAGGGTGAACCCCTCACTTAACGGCACCATGACAACTGGTATCAGAGCCTCATTCGGAAACGATGGCGACTTGAGCAGCAAGTGATCTGAGTGAGAGGGTAGCTCACTTTGAGCAATTGATGGCAACGATGGGTGTTCCAGTGGAAGCAGCGGAGTCTTCAATGACGGCGCAGCGCATTGAAGGGCTGGAGATGCTGGTAGCTTCCTTGGTGGCTAGGACAGAGTCACAAGAAGCTTTGATATCCATGTGGGAATACAGATTCGAGGAGTTGGTTGCTGATGTTCGTGTAATGGGTGGACTCACCACCGAGATAGTGGAGAAGATGGTTGTAGAGGTGAGTCTACTCAAGAAAATCGTGGGAGGAACCTCAGAGACTTCTAGTGCGGCGAAAGTGAGACCTAAGGTGTCGGAGCAAAAGAAATTTTTAGGTAAGCGGAGCGCGAATGAGCTTGAATGTGGCGGCCCCAAATCCCGAGGTCGCCACGTGGGGAGGCGCGTGGGACCCAGTAGGTCAATGATCTGACAGGACCGCGGGGTTGCGCCTCCCCACGTGGCGACCTCGGGATTTGGGGATACCACATTGAAAACTTCCTTTGGGACATGGAGCAGTACTTTGCTACTGTCCAGACGGAAAAAACCCGAAAGGTCATCCTGACTTCCATGTATTTGGAAGGAGATGCGAAACTTTGGTGGCGAACCAGAGTTGATAACGATGCAGCTGTTGGTCGACCAAGGATTGTGGAGTGGGAGGTGCTGAAATGAGAATTGAAGGATTAATTCCTACCCATGAATGCGCCATGGCAAGCGCAAGAGTCCTTGCGCCAATTGAAGCAGAAAGGGATGGTTAAAGAATATGTGAAAGAATTCTCTTCCCTATTGCTTGACATTAAAAATATGTTCGAGGAGGACAAGTAGTTCAATTTCACTGCAGGATTGCAAGGGTGGGCACAGTCGGAGCTGCGAAGGCAAGGCATGAAAGACTTGTCGAGTGCAATTGCAGTGGCAAATAGCCTTGTAGATTACAAGACTAGTGGTGCTTCTTTTGAATAAAAAAAGAAGTACAAGGAGAAGGATCGAGCTGGTAGATCCAGGAAGGTGGAGGAGCCTTCTTCAAAACTTGATGCTAGTGTCTAAGTATTAATGGTGAAAAAAGGTTGTTTCATATGTGACGGTCCTACCGGGCAAGGGATCGCCTAAAGAAAGAGAAGTTGAATGCGATTGTTGCGGATGAACCGAAGGTTCGGATGAATCCATTGCAATTACTTAACACGGTGTAGGTGCAAAATACGGTGGGATCAGTGGGGCTGATGTTTGTGGAGGCTCAAATCAATAACCAAACGGTAAAGGTGTTGATTGACTCGGGAGCCACACATTCGTTTGTTGCAGAGAACCTAGCTCGGGGGCTTGGTTTGAAGCTTGCAGAGAGTGCGAGCATGTTGAAGGCGGTTAATTTTGAACCAAAAAAGGCTATGGGCATAGCTTTGGACGTGGGCAGTCGAATTGACACTTATGAGGGCAAGGTAAATTTGATTGTTGCTCCGTTGGATTTTTTGAGATCATTGCAGGAAATGATTTCTTGATGGCTGGGAAAGTCGTTGTGATTCCATCACTACATGGCTTGCCGATCATGGATGAAAAGGGGTCGTGTTTTGTTCCAGTAATGCGATGCAAGGGCAAAGGTAGTACACCAAGGCTAGTGGCACTACAAGTACGGGATCAGATGGAGAAATGTTGTTTTGGTGGGCAGCAGTCTGGTGAATAGAAAGAGTTGGAGTGTTCGATGAGGGCACTAAACATTTCGGCGGGGGATGTTTGTCAGCCCCTCAATAATGTGACCCGAGTAAGCTGGCTAGGCAGCAGGAAAACTTAGCAATATCTGGGTTTCGGTGGACTCGGAAAGTTTCATGGGAGTTAGTTGTTGGTTGGTGCACCACGGGTGGTTTGCACTATGACATGCGGAGGCTTGCGTATACGTATGGGTAAATCGTATGTGGGATGGATGAGGCAGCGTGTATGGGCGTGGACAAGGTCGCGCCTTAGCGCTCGCCTAGGCGGGGAGCACAGTGGCGCCTTGGCACGGGCACGATCGCGCCTTGGCACAGGCATTGGCACGAGCAAGGTCGCGCCTTGGCAGGTTCCTTTAGCACGTTCCTTGGCGGGAGCATAGTGGCGCCTTGGCATGGACCTTGGCACTAGCACCATTGGGCCTTGGCATGAGCAAGGCTACGCCTTGGCACATTCCTTGGTGGGAGCATAGTGGCGCCTTGTCACGAGCCTTGGCACGAGCAAGGTCGCGCCCTAGCAGGTTCCATTGGCACGTTCCTTGACGGGAGCGCAGTGGTGCCTTGGCACGAGGAAGGTCGCGCCTTGTTAGGTTCCTTTGGTACGAGCAAGGCACGAGCATGGCGATACCTTGGAGATTCCCTTGGCACGAGCAAGGTCGTGCCTTGGCACGAGCAAGGTCGTGCCTTGGCACGAGCAAGGTCGTGCCTTGGCACGGACAAGGTCACGCCTTGGCACGGGCAAAACATACGTACCTTGGCAAGGGTTGACAAATCTTGACTTGGGCGTTGACCAAGTCAAAGTACGCTTGGTCTCATTTTTTGATGTTCCCTATTGGAGTTGGGGAAACGGCTTAACATCTACAATAAGGAGGGGTGACTCTCCTAGGGGTGGCATGGACAAGGAAGCAAGGAAGACCCTCGAGCATGCCTTGGGCAACCATGCCAAGGCAAGACCCATGGACGGACCATGGTGCCGGCCACCCCGAACCGGTGGGACTCGGATGGACCGAGCTTCGGTTAGTACCCAGGGTGGCTAGGCGCGAAGCTATGCACCACCAATCAGACCTTGTCCCTTGAGCAAGGCGTACTATAGGCTTGGACGGACCAAGTCAAGTGCAGTTACATGCGGTTATGTAACTACCTTGTTCATGGCTCATGGCATGACCAAGGCACGTCCCAGCAACTTCCAGACACTATGAGCATGTGCCTATTGACCAGGTGGTCAAGACTATTATGGAACCAAGTGGCAGTAAAGGAAGGAAGCAATTAGGTGGTTATTTTGAGTACTACATGGGTATGGTGGTTTACTTAGTCTCGGGTAATGTACATAGGACATGTGTCATCGGCATTTATGTAACCAACTTGGTTGTTTTGCTATAAAGCCAAGGCATGAGAGCTTGAGAGGATGCATGAGTTCATGCATGAGAGGCATAAGATGTATGAGATACTAGAGTTGTAATCTCATTGAACTAAGTAATAAACTTCATTTATGCCATTGTTGTTTTTCAATCACATTTTCGTTGGTGTGCTTAACTAAGGCGGTCCTTAGGCACCACGGATTGGGTTAGGTGAGAGAAATTTTCCTTAGGGTGAACCCCTCACTTAACGGCCCCGTGACAGATACTATCATTATAAGGCTCACATAAAATGATGAGGCTTCAAGCTATCGCCTCGCCCTTGTTTCGATCGAATGCCGATGTATATGGTCCTGAGATGTAAGTAGGGTGAGCTAAAAGAAACAACATAGCTCAGTAATGTGAAAAACCCGCTCAACCATCAAATACGCAAGTAATACTTAATAAGCATGCAAGGCTAGCACGAATTGAAATTGAATAAAGCATTTAAAACAAGGCTTCGCATGGATTTACAAAGCATTAATTAAACACGTTAGTAAGATTGATAAATCATATTAAAGTCAAAACTCATCATCATGCATGGGGTTCACGAAAGAGAGATACCCTAAAAATTAGTAATAATATAAAGTCATGGTCTCATTCAATGCATACTAGTTATTAGCGAGAATCCGGTGACCAATTCACCTACCCTCGAAGTGATGGCAACCACTAGACGACACACGGGCCTTATGTGCCCTCTCGTTAGTCCCATCAAATTAATAGTAAATTCATCTAAGCCGCCACCGATGCATGTCCCTCTTCACAAAAGTACAAGAGAAAACAACTCCAACTCATGTCCCTAATTGATACATTTATGAATTCAATTAGACAAGTAAAGCCCTCGGTGGTAAACTCCAAAACATTCTAGGGCAGTAAATAGTAAAGCAATCGGTGGCACTAAAAACATCCTGGGGCATTAGATAATACTTGCTAATAATACCCTCGGTGGGAACTCCACAAACATCCTGGGGCAATGAGTATCATAAGAGGGAAAAATAAATGCACTCACATTCCATAAACATGAGATCCAAGCCAATAACATGATACAAGTCATTCCCCAAGTCTCAAGTTAAAAACATGTCCTAGTAACATAACTAATATCAAGCCACATTTGATAATTGAGCAAGCTCCCTACTTACCTCGACTCGCATCGACGTCTATAACGACTCCTGGTACGCTCGGGGCTCGGTGTGAACCTTCGCGCGACACTATATCACCATAATACATATCATCAATAAATGTTTTAAATTTAAATTAATTAAATCTTTCATTTATCGATCTTTGGGATCCACTAGTGTTGGTCCCGCGGGTCCCCCGTCGCCCAATACGAGGGTCGAGGGGTGGGACCCGATCGATCTCCCTCAGAAATTGGGTAGTGCCCCATTTGAAAGTGATAATTTTTGTTTATTTATAATACGTATTTTTGTACTTGTACTTTAATATACACATATATTAATATATGTATATATATATATATTTATATATATATAATGGTGTTGAAAGGTTAACACTAGTTGACCAAATCAGGGGCTGTTGGCTCCTGGTTTGAGAACCAGGGGCCTAGCCCCTAGTGTGTATGGTCGGCAGGGAGGAGGGCAACCCCCCTCCCTGACCACCGATGGTGGTGCCCAGCGTCGATCGGCGGCCCCTTCCAGCCCACGGTTTGGACGACTATGAGGGTGGAGGTGGTCGTGACACCACCCCTTCCCTTCCTCTCCTACTGTGCTAGTACCATGCCGTCGCCGACGACATCGCTGTTGCCGGTAGCGGCAACGGTAAGGCCGCCGCCAATCGTTTCAACCGCCTTGTCGGTTCTACAAATCACTAAACAATGTGGTTTTCCACCATTGTTTTGTCGAATTCAAGCTTAATATTCATTTAAAACAAAATTAAGAGGATGAGTGAGATACGTGTACCTCGATTTAGGGTTCTCCTCGAGTTAGACTTCCAGCACCTCAATTTCCTTTTTCTCTCTTAGTAGTTAATTTTTTTTTAATAAAAAAGGGGCGGTTTCAAATTGATTTATATAGTAGGGTTAATTTGTGTAGAGTTTATAAAATTATTTAATTGCCCTTAGGGTCGATGTTTTGGATTTTTGGGTCGTCACATTTTTTGTCACCAACATCCCCTTTATTATTAGTAGTGCTTTTGTGACGAGAGAAAGAGATAATAGATCGGGATAACACTAACCATTGCATCCAATAGTTACTTGTCGTCACCTACCTCTCTCGCCCCCACCAATTCATATATCATCACCAAATCATGCATCCACAAGTGGGTGGATTTTCACACTTCTTTGGAGGTGCAATCTCGTGGGCTTCAAAGAAGCAAACTTTAATGGTGGTTCTACCATGGAATCGATTTTATTGCATTGGCCTCAGCTTCAAAAGAAGCTAAATGGCTACGTGAATTATTACACGAGATACCATTGTGGCCTAAACCGGTAGCTCCAATCTCTATCCATTGTGGTAGTTAGGCCACATTGGCAAGGGCTTATAGCCAAATGTACAACGGTAAATCCAAACATATTGGACTGAGACATAGTTGTGTTAGAGAATTGATAACAAGAGGAGTTATCACAATTGACTATGTGAAATCTAGTCAAAACTTGGCAGATCCCCTTACTCAAGGATTGCCAAGAGACTTGGTGAATAAAACATCAAGAGGGATGAGTCTCAAGCCCATGAATTACAGGTCACCAATAGTGGAAACTTAACTCGACGCCTAACATTACGTTAAGTCTTGAGTTCAATGCAATCAAATTCATTATGAGAGTGACTGTGAGCACTAAATTTTAATAACCATCCCAAAGTTGTTAGTGCTCGGTACCTGCATGTAAAGATAGGAGGTCGAGATGATCTCTTAATAGTCTTCTAAAGGTAGTTAAATTGCGGGGGTACTAGAATGGAGACTACCTATGTGGATGTGAAGTGCGGCCGCTTCAAGGAGTTCAATGGCTTGACTCCAAAGACATTCACGAGAAGATACATGACGAAGGCCAATGTTGAATGTGTTAGGATATTTATGGCTTTTTGCTGGTGTAAGTTTATGCGTGATATGTTTATGCTACATATTGAATAGAATCATTGGTTCAAAGTTTATCTACCATGTAATTCTAATATGATGTAATGAACTTTTCACATGTTAGTGGTTCAAATCGCAAGATACCATTAGTTATGCATATAATGTTTGAGATTTCGTGGATTGAATGATCTGATTATTTTGAAAATGGCGGGGGATTGTTGAACATTTTCAAAATAAATGTTTAGTCCCACATTGGTTAGGAACTTCAAGTTTAAATAGTATATATGTACTCTTGCACCATAGTGTGTGTAAAATAAAATACAAGTGCTATGCGAGGTGAGCCACATGAGCGAGCGCGCGCGCCCACAGCGCGGCGCATTTTAGGCGCTTTTATAGGCGCACTTAGCACTTGGCACGTGCGTGTGCGTGCATATGTGTGTAAGCTAACCATGGGTAAAATTTTTTACCATTTTCGAGATTAAATGGGTAGTTAGTAGAGTGGCTGAGTGGGTGCAGTTGAAACTACTCTCCATTAAGGAATTACTGCTCCACTACTCCATTGCATCAATGTTTGACTGCTCCATTACTTCATTACATCAATGCTTGACTGTTCCACTACTCCACTACCCCATTTTCACTCTAACTGGTCATGACCAATGCTCTATAAGAGGGGAGGTTTGGGGAGGAAGAAATCATCTCGAAATTTACCAACAATTGCTCTTGTTTTCATCTTTCACTACTGCAAAGTGAAAGGTGAGTTTACTTCATCGTATCCTTTAGGATATTTGCTGACTCTTGCAGTGTAGAGAGTAAAACTTCCTTTAGGAAAGTGGCGCAAGTGTTACACGCTTTGAAGTCATTGTAAGTCCCTCTCGGTCTAACGAGATAGGTGGTGTTTGGAAGGCACACCGCGGTATATGTCGCCCGAGGCTATTGCGAGCATAAGAAGGGGCTCGCTCTGCGATATATGGGCTCTCGGGTGCGTTGTGGTGGAGATGTTATGCGAGCAGTCCACTTTTAGTATTAAACCCGGTGAGAGTTTGGAAGACTTTCTGGATAGGATTGGTTTTGGCGGCGAATCACCTAGAATACCGGTTGGGATATCGAGAGAAGCGCAGGACTTCTTGAAGAGATGTTTTGTGAAAAATAGCAAGTCAAGGTGGAATGCTAGCACGCTGCTGTCTCACCCTTTCTTAAAAGACCATATTCCGAATGCCGAATAGTATATGCAATATAACATGGAATCAAATTGAGAGACAATGCTATTTGAAAACCAGAGAAAACTAAAAATTACTAATTTAGCCCACCTCTCAAACACTATATCAAAAATATTTTACAACATCTAAAAATGTTGTCATATTACGTTGTTAAAACTGATTTAATATGTATTAATATACAACAAAATTATTTATAATTAAAAATTAATGTGTAATGATTTATAAATTTAATGAATTTTCTTGTACTATAATATTTAATTAATCATTATTTTTTTTTAAAGAATATTAAGTTATATATTAATTATAAATTCAACAAGTTTTAACAACGCATTGTATAAGAAAATGATTAATTGTTATAAAAGATAATTTTTTGTAGCGAAAGTAATGCTAAAATCATTTTTTGTAGTGAAAATAAAGCTTTAGGGGTGTGGTATATTATATCCTGCTTTGGTTGACTCGAAAATAAGCTGCTAGTAGTTCTTATAAAGAGAGACTTTTCTTTTTTACTTCAAACCATTTGCACTATAAAGATTTTGTGTTTATAAAAAACTTAAAATGTCTCATTAAAAGTTTTATCCTTTACTGATGTTTTCTACATGTTGTTGGTTGCTGCTTATTCCCTTCTATTGAGCAATGAGTCTTGATTATGTGGATCATTGAAGTTTTGCCTTGATAAATGCTAGTAGCATATGTTTTTCTGTTTAATGGAAAATTCATCATTGGTTTTGCTTGCTTCAGTAAATGAACTTATTGTCTTTTTCTCAACTATCGTAGTTGGGGCATCTTCTGTTCTCTGTCGCTTTATGGCATAGCCAAATATGTTGTCGTCCTATGTTTTGACTCTTTTGAGAGCGGATTTCTTGTAGAGGTGATTCTTTGCATTGATTCCTTGGATGCTTGAGAAAGGCTCCTCTAGAACGTAAGAATTTTTGTAAAAATTTAGGAATAATGCAGCCTTTGAAGTTAGGTATTGCGATCCAAAGTGATAATGAAGTAATGTTCAATTAAAAGTACAGTGTAAAATGTGGTTCGTATATAAAATAAAGGTATGAGAAGTTGCATAATTGCGGTGCGGCAGTTGATTATGAATTATAGTAAATTGCGAAGCCTGAAGGCTGAAGTGCATCACTACTTAGTACATGGCCTGGCATTATGCTTATGGTACAGTTTATATTTTACTTTCTAAGAGTTTAATTTGTTTGTTGAGAGTGGTAAGTTGGCTCTACTAACCAACTCTTGAACTGGTTTTACTTTCCCTTGCTTAATTTTTCCACTCTTAATGAACTTGTTTTGATGTACTGGAGTTTTTAAGAAATTACTTAATCTAGCACAATTGAAGAGTTTGATCCAATTAGTTTGGGACTAAGGCTATGTTGTTGTTGTTGTTGTAGTAGTACTGGGGTTACGTATCGCAGTGACGTCACTAATTCGTTTAGCTAGAAAGTTAATTTGCAGAGAAGCCAATTATCTACTCTCTCTGCAAGTACCAGCAAACCAACATCCAATTTGCTCAGTATGAATGCAGCTTCCATTCTCATACCTCAAATCGACAAACACAGATTTACACATTTGTGCTTTATTGTCTTTATTTATGAAATGTAATCTTATCATGAAAAAAAGGCCTTCAACTTCTGTGGTTTTTTGTGTTTCAGGTTGCTAAAAGCAAAAGCTTTCATTACAAGTCCATCCAAGGAAATGTGACCAGTGAATGCAATCTTTCGTTACAGAAACTCAAAGAATCTAAGCAATGCACCATCCGGATTATTGTTATATCCAAACCACCACGGTGCACTTACTGTACGTGATCTCCCATAACTAGTTCTGCCCTAAATGGTCCTATCACAATTCATATACACAAAAAATAGACATGTTAATATCTGTTTTTTCTCTTGCAAAAAATAGACATGTTATTAATTGTAAATTATTAAGTCCATAATCCCAATTATAGAGACGTACTTAATGATATTTTCGTTGACACCAAATTCTCTGCAATTAAAGGTTTTGTCTTCTCTTTTTTCATGTATCCTCAAGCCGCCATGAGGATGGCAAGCACCATGATGTTTATGATTGTTTCCTTAATTACTGTTTTTTGTTTCCTCTTACCAGCTCATCTTAGAATCTCATTCATTTGAAATTTTGCTGATTGTAGTGAATATTTAACGTTCTCATGAAATAGGCCAGTTCTATTTGCTGTGAAGGAAAAAACATTATCTTGATTAAGGTGATGGAACATGAAAATAGTGGAGTTCGGAAACGACCATTGTATTAGTAATGAGAATTAGAGTTACAACAGCTAATTTAAAGGAAATGTGGATTACGAATAAACAGTAGATCTAATCCCAACCGAGCTCCCTAGTTAATTCAACCTCATTTGATAATTGTTTGCTAGTTTCTAATCCATTCATTAAGAGAAATCCAAGATTCTTCTAGGCTACCTGCAATGTCGCCACTTGACATCATGTTGGAAACCACTTTCGTCAAATACTACTTGCATGTTGAGGAACTTATAAATGCCGATACCACGGTTATGTGTTCCTATCATCCACGATTAGGAACTAAGATTCCATGTGCTGTTGGCATGTTTGTTTCAAACAATTCATTAGGAACTGAGATTCCCTGTCAGTTATTTTCATACTCTCTCATTGATCAACATCTCGTCGGGCTTACTTTAATTAGAAGGCGAAATTGACACTCTTAAACATTTTCGGGGTACATGGCTGCATGGAATGTACACATCAAGACAATGATTTGTGATGACAACAACAACAACAACAACACAAGGCCTCAATCCAAATTAAGTAATTCGAATTAGCTGCATTGATTAAACTCTTCCACTTCCGCTTCATCTTTCGTGTTAGATTTCTCAATTAACAGCATGGCAGAGATGGGTAGCAGAGTTGAGGATAGAGCAAAGCATGAAGATTTACTTGAAGCTCAACGATTTGCTCGGAGTAAATCTTAAAAAACAATTGCATTTGAATTCGAAGCATCCTCAAGAGAGCAACAGGGAAAAAAAAAAAAAAAAGAGGAAGAGAGCAATATTGAGCAGCTTGTACAATTACTTACCATGCATATGCTGCAGATTTCAGCCTCTTGAGAAACTTTGTAATTTCTTGTCTTTAAGGATTTCAGTATCGCCTCTTCGGACCACCCGCTTTTCCTTTCCCTGGATTGTTCCTCGAAGAAGCTCCTACGTTGGACAGCCATCATATCTTCATCTGATCAGATCCTACCACCTTGCTGCAATTGCAAATCAAATTATATTGTAATTACTCAATATATAAGAGAATACCTATTTAGCGAGTGCAATTGAAAAATAATGAATCAAAGTCGGCCTCGCTAAAAGAAATAGCTGAATGGATGTCGCATAAAGCCGAACTCGCACTCTCGAATTCCTCCGTCCAGAACTATTGGTATTGGAGTCTGGAAGAGCATCCAATATGACAACATCCTGTAATTAATTAAGAGAAGCAATTAGCATTAATTAAAGCTTATCCTAGCTAGTTCATAAACAAGTATCACTGATGATCAACTTCAAAGAATCAGTAATTGTAATGAAATACTCAAAATCCAAGGCTATGAAAAGAAGAAACTTACATCAATAAGTTGAGTAGGGAGAAAATGAGGAACATGTTGAGCATCTTGAAGACTGCCATAAATGTTTCCCCTGGATAATGCAGGAAACAAAGTACCGCCGCGATGGGTGTCAAGATGATCTCTTATCCTTCGCCTCATGATTGAATCAAACGAAGTAGAGAGATGGGCATCATTAACAGGATACAAGCTCATTGTTTTAATTGTCACTTTAATGCCAAAAAAGAAGGAAAAAAGAAGCAGAACTTAATTGATGGATTGTATAAAAGGCAGAAAATTAAAAGAGCAGATCGACGGATGTGAGTTTTGGGCTTCTCTATATATATGATATGATGTATATATATAGCCAATTGAATGCATTTGTACTCCTAATACAAATCCTAATCTAATAAATGAGCAGGACTTTCTAATTCTAATCTAATTCAATTCATGCCAATTGTATAAAAGGACTTTCTAATTCTAATCTAATTCATTTCATGCCAATTCAACCGTCATGATTATAGCTTTTATATGACGCAACAAGCAAGAACCATATATAAACAATTCAATTCATCAAGAATTCATCACTTGATCTTCAAAGCCCTAACCCTAATTTCACACTCACCCAAATCATTCATTCAATCATTCAATCGTTTCTGAACCCTAATTACCCAAATCGCCCATTCATTCATTCATTGAATCAGTTGTGCAAAATAGTTGATTGAATCAATGGAGGAGAGAAGGAGAAGAAAAGCAGTGAAATTGATGGACAAAGAGTTCTGCGTGATGAGTTGTTGTTCGAGGAATATCCATGGTGGGAAAACATGGGAGGAGGTGAAGCACATTGCCCATGGAGCTCGCAACACAACCATCTCCTTGGCCAAGCAAGTAGGCCTTCCTCAACTTGTGGTCGTCAAGTACGCCGCCATTGACGATTCCGATACTCTTCAGCGACAGAGTGAAGTCCACGCTAAATTCCAGGGCTGCCCTTACATTCTCCGGTGCTATGGAGACGAGTACTGCACCGCCAAGGATAACGGTCGGATCATCTACAATGTGCTATTCGAACACGCTTCCGGAGGCAACCTAGCTGATCTCATTAAGACTTCCCGCGGTGGCGCTGGTGGATTACCCGAATCCGATGTCAAGAGCTTCACCAAGTCCATTCTTTTAGGGCTTGATTGTATTCACAACAAGGGTTATGCTCATCTCGATATCAAGCCCAAGAATATTCTACTTGTCCCGGATTTGAGCAAGAAGAGGAAGAGGGGGGCCTCTGCCTCTGCCTCTGCTGCTTTTGATGCCAAGATTGCTGATTTTTGGATTGCCAAGAGTTCGAAACAGATACTGGCGGAGCTGCGATGGGAAGATCGGTGGTGTTTGGAAGGCACACCGCGGTATATGTCGCCCGAGGCTATTGCCGAGCATAAGAAGGGGCCTGCTCGCGATATATGGGCTCTCGGGTGCGTTGTGGTGGAGATGTTATGCGGGCAAATGGCTTTTAGTATCAAACCCGGTGAGAGTTTGGAAGACTTTCGGATATGATTGGTTTTGGCGGCGAATCTCCTAGAATACCGGTTGGGATATCGAGAGAAGCACATGACTTCTTGAAGAGATGCTTTGTGAGAAATAGCAAGTCAAGATGGAATGCTAGTAGGTCGTTGTCTCACCCTTTCTTAAAAGACCATATTCTCGGACGCCGAATCGCCTCATAAGAAGGTTCGAAAATAAACTAGGAGAGCAATTATGGTTGGTTTTTCACTTACGCCATTGAGTGAATTCATGTACAAGATCTCTTTGTCTTGTCATATAATGTAAAGTTCGATTATCGATATTGAAATCGATATAGTTGTTTAGTAGTGTCTTGTTATGTTTTTTTGTTAGTTTTAGAGGTCCCGCTATCAATTTTTAAAAGTGTTCGGGCATACGACATTAATCGCCTCGTATATAAGACATATATTGCGTAACAGTACACATATACATATGGATGTAATAGATTATTTTTTATATTCGACTATTATTTTCTATTAGAACAATTGCTTGGTTATCTTTCTAGCATTCTTTACCATTTTAACTGCCAAAATCATGAGAAATGATGAGATGCCTTCATATTACCTGATCTTAGAATGTCATTCATTTTTGGTTTTCTGATTGTACTGAATCATTAACATCCTTTTTTAAATTGGCCAGTTCAATTTTGCTTAGGAATTTGAAAAGTGAGAAACAACACTTTTGGTAATTTGGCTTAACCATGACCTGCAGGTTCTATTTCTTATGAATGTTGTCACAAAAACACCAAGAAACATACGGACTATGCAAAAATTTTGTACTGACTCATGCCCATCTTTTGCTATTTATATATTTCGTTTCTGTTTTAACTCGATATATACCTTTTGTGTTCCTCATGCATAAGAAGAATAATTTACAGATTCACTACAGAGGTCAAATTCATTAAATGAAAATTGTTCATATTCTCGACTAGTTATCATTAGCTTTAATTTGCAGCACCAATTTATTGAGCGGACTACTTTTCTGTCAGTGGCTTGTATATATAAAAAAGGATAGTAGAGGTAACTGGCCTCGGCAATGTAGTGGTGCATTTGTCATGGGAATATGGCTTCAATGGTGGCTTATTGCATTTGCTGACGAATTTCCCATGTTTATCAGATTGGTTTTCTTTAAATTACGCTACATTCTTGAAGCAAATGAAGAGTTGCATATAAATAAGACCGAGGTTGTTGATTCCTTTTGCAAATTGTGGTAAATGGTGAATCCTGAAGTGCATGGCTACTTGGTTGATGAACACCATTCGCTAATGCACACTTGGGAGATTCTGTCGTTGCAGCCTTGGTTTATGTTATGACTTCTGTTAAATATATTTTATATATTTTATCATCTCGAAAGTATAAATGTAGATAGATTATTATATGTTAGATTTTGTGTATATATTGGGACCATTGATAATGAGAAAGGGAGGAAGTCATTCTTTCAATTCTTTCATGGTATCAGAGCAATAGGTTTCTTCCCTTCTCCGGTCCGCCTCTTCCTGCTTCCTCGCGCTCGCCGATCCGCGTTTTCTTCCGCCTCTTCCTGCTTCCTCGCGCTCACCACCGACGCCGGCGCCTTGTTCTTCTTCTTCTTCGGCAGGGCCACTTGCTCTTCTTCTTCGGATCCGCTCGCCCAGATCCGCGCCGCCTCGTCGTAGGCCATCCCGGCCCCACGACGCTTCCGGACGCCTCGGTAGATCCGCCACCAGCCGCCTCTAGCCTCTCTCCCGCTGCCTTTCCCCTCTGCTCTCTCGCCGCCTCTCTCTCGGCTCTCTCTCGGCCCCGCGCGCGCGCGACCACCCGCGACACCAGCCTCGGCCGCCAGCCTCCCCGCGGACTCGTACCGTCGGAGCCTTCTCCGCCACCGTCTTCTTCTCCTCGGTTGGCTTCTCCGCCTGCGCGCCGTCCCGCGCAGCCCGCGCCTCCCCGCGTCGTCTCCCTCCGGCCGACCCAGCTCGCCGCCACCCGAGCCAGCAGCGCTCGCCGCCACCCGAGCCAGCAGCTCGCCCAGATCTGCCCCTTCCCTTCAGATCCGAACTGCATCCCGAGCCCGCCGCCGACGCTCGCCAAGGTCCGCCGCCAGCCGTGCTTCTTCTCGGACAAGGATGTCTTCATCCAAACATTTTCACCCAGCTCTTGCTGTCTCTAACATTAGGAATCACATTCCTATTATTCTTGAGATGGAAAACGTACAATACTCAACTTGGGCGGAATTGTTTAAGGTCCATGCACGTGCGAACAGGGTCTTACATCACATCATCCCCTCTGATCAAAGCAAGGAGACGGCTGCTGAGGGAGATGACGATATGTGGTCTACCCTTGATGCCACGGTCTTATCATGGATCTATGCCACAATTTCTAACGACCTTTTGCACACCATTCTTGAACCAGATGCTACAGCAATGGAAGCTTGGAATCGTTTGCGGGACATATTCCAAGACAATAAACATTCCCGTGCTGTCTCTCTTGAACATGATTTCTCCACCACCAAAATGGAACACTTTCCCAATGCCTCGGCGTATTGTCAACGGCTTAAGTCCCTGGCCGATCAATTGAAGAATGTTGGGGCTCCGGTGTCCGACAATCGTCTTGTCCTCCAACTTGTCTCAGGTCTTACTGCTCCGTACCGTGGTGTGGGTACGATGATCCGACAAAGTAATCCCCTTCCTCCATTTTATCAAGCCCGTTCAATGCTGACTCTTGAAGAGTCCGGGTTAGCCAAGGAGGCAACTATGGCTTCTGACTCCGTCATGATAGCTACATCAAATGAGGACAATTCTTCTTTTGTTCAGTCTCATACGGGACAAGGGAAGGGGCAGCAACATTCTGGCCGAAAGCAGAACAATCCGGGTCGGAAACATTATGGTGGCCGCGGAAATGGTGGAGGCAAACACAACAAGGGTGGCTCTAGTGGTCGGTTCGGCAAGGGCGACTCGCAACGCCATCAGCAGCAGGCTTCGAATTGGGGGTGGTCTCCATCTCCTCATTGGGGTTGGCCTCAATGGGGAGCTCCCCCTTGCCCCATGCCAACTCAAGGTTGGGCTCGCCCACCTACTCCAAACCGTAGGCCTGGGGTATTGGGCTCTCGCCCCCACCAGGAAGCCTACCAGGTTTCTATGGCTCCATCTTTTAATGGGCAGTCTAGCTCTTATGCTCCTACGGACATTGCATCCGCTATGCACACCATGTCTCTAAATCCACCCGATTCATCTTGGTATATGGACACCGGTGCGACATCACATATGACCTCCTCGAACGGTAATCTCTCGTCTTATTTTAATTTGAGCAATCATCATACTGGTATTATTGTCGGAAATGGTCATTCAATTCCTATTCGTGGTTATGGTCATACATATTTGCCCAACCCTAATCCTCCTTTGTCCTTGAATAATGTCCTTCATGTTCCCAAAATAATCAAAAATCTTATTTCTGTTCGGAAATTCACTACTGATAATTCTGTATCTGTTGAATTTGATCCTTTTGGGTTTTCTGTGAAGGATTTTCAGACGGGGACGCCTATCCTGAGGTGTGATAGCCAGGGTGATCTTTATCCTCTCACCTCTATTTACAATCAAACGACTCCGTCCACCTTTGCAGCCATCTCTTCCTCGCTTTGGCATGATCGTTTGGGTCATCCGGGTGCTTCTATTTTCGATGCTCTTCGGGCCACGAAAAGCATTGATTGTGCTCGAAACTCTACTTCTACTATTTGTCGTTCTTGTGTGTTCGGAAAACATATTAAGTTGCCTTTTGTGTCGTCTCGTTCCAGTCCGTCTTTACCTTTTGATATAATTCATAGTGATATTTGGACATCTCCTATTCTCGAGTTCAGCAGGCATAAATATTACGTGCTATTTCTGGATGATTTTTCGAATTATTTATGGACTTTTCCTTTGGGTCAAAAGTCGGAGGTTTATGACAACTTTATGATTTTTCGAGCTCATATTTTTACCCAATTTGAACGTAATATTAAAACTATGCAATGTGATAATGGGAGAGAATTTGATAATAGATCATTTTTGAATTTCTGTAAGACAAATGGAATGTCTTTTCGTCTATCTTGTCCTCACACCTCTTCTCAAAATGGGAAGGCCGAACGGAAAATTCGGTCTATCAATAATATCACTCGTACTCTACTTTCTCATGCATCACTTCCTCCTTCATTTTGGCATCATGCATTACAAATGGCAACATACCTCCTTAATATTCTTCCGAGCAAGCTTTTGGGTAATATATCTCCCCTTCAAATACTATATCAACGGGTTCCTACATATTCTCATCTTCGGGTTTTTGGGTGTCTCTGTTATCCTCTTATTCCTTCCACCAAAATCCATAAATTACAAACTCGGTCCACTCCTTGTGTTTTTTTGGGTTTTCCACCTAATCACCGTGGCTATAAATGTTATGATTTATCATCCCGACAAATCATCATTTGTCGTCATGTCCGTTTTGATGAGAATGTATTTCCTTTTGCGTCATTACATACCCCATCATCCCATACATATGATTATTTGGATAATGGTTTATCTCCTTATGTGCACAATCATCTTCAAGAGTCTACTACTCCTCTTTCCCATACGTCAGCCCAGGCCTACACACCTGCCCAACCGGATCCAGATCCAGTTTCACCTGGCCCAGCAGAGCCACCATTTCCAATTATTAACCAAGCCCACTCCCCACATGCCCAGTCCGTAGCTCCTACTACCAATATTCCTCTTCCTAAACCCACTATGGTCACTAGAAGCCAACATGGTATTGTTAAACCCAATCCAAAATACCAAGCTTTACATGCCACGGTTTCAAGGTCTCCTTTGCCTCGTAATCCGGTGGCAGCTCTTCGTGACCAGAATTGGAAAATGGCCATGGATGATGAATATAATGCTCTTATTACAAATAAGACGTGGGAATTGGTGCCCCGTCCACTGATGTTAATGTTATTCGGTCTATGTGGATTTTTACTCATAAAGTTCATTCTAACGGTGATTTAGAGAGGCATAAAGCCCGTCTTGTATGTGATGGAAAAACTCAACAGGTTGGCATTGATTGTGGTGACACGTTTAGTCCGGTTGTGAAGCCGGCAACTATTCGTACCGTTCTTAGCATTTCTCTGTCTAAAGCATGGCCAATTCATCAGTTGGATGTCAAAAATGCATTCCTTCATGGTACGCTTCAGAAACAGTTTATATGCATCAACCATTGGGGTACGGGGATCATACCCGTCCAGATTATGTGTGCCTATTGCGTAAGTCCTTGTATGGACTTAAGCAAGCTCCCAAGCTTGGTATAAGCGCTTTGCTGATTTTGTTACATCTATTGGTTTCACCAATAGTAGATGTGACAACTCTTTGTTCATTTACAGCAAGGGATCAGATATGGCTTACATTTTATTATATGTTGATGATATCGTTTTTACTGCTTCTTCTCATGCTCTCCGGTGCTCCATTATGGACCTTCTTAGTTCTGAATTTGCTATGAAGGATCTTGGTCAATTGAATTATTTTTTGGGTATTGCGGTGACTCGACATAAGGGTGGTATGTTTCTTTCACAGCGCAAATATGCCGAAGAAATAATTGAGCGTGCAGGAATGTCATCATGTAAACCGTCTGCTACTCCGGTTAACACTAAACCTAAAGTTAGTGCTACCGCTAGTACTGTTTTTGATGATCCAACTCAGATCGGAGTCTTGGGGGCTCTGCAATATCTCACTTTCACCAGCCGGATATCTCTTATGCCGTCCAACAAGTTTGCCTCCATATGCATGATCCTAGGGTTGATCATATGTCGGCTCTCAAACGGATTATTCGATATGTTCAGGGGTACTTTGGATCATGGTCTTCATTTGTACCCATCTTCTTCTTCTACTCGGTATCTTACACCGATGCAGATTAAGTGGGTGCCCCGATACGAGAAGATCTACATCCGGGTATTGTGTGTTTCTGGGAGACAATTTGGTCTCATGGTCTTCTAAACGTCAACCCACATTATCTCGTTCTAGTGCCGAGGCCGAATATCGTGGGGTGGCCAATGTGGTTTCCGAATCATGTTGGCTCCGGAATCTTCTCTTAGAGTTACATTGTCCAATTAAGAAGGCCACTTTAGTATACTGTGACAATGTAAGTACTATCTATTTGTCGGGTAATCCAGTTCAACATCAACGTACAAAGCATATCGAAATGGATATCCATTTTGTTCGAGAGAAGGTTGCACGCGGACAAGTCCGAGTTCTTCATGTGCCGTCCCGTTATCAAATTGCAGATATTTTTACCAAAGGTCTACCGCAAGTTTTGTTTGAAGATTTTCGTGACAGTCTCCACATTTGTAAACCTCCAGTTTCGACTTCGGGGGTGTGTTAAATATATTTTATATATTTTATCATCTCGAAAGTATAAATGTAGATAGATTATTATATGTTAGATTTTGTGTATATATTGGGACCATTGATAATGAAAAAGGGAGGAAGACATTCTTTCAATTCTTTCAACTTCGACATGAAACTGGTATTACCATATCCAGTTTGCTTGTTTCGAGCGCATCACATCTGCGCTTTTACCTTTGTTCCATGTTAATGGAAATAGGCCATGTTCCCTCTTTAGGAGAATTTGATTATTTTGTACTTGAATGTCTTTTATTTTTACTTTTTGCTTTCGCACCTTGAATTAGAAAATGTTGTCATGAAAAGAGTCATTAAAGTTTCAGTTTGCTCTTCTTTGTTTTAGATTGAAATAAATAGCAAGCTTTCATCATCAAGGGTCATTGCAAGGAAATATGATCATGGAATCTGACTGACAGTGGAAATTCAAGAAACAAAAGCAAATTTGTGTTTGTGAAGAAGCTAAAGCTGCAGATGTTGATTAAATCCAAATCAGTTATAGTGCGATTATTGTAAATTGTCTCTCTTAGAAAGGTCTCCTCCCCAAAATGGCGGTACCATCACATGTATGCATCACACTGTACACAACAGAACATAGCACTACATTGATTAAGCTATGTTGAATGAATTAAAGAAGCCATTTCTCTATCTTAGTCCCTTTTTGAGTTGTGACCTCTTTTGGGTTCATCACTTGCAGTTCGTTCACTTGTAAAAAAAGATGTAATTAGGCGAGTGTACATCCTTTAGGGTCACCTTTTTTTTTTTTTTTATGATATCCGTGGATATCCAAGCGAGCCTGACTATTCCCACGAGGCCCTAATGCAATTGACCTGAGCATAACTTGATAGGCCGGACAATCTTGACACTGCAGGAAATCAAAAGTGGGACAATGTGTCAAACTACACAATCTCAAGCTCGTCTTTACCGTTGGGCCAACTCGTTCGAATTCTTTAAGGTCGTCCCTTGGAAACATGTTTTAAGTCTTCACGAGATTCAAAATGTTTGAACTATCAAATCCGAACTTTTCTAAATTCTTGCGTGTCGCAGGTCGGACACCCGTGCCTCGTGCACGCATCTCGAGGCAAATCGATAGTCCATGTTGATCGCTTGTCCGACGTGGCCTTAGGTGTCTTAAGCATGCACCTTAACATTTTCCTTTTTTTAAATGGGAGTTTTTTTTTTTTTCAAAAATAATATGGGCAATTTAATACCAACCTTTTGCTTTGGTTGTAATTTCTATCGGAATTAGGATTAATATAGAAAAAAAAACTTATATAATCATTACCAAATCTAAAATGGTTGGCTTTAAATTGCCAGGTTAAGATTAGTTTGGAAAAAAAAAAAGGAAGTTACATAAACATTAAGATATTTTCGCCCGTGAAAATACATACATTGACATTATTGATGGTTTACAAAAATAGGGTCGGGGTCAAATAATATTGATCGATGAAGTTAAAGCTAGAAAGATCACAATAAGTTTTTTTTTTGCCAAAAATAGGGAAGCCTAGTTTTGTTGACTTGATGAGACGACCAAGATTTTTGATTTGAGATTCATTAATTAAATCAATTGTAGCCGTTAGGGAGGAACACGTTGGCGCCAGAAAACGGCCGAATCCAACGGTCTAATAATATTTGAAAGTGGCGCCATATTTAGAAAATTTGATGGACAATTTAATCCCCCAGCGGTCATATCATTTACAAAACTGCCACGCGCGCTTCCCACAGAAATTAGAAACCAAACTCCCATTACAATTACAAATACAAATACTCGGCAATCCAACTTTCTAATTCATATCACTTCATCAATCTCGCTCGTCACATTAACTCTTCAAATCCCTTGTTGATTTTTCATGCCCGCGAAACTTCTCCACGAGCATATGATCTCCGTCAGTATCGATATTGTCCCCAACTTGACCACATTGGTACTAGTTAAGAGGAAATCACAACTTATATAATTCACTATAAAGTTTCAATTATCTGTGGGACTATTATTTCGGTCCACACATCTCAACACTCCACCTTGGACCGAAATCTATCTAAAGGTTTTTTTTCTTTTTTTTTTTTTTTTTTTTTTTTCGGTAGGTCCGATCGAATCGTCGGCTCTAATACCATGTTGATTTTTCATGCTCGTGACACTTCTCCACAAGCTTATGATCTCCCATTTTTTGAACCGGATCAACAAATTGCTCTGATACCAATTTGTTGTGGATTGCTTCTACATATTTTCTGATGATGTCCCATCTTCTGACATTTTTCACAATGTTGATCCGGTCGGTTCCAACATTTAGAAGGGTGATGACTCATTCTTCCACAGTGCTTACAAGGAGGAAAATAATATTTTGTTCCCTTATTAGTGTTAGGAGAATCAAAACCTGAATTTTCGTTCTTGTTCTTCTCAACTTTCTTCTCTTTTTGTCTTTGACTGAATTTAGCTCTCGCAGCTATTGCACCTTCAACAGATCCTTCAGATCTAATGAGGTTTCTTTGTTCATGTGCTTGCATAGCACTCAACAATTCCGTCAAACTAACATTGGCCAAATTTCTTGTATTTTCAAGTGATGAAATAGTAGCATCAAACCTTGCCGGGGTGGTTACAAAGATTTTTCGCACAATCCAAGAGTCTGAAAATTCGGAACCGAGTAATCTCACTTTATTCGCGATTCTAAGTAATCTATCAGAATACTCTTTCACTGTCTCCGAGTCCTTCATTCTTTGAAGCTCAAATTCTCTGATTAAGTTGAGAACCTTCATTCCTTTGATGTTTTCATCTCCTTCGTACTCCTTCTTTAGGTAGTTCCATACTTCAAAGGTCGACTTTAATGGCATAATCCTTACAAAGACTTCAGAAGAGACTGCAACAAATAACATAGCTCTTGCCTTAAATTTTCTTGACTTTCTCTCTTTGTAATACTTGATTTGCGCTATTGTTGGATTTCGGGTAAGGGAAGAATTTCGTGGTCTTCCTCAACGGCTTCCCAGAGATCATTCGCCTCCAGATGTGCCTCCATCCTGGCTACCCATATATATGATAACCCTCACCATCGAACACCGGTGGTGCAAGCGAGGTGAAAAGCTTTTCAAGAATTGAATCTGAATCCATGGAAGTTCTTGGATGCAGGAAAAAGTTTCTCTCAACCACAAGTCTCTTAAGAAAATAAGGGCTCTAATACCATGTTGATTTTTCATGCCCGCTACACTTCTCCACGAGCCTATGATCTACGCCTGTACCGATATTGTTCCTAACTTAACCACCTTTCAATTTTTATAGGTGTGGGTTTTATCTCAAAAGGCCTCGATTCTAGTTAAGAGGAGATCACCACTTATATACTTCACTATGAAGTTTCAATTATCGGATGTGAGACTATTATTTTGGTCCACACATCTCAATACTCCACCTTGGACCGGAATCGGCTCTGATACCATGTCGATTTTTCATGCCCACGACACTTCTCTACGATCCTATGATCTCCTTCCAATTTTTATAGGTGTGGGATTTTTATTTCAAAAGGCCTCGGTACTAGTTAAGAGGAGATCACCACTTATATCTTCACTGTTGAGTCGTTAATTATGTAATATTATATATATATATGTTATTTATATATTTTTATTGTCAAGTCTCCAAAATATTAGCCTAATTGCGTTTATTTATTATTTTCATAGTTATTGGAGTGCGCGGTTAAATCAGGGGCGAAAAACTACGCGAAATCGAGTATTCATATGTCTGGATATGTTTTACACTGAAAATCGCGATAGCACATATCTCCAGGCAAATTTGGCGGGCCCACATGTGTTATGGTGATTTATGAAGATCAAGTGGAGCACTATATGACGTTGATGCATAATGTAAAGTTCATGTACAGCATCTGCTGTCTTGTCATATAATGTAAAGTTCTGATTATCAGATATTGAAATCTGATATAGTTGTTTAGTAGTGTCTTGTTATGTTTTTTTGTTAGTTTTAGAGGTCCTGCTATCAATTTTTAAAAGTGTTCAGGCATATGACACTGCCTCGTATATAAGACATATATTGTGTAACAGTACACATATACATATGGATGTAATAGATTATTTTTTATATTCGACTATTATTTTCTATTAGAACAATTGCTTGGTTATCTTTCTAGCATTCTTTACCATTTTAACTGCCAAAATCATGAGAAATGATGAGATGCCTTCATATTACCTGATCTTAGAATGTCATTCATTTTTTGTTTTCTGATTGTACTGAATCATTAACATCCTTTTTTAAATTGGCCAGTTCAATTTTACTGATCATGCTTAGGAACTTGAAAAGCGAAAACAACACTTTTGGTAATTTGGCTTAACCATGAGCTGCAGGTTCTATTTATTATGAATGTTGTTGCAAAAACGCCAAGAAACATACGGACTATGCAAAAATTTTGTACGGACTCATGCCCATGTTTTGCAATTTATATATTTCGTTTCTGTTTTAGCTCGATATGTACCTTTTGTGTCGTTCCTCATGCATAAGAAGAATAATTTACAGATTCACTACAGAGGTAAAATTCATTAAATGAAAATTGTTCATATTCTCGACTAGTTATCATTAGCTTTAATTTGCAGCACCAATTTATTGAGCAGACTACTTTTCTGCCAGTGGCTTGTATATATAAAAAAGGATAGGAGAAGTAACTGGCTGTAGTGGTGCATTTGTCATGGGAATATGGCTTCAATGGTGGCTTATTGCATTTGCTGACGAATTTCCCATGTTTATCAGATAGGTTTTCTTTAAATTACGCTACATTCTTGAAGCAAATGAAGAGTTGCATATATATATGATTGAGGTTGTTGATTCCTTCTGCAAATTGTGGTAAATGGTGAATCCTGAAGTGCATGGCTACTTGGTTGATGAACACCATTCGCTAATGCGTACTTGGGAGATTCTGTCGTTGCAGCCTTGGTTTATGTTATGACTTCGACACGAGACTGTCAATGATTTTAGAAAGCAAAGAAGACAATCCATTATATATCCTTAAATATTAGTATTACCATATCCAGTTTGCTTGTTTCGAGCGCATCACATCTGCGCTTTTACCTTTGTCCCATGTTAATGGAAATAGGCCATGTTCCCTCTTTAGGAGAATTTGATTAATTTGTACTTGAATGTCTTTTATTTTTACTTTTGCTCTCGCACCTTGAATTAGAAAATGTTGTCGTGAAAAGAGCCATTCAAGTTTCGGTTTGCTCTTCTTTTTTCAGGTTGAAATAAATAAGCAAGCTTTCATCATCAAGGGTCATGCAAGGAAATATGATCATGGAATCTGACTGACAGTGGAAATTCAAGAAACAAAAGCAAATTTGTGTTTGTGAAGAAGCTAAAGCTGCAGATGTTGATTAAATCCAAATCAGTTATAGTGTGATTCTTTTAGATCATCAGTACCTTCCTCAGCCTAGCCGATTTAATCAAGGATCATTATTCTGATGATGGTGGGTTGCTGGAATCCGACGTCAAGGCCTTCGCAAAGTCGATTCTTTTAGACCTTGAATACATTCACAAAAAGGGTTACGCTCATCTCGACATCAACCCCGACAACATTGTACTTGTGCCGCGGGGTGATCATTACTCATCCAAAAAGATGAAGATAAAGAGATCAGCCAACTCTGGTGCCTCTGCTGATGATTTCGTTGCCAAGATTGCTGATTTTGCGACTGCCAAGAGTTTTAATCAGATATTGAAATCTGATATAGTTGTTTAGTAGTGTCTTGTTATGTGTTTTTGTTAGTTTTAGAAGTCCTGCTATCAATTTTTAAAAGTGTTCAGGCATATGACACTGCCTCGTATATAAGACATATATTGTGTAACAGTACACATATACATATGGATGTAATAGATTATTTTTTATATTCGACTATTATTTTCTATTAGAACAATTGCTTGGTTATCTTTCTAGCATTCTTTACCATTTTAACTGCCAAAATCATGAGAAATGATGAGATGCCTTCATATTACCTGATCTTAGAATGTCATTCATTTTTGGTTTTCTGATTGTACTGAATCATTAACATCCTTTTTTAAATTGGCCAGTTCAATTTTGCTTAGGAATTTGAAAAGCGAGAAACAACACTTTTGGTAATTTGGCTTAACCATGACCTGCAGGTTCTATTTCTTATGAATGTTGTCACAAAAACACCAAGAAACATACGGACTATGCAAAAATTTTGTACTGACTCATGCCCATGTTTTGCTATTTATATATTTCGTTTCTGTTTTAGCTTGATATATACCTTATGTATTCCTCATGCATAAGAAGAATAATTTAAAGATTCACAACAGAGGTAAAATTCATTAAATGAAAATTGTTCATATTCGCGACTAGTTGTCATTAGCTTTAATTTGCAGCACCAATTTATTGAGGATACAACTTTTTTGTCATTGGAACTTATTATCATTAGTGTGGAAGAAAATTTATACTCGATAATGTTTATCAGCTGTGTTTTGCAATAACTGTTGTGGAAATGTATGTAGAAACTTTAGCTCCCAGAGAGAATGCACAGTGCATTGGTAAAGCGACAAAGGAATCACTTAGAGGAAAAAACAAGCTGCTTTTAACAGGTCTTATAGTCATTGGGGGATAGTTTTCATTCGGGTTATTGTAGTTGTCAAACCATTTGCGCTATAAAGTTCTACATGTCTACAAGAGAATTCATTGTCTGATTACGAAATTTCTTTCTTTTTATTTTTCTTATCTTTGCTTCATGTTCTTCTAATTCGGGCTTGAGGCTTCGTTGCTGTTGGGTGATGGTTATTCCTTTCTACTGATAAATGAGGGCAGCAAAGTTTAGTGAGAAACTACGGCTTAATCTCTGACTCGGTTTTAATATTCCAATTAGTTTTTATCATCTGGATCTAGAAATAATTGCATGGAAAGTGATCTTTCCTCCATTCATAATTGTCTATTGAGTTTTACCCAGATAAATGCTTGTAGTTTATGCCCTTTCTGTTCTGTTACTTCCTTTTTTTGGTACATGTTCTGTTACTTCTTGCCAAAGCCAAATATATTGTTGATTTTTGGTTAAAGCAGCTTGACCATTATCCGTTCTTCAATTAGCTGTATTGCCTCTTTTTCCCACAAATCGATAAATGCTGATTTACATATTTGACCATTAAATCTAAGATTTGTTGAACATTTTCAAATTAAATGTTTAGTCCCACATTGGTTAGGAACTTCAAGTTTAAAGAGTATATATGTACTCTTGCACCATAGTGTATGTAAAATAAAATACAAGTGTTATGCAAGGTGAGCCACACGCGCGCGCGGCGCATATGGCGCATTTTAGGCGCTTTTATAGGCGCACTTAGCCATGTGTGTAAGCTAACCATGTTTTACCATTAATTTTTACCATTTTCGAGATTAAATGGGTAGTTAGTAGAGTGGCTGAGTGGGTGCAGTTGAAACTGCTCTCCATTAAGGAATTACTGCTCCACTACTCCATTGCATCAATGCTTGACTGCTCCATTACTCCATTGCATCAATGCTTGACTGTTCCACTACTCCGCTACCCCATTTTCACTCTAACTGGTCATGACCAGTGCTCTGTAAGAGGGGAGGTTTGGGGAGGAAGAAATAATCTCGAAATTCACCAACAATTGCTCTTGTTTTCATCTTTCACTACTGCAAAGTGTAAGGTGGGTTACTTCATCGTATCCTTTAGGATATTTGCTGACTCTTGCAGTGTAGAGAGCAAAATTTTCTTTAGGAAAGTAGCAGTGTTACACGCTTTGAAGTCATTGCAAGTCCTTATGTTCTAACAATCTAAAGGAGATTTTTTCTTTGTCGTTGCAATGGCTTCAATCAAAGAAGCGTCGGCTAACATTGTGAAGGCTGGATCGCTTTGATGGAGGCGATTTTCTCGAGGTGGCGAAGCGAGTGCATTTCCTGCTGGTAGCGCTTCATCTGGTGTATGTTCTGGATACACCGAAACATATGGAGTTCGATGATGAAACTGTCGAGCAGATCAGGAAGAGGCAGAAATGGGAGACAGATGACCACACCTGCAGAGGTCATATTCTGAACGCCATGAAGGACTCACTGTTCGACCTATACCATGATGTTCCCTCTGCCAATGAGCTATGGGAGAAACTGGAGGCAAGGTACCATAAGGAGGATGCGACAAGTAAGAAATTCATCATATCAAAGTTTATTAGTTTTAAAATGGTTGATGAAAGGTCTGTCATGGAACAATTTCGTGAAGTTGAGAGGATTAGAAATAAATTTCGTGAAGTTGAGAGGATTAGAAATAATTTCTCTCAACACAATCTTGTCATGGATGAAACAATTGTTGTGTCTTCTATTATTGATAAACTGCCCCCATCCTGGAAGGAGTTCAAACGAACTCTTAAGCATAAAAAAGAAGACATATCTCTTGATGAACTTGCTAACCATATATCTTCGTGTAGAAGAGGATTGTCGCATGCAGGAAAATGAAAAAGAGAAGAATGCTCAGGAAATTTCAAAGGTGCATGTGATGGAAGCGGCTAAGTTCAAAAAGCCCCTGCTGAACAGGCCTAACAAGCCTGGTGGTTTCAAAAAGCCTACTGATGAGGGCATGTTTAAGCTCAATATAATTGATTTATCTAATAAGAATGTTATTTCTGCGTATCTTGTTGAGTCTCCTTCATTTTTATGGCATCATAGATTAGGACATGTTCATTTCAGAAAATTATATGATATGGTAAATCTGGAATTACTGCCTTATTTTGATAAATATGAAGGAAATTGCAATACATGCATGAAAACAAAAATAACTAGAAATCCATTTCCTAATGTTGAAAGAAATTCAAAGTTGCTAGACTTGATACATTCTGATGTATGTGACATACATAGTACACCCTCAATAGGAGGCAATAAATATTTTATAACATTTATTGATGATTATAACAAATTTTGTTATGTTTATTTGTTTCATTCCAAAGATGAGGCAATGGTTAAGTTTCGGGCCTATAAGGCAGAAACCGAATTGCAATGTGAGACCTTTATAAAATGTTTAAGGTCTGATAGGGGAGGAGAGTACTATGATCCAAAGTACTTTGAATCCACTGGAATAGTCCATGAGACTACTGCCCCTTATACACCACAACAAAATGGTGTGGCTGAGCGTAAAAATCGTGTTTTAACCAAAATGGTTAATGCTATGCTATCAAACTCTGGTTTGAGTAGTGGTTTTTGGGGAGAGGCATTGCTGACTGCATGCCATATTTTGAACATAATTCCACAAAAGAGGAATAAAGTCACCCCATATGAGCTTTGGAATAAGCGAAAACTAAATCTTAATTATTTAAGAGTTTGGGGCTGTAGAGCAGTAGTAAAAGTACCTGAACCCAAAAAGAGGAAATTGGGTGAAAGGGGAGTGGAGTGCATATTTATTGGATATGCACAACACAGTAAGACATATAGGTTCATGGTAATTGAGCCTAATAATTCGATTTCGGTAAACACTGTAATTGAATTAAGGGATGCAATCTTTGATGAGATAAGACTTAAATATGTTCCCAAAAGTATTCCTGAAGAAAACCAAAAAGGGAAGGAAGTCATAGAAATTGAAAATGACAAAGAAATAGTAGAAGTTCCTGAACTTCGAAGGAGCAATCGAGCTCGGAAAATTAAGTCATTTGGTTCTGATTTCTATACATTCCTAGTTGAAGGAAGTAGAGAAACAATAACTAGACAAATTCCGTATTGTTTTAATACGGATGCTGATCCTCAAACAGTAGAGGAGGCAATGAAAGAAATATATGCGGCTTTCTGGAAAGAGGCATTAAATGATGAGATAGATTCAATAATGGGAAATAACACTTGGGAGCTAGTTGATCTACCTCCAGGGTGTAAACCCATTAAATGCAAATTTCTCTTCAAAAGGAAAAGAAGAGTTGATGGATCCATTGAAAAACACAAAGTGAGATTGGGCGCTAAGGGTTTCACCCAAAAGCATGGAATAGACTATTTCGATACCTATTCACCAGTAGCTAGAATTGCTATTATCAGATTGGTTATTGCAATTGCAGCTATAAACAAGCTGGTCATCCACCAAATGGACGTTAAAACAGCGTTCCTAAATGGAGAATTGGATGAGGAAATATACATGGAACAACTTGAAGGGTTTATTATGCCCGGTCATGAGAATAAAGTGTGCAGATTGCGAAAATCATTGTACGGTTTAAAGCAAGCACCAAAACAATGACACCAAAAATTTGACCAGGTTGTACTTGCTTTTGGATTCAAAATAAATGAATCTGATAAATGTGTATATAGCAAGTTTGATGGAAAAGGCAATGGTGTCATTATCTGTATTTACGTAGATGACATGCTGATTTTTGGAACTGACTTGGAACAAGTTCAGTTGACCAAAAGGTTTCTTTCAAGCCAGTTTGAAATGAAAGATTTGGGGCAAGCAGATGTTATTCTCGGAATTCAGATTGTAAGAGATTAGGGGAGTATTACTCTAACTAAATCTCATTATATTGAGAAAGTTCTCAATAGATTCAATCACTTGAATCATGCCCCTGTTTCTACCCCACTAGATTCAAGTATTGAGTTAGTGAAAAATACAGGCAATCCAGTTTCACAACTGGAGTATTCTAGATTAATTGGATGCTTAATGTATGCAATGACATGCACTAGGCCAGATATTGCCTTGGCAGTAGGCAAGTTGAGCAGATTTACAATCAATCCAAATGAGTTGCATTGGTTTGCAATTCGAAGAGTTTTAAAATATCTGAAGAAAACAATTAACTATGGTTTATGCTATAGTGGATATCCTTCGGTCTTAGAAGGGTTTTCAAATGCAAGTTGGATTGTGAAAGACCAAAATCATGCATCTACATGTGAAGGGTTTTCAGATGCAAGTTGAAATCTGATATATTTGTTTAGTAGTGTCTTGTTATTATTTTTTTTGTTAGTTTTAGGGGTCTCGCTATCAATTTTTAAAAGTGTTCAGGCATATGACACTGCCTCGTATATAAGTCATGAGACAAATATTGTGTAACAGTACACATATACATATGGATGTAATAGATTATTTTTTATATTCGACTATTATTTTCTATTAGAACAATTGCTTGGTTATCTTTCTAGCATTCTTTACCATTTTAACTGCCAAAATAATGAGAAATGATGAGATGCCTTCATATTACCTGATCTTCGAATGTCATTCATTTTAGATTTTCTGATTGTAGTGAACCGTTAACATCCTTTTTTAAATTGGCCAGTTCAATTTCGCTGATCACGCTTAGGAATTTGAAAAGCGAAAACAACACTTTTGGTAATTTGGCTTAACCATGAGCTGCAGGTTCTATTTATTATGAGAAGTAACTGGCTGTAGTGGTGCATTTGTCATGGGAATATGGCTTCAAAGGTGGCTTATTACATTTGCTGACGAATTTCCCATGTTTATCAGATAGGTTTTCTTTAAATTACGCTACATTCTTGAAGCAAATGAAGAGTTGCATATATATATGATTGAGGTTGTTGATTCCTTCTGCAAATTGACCCTGAGGCCCTAATGCAATTGACCTGAGCATAATTTGATAGGCCGGACAATCTTGACATAGCAGGAAATCAAACCTGGGACAACGCGTCAAACTACACAATCTCAAGCTCGCCTTTACCGTTCGGATTCTTTAAGGTCATCCCTTGGAAACATGTTTTAAGTCTTCACGGGATTCAAAATGTTTGAACTATCAAATCCGGACTTTTCTAAATTCTAGCGTGTCGCAGGTCGGACACCCGTGCCTCGTGCATGCATCTCTAGGCGAATCGATAGTCCATGTTGATCGCTTGTCCGACGTGGCCTTAGGTGTCTTAAGCATGCACCTTAACATTTTCCTTTTTTAAAAATGGGAGTTTTTTTTTCAAAAATAATATGGGCAATTTAATATCAACCTTTTGCTTTGGTTGTAATTTCTATCGGAATTAGGATTAATATAGAAAAATATATAATATAATAATTAGCAAATCTAAATGGTTGGCTTTAAATTGCCAGGTTAGGATTAATTTGGAAAAAAAATAAAAAAAGAAGTTACATAAACATTAGGATATTTTCGTTTGTGAAAATACATACATTGACATTATTGATGACTTACAAAAATAGGGTCGGAGTCAAATAATATTGATCGATGAAGTTAAAGCTAGAAAGATCACAATAATACAGGGAAGCCTAGTTTTGTTGACTTGATGAGACGACCAAGATTTTTGATTTGAGATTTCAATAATTAAATCAATTGTAGCCGTTAGGGAGGAACACGTTGGCGCCAGAAAACGGCCGAACCCAACGGTCTAATAATATTTGAAAGTGGCGCCATATTTAGAAAATTTGATGGACAATTTAATCCCCCAACGGTCTTATAATTTACAAAACTGCCACGCGCGAACCAAACTCCCATTACAAGTACAAATACTCAGCAATCCAACTTTGTAATTCATATCACTTCATCAATCTCGCTCATCACATTAACTCTTCAAATCCCTAACCCTAATTTTGCTCTCCCAAATCATTCCTTCTTTTAATCAATTCAACATGATGATGGAATTGGACGACTCGCAGAAGATCATTAGTACCTTCCTCAGCCTAGCTGATTTAATCAAGGATCATTATTCTGATGATGGTGGGTTGCCGAAATCCGGCGTCAAAGCCTTCGCAAAGTCGATTCTCTTAGACCTTGAATACATTCACAAAAAGGGTTACGCTCATATCGACATCAACCCCGACAACATTGTACTTGTGCCACGAGGTGATCATTACTCATCCAAAAAGACGAAGATAAAGAGATCAGCCAACTCTGGTGCTCTGCCGATGATTTCGTTGCCAAGATTGTCGATTTTGCGACTGCCAAGAGTTTTAATCAGATATCTGCAGAGCAGCAAGCAGCAGCAGAGGAAAGATCGGTGGTTTTTTAGAGGCACTACGGGGTACATGTCGCCCGAGCTTATTGCCGAGTGTGAAAAGGGGTCTGCCTCTGATGTATGGGGTCTTGGGTGTGTTATGGTGGAGATGTTATGCGGCCGGGCAAGTGTCATTTATGTACAACTTCCGCTGCATATGTCATATATACACTGTACACACACGTGGATACGAAATTCGAGACAGAGGAAGGACAGACAAGTGTCGTACACGTGTAGTTGGGACAGCTGGCAAGGAGTACACGGAGACACGTCACCCCGGGCGGCGAGCACTAGAACAATTTGAGCTTTTAATAGCACTTAATAGATAGAGGTTTTAATTAACCCCCATAAATTAGATAATTAGGCTTTTTATAGCACTAATTCATAGAGGTTAAAAAAACCTCTATGGAAACTCTGGTCCAAACAATCACTCAACCCTCACTCCTCGCGCTCGCTCCTCTCGCTCACACTCGCGCTCAACCCTCACTCCTCGCGCTCACTCCGCTCGCTCTCGCTCGCTCCTCGCGCTCGCTCGTCCGGCTCTCGCTCGCTCGCTCGTCTCGCTCTCGCTTTCACTTGCTCGTCCGTCATCGTCATCGTCTGGCTCTCGCTTGCACTCGCTCGTCCTCACCTTCATCGTCTCTTGAGGTATGGATTCTTAGTTTTCTCTGTCTGTCGATAAGTCGAGGTTTTCGATCGATTGATGAGCCAATGCGCGTCGATTTCGACCTATTTGACCGATTTGGTCTCGCATTTCGTGTTTGATCAGTAACGACGTCTTTGTGTTGATTGGATCTGGATTTGAGATCGTGAGATTCAGATCTCTGTGCATTTGTGGATGTGTGTGCGTGTGGCTATGTGTGCATGTGTTCGATTGATGGAGCTCGTTCTGGATCCAGATTTGTCTTCTTCGTTGGCAGAGGAGGTCCGATTAGGAAATTGAATTAGGTTTTAATGCTATGTGGTTGTGGCTTTTATTTTGATTCATGTTTGGCTCGTTGGCTTTATCTCAAAATCTATATTTTTTTGGAGGGAATTGAAAGCATGAAGAGCTTCATTGTAGAGGCGATTCTTGCACAGGGAGCTAATTAATGTGGTCATTAATTGATTGTTCATTCTCAAGGTGTGGTAATGCAGTAGGTAAGCAATTGGACTGAATATTGTTGTTGAAAACCAGCCGTTGGGGCCTTAAACTTTTTAGCATTACGTTGTGTCATTCGGTAGTGAGATGAATTGGCGAGGAATTCTGCAAATAAGCAAACAAATACATCAAAGTTGCATCTAATCAATGTAAACTAAAACTAAATACGCAAAAATTAAGGCTTTTGGTGATGAACACATTATAACATAAGAATGAATAATATTATGAGCACTTGTTTTTTCTCCTTGATTCGCGTAACAAAAACAACATGTCTTCATACCTAACACTTGAGGAAAGTACATTTCAACTATTTAGATTTATTTTTTGACTCATCTTATGTCTCGAATTTAATTTTTTTGTGCTTAGATGATGGGAAGAGCATATAGATGGTGCTAGAAACTTGATGAGTTTCAATGTTTCATATTTGTTTCAATATCTTCTTTTCTGTTACTTTTGCACGAATATAGAAAAGGAACTTATTTTGTCTAGTTTTAAGTGCTTTGTATAAGACTAGCTTTCTTACTTTAGTGTTTCTTTAAATACATTCTGCTTTGCTCTCACTTCTCTATACATACATGCGTGTCTCTAACATATGATTGATGCTTGTAACATATGGTTGATGCTCGTATATGGTTGATGCTTGTAACATATAGTGTTTTGCACATGTTGTGAGGTGGTAGTGTCGAACTCCCAATCTATGTGCCTATCTTTTTTTATTTTTGAATGATGATGTATGAATCTGCAATTGTGTGTATTTTGTTTGAGATATGGAATGTTATCCATTTTACGCAGTTGAATTGACGAGGGAATTAGAGTAATTACGTATAAGCGATGAGGAGTGCAGTATTTGTTGCGATAGCTGCAGCGGTTGGCAACTTCTTGCAAGGATGGGACAATGCCACTATTGCAGGTAACTTATTTTAATCTCTACTATATAATGTTTGTTCTTTGTTTGATGTTCACTCTTCAATTTTGACATCTAACATACAACTATTATTTCCTGGCATTGAACATGTATATATATATATACACTTTAGTGATTAACATGTTATTAAAAAGTCTTTGTAAGTTTGTATTGAAATCATCTAGAGCATTGGATACATCTTCCACTTTCTTAAGCATTACCTTGTTGGGATAGTTGATGAAATCTATGCGTTATCGCTGGACCTTGCGAGTTTTCTCTATCTCAGTGAGAACCAGTGTAAAACCAACCATTCAATTTCATTTGCTGCCATTGTTGTGTGTACATTATGTTACTATAGTGAAGCAAATATATGGGGAACATAAACTAATACTTGAACTTGAACAGACAGCTAGCTTGGACAAAGAAAAGAGAGAATGGAATTTCTTTGAAGTACAACAATTACAAAGTCTTCATTCAAGAATCTATCTATGATTCGCCACATTGTATGAAAGATTTGCTTTCAATATCAATTCCATGAAACTTGTTTGATTTTTAATTTAAACACATAATAAAGCTAAACCCTTTTAATGGGCTGGAAATGGGTTTGGGAGAATGTTTTTATCATATTGTATGGTTTTTGGGATGTCATTGATGTCTTCACCTAGCTGGAGGTTAATGCTTGGGGTTCTTTCTGCACCCTCTTTGCTTTATTTTCTTTTGTGAGTGTTTTACTTGCCCGAATCACCAAGATGGCTTGTGAGTAAGGGGAAGATCTTTGGAGGCTAAGAAGGTTTTGTAGAGAATACGTGGAAGGGAAGATGTCTCGGGTTTGCTTTTGGTGTTGCGTTTCGCATTTTTTTCGGTTCCTTCCCGTGCTTGTCTTAGTAAATTGTTCATTCCCGTGAGTAAGGGGAAGATCTTTGGAAGCTATTGCTTCAATTGAGTTCCCATGCTTCATTATTTATGACCTCGGTTCATACGAAATTGATGATCTACAACTTGATGCATCATTCATTCAATTTATTTACTTTTTTGATTCGAGAGGAAAGTCAACTCTAATTATCCTAAATTCTTCTTTAGGCGAGATGGCTTTCTTGGTTGAAGGACTTGGAGTTGGTGGCGAAACATCTATAGAAGAGTATATTATAGGCCCATTTCTAAGAAAAAAAGGTCAAGTTCATGGTATTTTATATTGTTAGCATCTTGATATATTCTCTATGACTGTTTGCAGCTTGAAGAAATGGGATTCGATCTAGCAACGATCTTGCGGGTATTCTTTGCGTGCAACAAGAATGAGGAGTGGCAAACAAATTATCTCTTGGATTACATGCACGAGTTCCGGGATTGATGTGAAAGGGATTCAAACTGAACTTTTTCTTGTTAGATTTTAAATCTTCAACTATGTTAATTACTTTGTCGGCGTCGAACCTTCCTTCTGTCTCGGTTTCTAGCGAGAAGGTTGTAGTATGATGGTAATTACAAGTGCTAGGAGTGTCAAAAAGGTTCCTTTTCTTTTCATTTGTGCTCCCTTTCTTTTCCCTCACTTGGTTTTCATCTTTGTGAATTATTTACTACAATCTATATGGAGGAGTCTTTGCTGTGGATTATTCAACTGTTTATAATGTGATGCACCAAATATTTTGTTTGTGATGCAACTAACTTGTGCGGTGCTTTAACTTCTATTAGGACTTGCTCTTTTTTAACAAGCTGATGTGTTGATGCACATAATCCCTCAAGACATCTGCTCGAAGGCCGAATGATAGTCATCAGTTTAAGTGGGCGAGTATTCTCAATGTAATGGTTCTAGTGGTATGTTTGAGTGCAAAAAAAAAACGGAGTCGAGGATGAAGAGTAACAAACTCTTTTAACTTGCCCTTCTCTGCTCTAGTTATGTAAGAAGTTCCCAAATTCCCTTCAGATTAACTCTTTTAACTTGTGATTGAAAAAAAAAAAACTCTTAACTTTTTTAACTTAAGGCCATGAAATTAAAAAGAATCACTTCATAGCAGCGAAATACTTCAAGATGTGAGGGAAATGAAGGGAACAATAGTCCTGTATCTATAGTGTATTCCGCTAATATTTTTCTTTGAATATTCCTGGCAGGTTATGGCCTTGTATTTTAGCATGTCAGATTTCTTGGAAGATAGAAGGTAATGGGTATTCATGCATTATTGGATTGCCGATGAAAATTGGGTCTCCTTTTAAATGTTTTATGTTATGATGCTGTTGTTCCAAGTTTCTTCATTGTAGACATTATATTGAAGCATTTTGTTGCATGTTTAACAAGAGCTTTTGGACTAACATAAGATATTACATGGCATTGGATTTTCTGAAGATTTGCCTTCATAATCTATACCTACATAGCAGAAGATCATGTATTGCAAATAGTTGATTATTCAATGGAAAGATTGAACAAATAGTTGATTATTTGATTAAAATATAAAGCAACATCTGAAACACTAAATAAACTTGTTAAGTTATTTATGCCTCTATAAAGACCTACTGGTATGGATTTTTAAGTTGCTTTGGATGTAGTCAATTGTTCTGAATTTGGCTGATTTTGAATGTTTATGTGATAGGTGAGGCGCTATGTTTACCACGACGTTGTCCGCTTGGATGATCTCGAGAAGCTCATCGATTGCTCCTATGTTTAGGTGCGAGTAATTTGAATTGAAATTGAATTAAAGATGCCAAAGTAGTAGTACTCAAAAAGATTTTTATTTTTGAAATTTGTTTGATCTCTACATTAATGAATTTATTATGATGTGAAGTATATAAATGTTGGTGGGTGTTGCGACCTTACACTATAAACAAGTGCCAAAGTGGTGTTTTTGAAGCAGAGGCCTCGATCAAGACCTTGTAAAGGCTCACCAATATCGCCTCAAATGTGACATAATTCTTCAAGACCCTTTTCACTCTTTGCTCCCTTTCATGCAAGGTTCATGAATTCAAACCATCTAATCAACTTCATTGATTTCTAGCATTATTTAGTTGATTAATGAATAATTCAAAAAACTCCCTTGATCAAAGACATGTTAATTAATTAGATCACTGATTGCATCATGATTTGCCTGATAGTATGTATATACTAGCATTATATGTACAGTTTTTGATTTCATGTCGAGTCTAGAGAAAATATTTTATTGGTTTTGGTACAACTATCTGCCTCTGATTTGTATATTCTATAATGCGAAAAATGTTCTTACTAAGCTATATATGTATATACAAACACATCTAACTATCTCTGTTTGTTATGTATTTATATATGTATATACAAACACATCTCTTTCTGTCTTTTTAGAGATTCTCTCTTTCTCTACAAAGGTGGGTAGTGTTCTTTTCCTTCTAAAAATTTTTGGGTTTTTATTTTTCTAACATGTTTGTTGTTTTCTTTTTTTGTTTCTTCTTCTTTACTTTTATTTTTTGGGGATCTTCTACAGAGTTGTGTTCTCAAAGTGAACATACATTGTTTATTTGAAGTTTGGTTTGGCAGGATCTAGTTATTGGAGGCAAAAACAACGCGAGGAGCACAGTTGGAGACCGGCAAGACGGGGCAATCGATGATTGTTTTCGCATCCTTGTCGACGCACAGGTATATTTCATAAACTTGAGATTCATCCCATTGGTTTTTACTGCATCGAATTGCTGCCGAGGCTCCAATTCCTCCTAAGATTACTTTCTTTACATTAGCCAAGCTGTAGTCTGCATAATCTGTGGAAACAATGCCTGCACATACATAGATACCCGGTTAGTCCTTTCACCTTATATTGATCATTACATTTCAAAATGAAGTTTCAACTATTCTTGCAAAGATAATTAACTATCTGTTTTTTAGTGCTCACCATTCTTGTTAAAGATGGAGAGCAAGTCAATCTTCTCTCTTAGTTCCAATGCCTTGTTGAAGTAGTCATGTTCACTTAGACCAGAGCACACACCATATGCATTCCATGTGTTTCTCCACAAATACTTCCCTTCACTGCTTGGACACTTGATGTTGGGCCAGTACTTCAATAATTCACTCTCCAAGTCAGAGATCTGCATTTTAAGCAAATGCCCAATTTCTTAAAATGGGATTCACACTAGGTACTCAATAACTTTGTTATCTTATAGTGTTGCTGCTTCATTCGCAGGAGCATTGCAGGTGTGCTTGGACTTTCTTCTCTTCGATATATGCTTCCATGAATATTATTTACTTTTCAATGTTTACTACAAACTATATATTATGTACTTAGTAACTTGAGCAAAATTTATACGCAGATCAGAGAGAAGCACATCATTGGATTGGGAAATGCGTCGTGACATAATTCTTGGGATTGCTAGAGGAGTTTTATATCTTCATCAAGACTCCATATTAAGAATTGTTCATAGAGACCTTAAAGCAAGTAATGTTCTGCTAAGACGCGGAGATGAATAAAAAAAAATTATTTTGGAATGGCAAGAATGTTTGTTCAAACTTTACATTATTGATTGAATGGAATAATAATATTGCGAGTGGAATGTAAATTTGTATATTTTCAATTGAAAATGGAAATGGAAATTAATTATGGGCATTTTCAGCTGTTATTTTTTAAAAAATTGAAACCCCTATGTAAGGCTTTGACGATAATATAGAGGTTTCAAACCCCTATGAAATCACTACAATTGATAGAGGTTTGAAACTCTTATGTAAGCCGCCGAAGATATTATAGATGTTTCAAACCCCTATGAAATAGCCAAGATTTGATAGAGGTTTGAAACCCTTATGTAAGCTTTGAAGATACGATAACGCCTTAAAAGATAACAATTTTCATAGAGGTCAAAAACCTCTATGAAAAGTCTTTCATAGAGGTTCAAAACTTTTATGAAAAGTAGAATTTGTTCTAGTGGAGGGCCGCCACATTTTCACTAAGCTGATGAGATGTTTTTGTTGTTGCAGGAGTGTCCGGTACTCAAGTGTATCAATCACAGAGCTTAGATCCAAGAATGAGACTTACAAGCCTGCCACCCTGACACCGAGGGCCTTCAGAGGATTATTCAGCGTTCTGGGTTGAACACGCTGATAGACTATTCGCACCGCAAGGCTAACAAAGAGGTTATTTCTGCTTTTGTGGAGCGGTGGAAACCGAAGACGAACACATTTCACTTACCATTCGGTGAAATGTCGATCTCCTTGGAGGATGTGAGAATTCTCCTGAAGATTCCTGTGACGGGCAAAGTGGTGGCAGTTGAGAACTTCGCGAGGTACACGGAAGAATCTCGCTCGGATGGTATTAAGCTGGTGTCGAAACTACTTGGGGTTAGCATCGAAGAGGCTGAGGAGGAAGTGAACATCAATAAGGGGCTCACAGTGCGAAAATGTTGGTTGAGGAGTTGATGGTGCCCAAAGTTGGTTCGAGGAACACAACTTATCTTCCTGTGGAATGCACAGCCCGAGCGTACTTGTTGTATCTACTTTCTTGCACCCTGTTTGCAGATAAGAGTGGATCTCGGGTGTGACGGCCCCAATTACAAATAAGGGCACCGCCCGGCCTAATCCCTTAATTAAGCCCTAATCTCCCCTATAGGACCTAACAAGGAATTAGTCAGCCTTAGTTAAACACCTACATACCTACCATTTATGATACCACCTACGGTTAACTTAATTGTTCTAATGACTAACCTATGGTTGTCTGTAAATCAGAGTTACTAAATTTTTAATTTTTTTTATCTAACCAATTATTCAGCGGAAGACTTATTCAGTTACTAGTGGAAATGAAGTCCTAAGGTCTAACCTATTGTGGAAAAATCAGGAAATAGTGATCACATACATATATAAACAAAAATGGTGATATATATAACATGTGTCTAGTTCTATAGTCCTATCACTCGACCCAAAAGGCAAACTAGCATGTTCATAAAAAATGTTATACAAAAATATACAAAATGTACAAAAGTATGTCGTAGCTGTGACGGCCCCAATTTTTCACGAATTGGGCCCCGCCCGGCCTAAGCCCACGTGGACCCCCGAGCCCGTCTCGCAAGGTCAACGCGGACCTAGTCAGCCTTCCAATCCATCATTATAGAAGATGTATATGTCTTTCGGAGTAATTGGGGAGGCTTATACATCCATATACATAGAAGATGTATATGTCTTTCAGAGTAATTGGGGAGGCATATACATCCATATAAAAGTTATTTGACATTCCTCATCGATGAGTTGTTTACAGTTTTTTATATTCATGCGTTTCTTGATTCCTTTCATTCTATTTGCATGAATTCGACTGCTTTGGATATCATGAACTGTTGCTTTGGATCTTATGAACTGTTGCTTTGGATATTGTGAACTGTTGCTTTGGATCTTATGAACTGTTGTTTTGGATATCATGAACTGTTGCTTTGGATATTGTGAAATGTCGTATATATGTCCTACTAGATTTACTTACCTGGGCTCGTCATTCTTATGTTTGACTGAGCGTAGCGCCGAGGACGAGTAGCGAAGGGAAAGCTTCATAGCTAGGTGAAACTTTTTTGTATAATCTACTATAGCCACATTTCGGTCCCACGTTGGCACGCGACTCGAGGCGCGTCCTCGTTCGTGTTTCGGCTCACCGAATTTTCTCGCATAACTATCATCTCAAATTGAATTCGGACATACGTATTTCGACGAGTGAGTCCCACATACGACCTTGATTTGACACGTGGCTCAAGTCGAATTTTCGGGTCGTTACAGTAGCAGTCCTCCACCGGCTCAGAGGTAGTCGCCAATCTTCTCTTTGCCTGGTCTGCTACTCGGTTGATCTGCACCCACCGTCACAAACTAGACGGTGAGTACATGAAATTATTTAAGTAATACTGAGAGACATCGATCCACATTCCCAAATAGGCAACAAGTATCAAATTGCATAATTGAAATAGAAACTATGCTGAAAAAAACGTCATGCAAAGAGATAATTGAGTTAATCAAATATGAAACTGACTCAAGGTTAAGTAGTAATGGATTAGGGTCGGTCGGCCGCGATCTTCATCACATCAGCCTGTCCACTACAATTTGAGCTCTGCTCTATATCATTTCATTTCAAATTGAGCTCTATATCATAATTTCAAAAGGTCGTACGTTCGATACGCCTTTCCTATTCCAAGTGAATTAGTCGTCACCGGAATGTATACTTGCTAACATACCCGAGTTTTAAAACTCGTCATGTTCACCCAAGTTATTCTTGCGCCAAAAAACCCCGAGGTCCGGTTACCCCATTCGAGGCACGTTACCTCGTGTGTCATGCAAGGTAGTGGAGAAATCCCCTGACATCCCGGCAAGTCTAGTGACCCCGTATGAAAGCTGAATTTCTATCATCAAATGACCCTAACCACAAGAACCACTTTCATATTAAAAAATGACACAACATTGGAATCCAAGAGATGTATTAACATACTAATGCACAAAGGATTTGAATCAAAATAAACAAACTATCCTAATAGCATGCTATATCACTGACTTTCATACACAACAATCAATATGACAAAGTATAGCAATTAGAATCAAGGATATACAAAAACAGAGTATGCTATGAATATCATAAAATGAGCAACTGAAACAAGTTATAGCATATGAATTTCAAAGGCAATTCAGTTCGAATAACTGAGAAGAAATAAATAAATGGAATGAGATGTAAATAAATGTCTCAAATCAGTTTACTTACATACACACAGCAATTCCTAAGCTATCCGGCTTCCGTGGCGTCGATGTACGCACCCAAACCCCGTAATAGCTCCTCTAGGATCCTAACAATTGAGAATGTATCAATTTAAATTCCAATTTAATTATTTAACATCCCTAAAGTGGTCGACATCGGTCAAAATTTAGTTCGAGACCAATTTGCCGATTTTACGTTTTTCGAGCTAAAACCACGGTATAACGCCTCAACCGACTCCCGAGTTTTTCACTTTTTATAACACTATGGAAGTTCTATTGATTTGGGTCACAACTATAATTTTTCCTATTTTTTGTAATTTTCCCGAATTTTTTACATATTTTTATCTATTTTTAGAATTTATTATATATTAAAAAAATGTTTAATTTAATTAATGAAATAATTAAATATATATAATATATATTGAGGTGGTTCCGGGTCAAACCCGACCCGGTCCACCGGATCCGGTCGACCCGACCCACGTGGGTTCGGGTCGACCCGACCCGTTTTCCTCTTTCTTCCTCGCAGAGTCGCCCGGATTCGCAACACATTTTTCTTTTCTTTTCTTTTCTTGTGAGGCGTTAGGGTTGGCTCCCAACTCTAACCCCAATGGGTTTTGATGGCAAGGGAGATCCCCTTGCCATCTCTCCCGCTCCTCTCTCGATCGGCCATGGAGGTTCGGCCTCCATGGCCACCACACCGATAGTAACAACAACAGCCAACACACAACAATAAAAAACTCAGCTTTGACTGTCGATCTCTTTCTCTCTCGGTCTTTTTTTCTTTCTTTCTTTATTCTTCTTCCCGATTTCTCACTGTGTTTTGTCTCTCGGTCTCTCTGTGCGTTTTTCACTGAATTTGGAAAATCAATGAGAAGATAAGGTTGAATTGTTGTCTCTTTATATATATATATATATTGTTGAATCCTAAAGATCAAATAAGAAAACACATACCCGAAGCGGAAGCAAAAGATAGTCTTTACTTGTTCACTGGTCACAGGCAAACTCACTAAGAGGGAAAAATGCCCAATAATCACAGCCTAAGTACTCTTGCAGAGATTAGAGAGAAAAAACAAGAAAGTTTTTGCGTGAAATTCTTGTTAGGAGATTAACACTATCTCCTTATTTATCTCTAATATAGATAACTACTAAGTAGTTATTTAATCAGTTACAAAAACTACCCAAACCACTTTATGTGCGTACGTGTCTTCCAACATCTCCCACTCGCGCATAATGGGTTTAATTTCTCATAAGTTCCATCTATAGAGAACAATGTTTCTTATCTCCGCAAAAACATATTCATACAAGTAAATAGGCCGTGCGACCAACATACAATTAATATATGAGAATTCATAGCTATATAACTGTTAGGTATATACAGCAGCTCAACTTCTAAATAGAGTATGTATGCAATACCTTAGAAACATCAGTCACATTTGAATATCTTAAGATCTCTTTTATATGGTTATTTCAAATTCTCGTGCACCCACAATCATATTTAACAAATAAATATAATTGGTCGAAAGTGGATACAACTTAAGCAAATGAGACACTTCGATGATCTTCCTTTTCAACTTATATTTTTCCATTTTAAATCAACTGTTATCTGAATATGACCCGTTAGATCGAATGATTCATAATCATTGGTGACATTTCAAGATAACTAACATTGAGATAAAACTTCAAGATTAGTCAAAAAGTACTGAGGGTACTTAAATGAGATTCCTTAATCTCTAAGGCTCACACAACTTAGAAGTAGAGATCAAAAACTTATGTTACCTTTATTGGTCGCAAAATGTACATGTGGTATGAAACACATGCTACAATATTATTCTCCTTTTGAAATGGAGCGTATGTCAAACTAATATTGTACAGGTGATAGTTTAGATATACTCAATATCTAACTTGAGTCCACAACTCTACTTTAAATTCTCAATTTATAATCACAGGACTCCCACCTGGCATATAAAGACAGTTAAGGTAAACTTGTGGGAGGTTTTACCTTTCTTATCACAATTTAATTTAGTGACCTCATCTTGATTCACTATCAAGGTGATTTTCTGTTTTAAGCTCGAGTTCTCCAAATTTATATCACAAAAGCTTAAAACCAATCTCATTTCTATGCACTACTAAGTCATAGAAGCGATTGCCTGTGTGAGAAGGCCAATCTACTGTCCGACATACCTTTACTTTTATGTACATAACATAGATGTGTGTGTATGCATGATAAGACAAAGCACAAAACTTTGATACGCATTAATATATAGTAAATAGTATATTACAAACATAAAGGAGGAATAACAACAAATCATTTTTCATCAAGTATAATATATACATGCTAAATTCTACGCAAGCCTAGAGATTTCATATGACCATTGAATGCATCTCTAGGTATAGGTTTTGTAAAAGGATCAGCAATCATCTTCTCACGTAGATATGTACTTTGCACTTTCACTTCTTTTTGTGCAATCATGTCTCGACAAAGTTATACCCGGTATCAATGTGTTTGGTCTTCGAGTGGTACTTGGGATCTCTTGTGAATGCAATTGCAGCCTGACTATCGCAATTCACCAAAACCAGACTTGATGCATCTTTGTCAAAACCTAAGTGACTCAAGAATCTCTTAAGCCAAACCACTTCGTGCTTGCTACTCTTCTTGAACATGCTACAAATTCAGCACTTCCATTGTTGACAAGGCTATACATGATTGTTTCTTACTACTCCATGAAATCACTCCATTGTTCAGGAAGAAAACATAACCTGAGGTAGATTTTCTTTCATCTAAATCTCCTCCCCAATCAGCATCTGTATAACCAACTAGATGCAAATTATTGCCTTGATAACTCAATGAATAATCAACAGTGCCTTTGAGATACTTAAGTATCATTTCGACAGCTCTTCAATGGGTCTGTCCTGGGTTTGCCTGATATCTACTTACCATGCCAACAACAAAGCAAATATCAGGTCTTGTACACATAATTGCATACATGAGGCTTCCAATAGCACTAGTATAAGGAACTTTTGCCATTTGTTCTCTTTCGTGTGGAGTCTTAAGACACATTCTTTGATTTGGACCTTGGTCTTTTGTAATAGGAGTATCAATGGGTTTGCAATCTTGCATATGGAATCTCTCAAGGATTTTATTGATGTATGGCTCTTGTGAAAGAGCTAGCATCTTCTTTGATCGATCCTTTTTAATTTTTACACCAAGTATATATGCTGCTTCACCTATGTCCTTCATCTCGAAATTGGAGGACAACCATTGCTTAATGGTTATTAAGTACTCCTCATTATTTTCAGCTAATAGTATGTCATCCACATAAAGTGAAAGAATCACAAATTTATTATTAGATCTCTTGACATACACACAATGGTCTTCATCAATCATCACAAAATCATAAGAAATAATTGCTTGATGAAATCTTATGTACCACTGCCTGGAAGATTGTTTAAGACCATAAATAGATCTTAATAGTCTGCACACTTTGTGCTCTTGACCTTCAATTATGAAACCTATAGGTTGTTCCATATAGATTTCTTCTTCCAGTTCTCCATTTATAAATGCAGTTTTTACATCCATTTGATGTAATTCCAAATCTAAATTTCCAACTATGGCTAGAATTAACCTTATAGAGGCAAATCTCACAACTGGGGAAAAGATTTCTTCATAATCAATTCCCTCTTGTTGTGTATACCCTTTGGCTACAAGTCGTGCCTTGTACCTTTCAATAGAACCATCAGTCTTTTGTTTAATTTTGAGAACCCATTTGTTCCCAATAGCTTTACGTCCTTCAGGGAGGTCAACCAATTTCCAAACATTGTTTGATCTCATGGACTCCATTTCCTATTCCATTGAAATTTTTCCATTTCTCTTTAGCAGAACAAGTAAGAGCCTCTTGAACAGTTTTAGGCTCATCCTCATCTTGAGGTGCAATCATATAAACCTCATTTTCAATAGGAAAATGGCGTTTGGGGATATTGCCACGATTGCTACGCCTTATTTGTGATTCAGTTGAAACATATTCAACATCTTTTGTCTTGTGGCGGCCCTAGCCGCCCCGGGGTGACGTGTCTCCGTGTACTCCTCGCCAACTGGCCCAATTACACGTGTACGGCATCTGCCCGTCCTTACTCTGTCTCGAGATTCGCATCCACTTGTGTGTGTACGATGTATAAATGACAAATGCAGCGGAAGTTGTACGTAAATGCAGAAATATTAATTAATTCAACAAATCCTACTGTGGAAAAACCCTGAAAAGTACTGGGAATAACAGTAGATAACTGTACCATGTAAAGTTACTATACAATGTCATGTCACTCCCCAGTTCCCAAAAGAATCAAAATATCAAAATAATCACACATACAAGTAGTCCTCAGAGGTAGGCAATCAGAAATAGTCGCCTAAGATCCCCTTGCCCTTACTTGTACTAGGATCTGCACTCAATCATCACAGAAGAAATTGGATGACGAGTCCAGTCAGTAAAATCCCAAGGAACTCCTCCGAGCATTCAATAAATAAATGGAATTCAATGAATATTGTTAAATAAACATGCGGAATGTAAACAGGCAACTGTAAGTAGGGCATCGCATGCGTAAATAACAATAAAGTCCAAATGTGTACGTCTGTTCTAGTCAGACTAAACCATACTTCGGGATTTCCTACCAGGATCCCACTGGTGGGCGAACCCAACTAGCCATCACCTGATCCCTCTCGGTGGCTGGCGTAGACCTACGACGCACCGACACATGTAGCAGTTCCCTCGGGTCGCTATCCACCGAGCACTCCTGATACATATGCTATGGTCTAGAATGCATAGACACGCATAGACACACAACGAAAAATTCGGTGGGAGTAACAAACCAACCGTGCAAACAACGACAAGATAAGATATAAGAAAAATCATAAGGAATAATGGAAAGGAAAGGAAATACGAAAGCAAAATAAATACTCAAGAGTTTTTCCATTGGGTTTTACAAACCTCACAACGCGCTCTCCTACCCCGTAATCAATCCCCGAGTCCAAGTCCCTTTGGGTCCTTGGTCGCCAATTGATCACCCGTGTCAACCTATGTCCATTTATCAATAATTTAATTTAAAATGACAATTTTCAACAATTTCTAAAAATTTTAGGCCAAATTGCCTATTTCGCGCTTTTCGAGGCAAAACCCCGCAAAAAGTCGCGTCCAAAATATCCAAATATTTTATTTTTCATAGAAATTCATAAATTTCTATTTCTTTTATGGAAATATATATTTTTCAGAATTTTTCTAATTTTTTTCAGAATTTTCCAAAAAATTTCCAACTTTTCTTTTTTTTTTTTTTTTTTTTTTTTTTTTTTTTTTTTTTTTACTTGTTTGGGTCGGGTCGGGTCGGACCCGACCCGCCCCAGTCCGGGTCTGGTTTGGGTCGGGTCGACCCAACCGTGTCGGACCCGGCCCATGAAGGGGATGCACACGCGCACGCTCGCGCGTGTGCTTCTTCATCCTCTGATCGAACCGGTTTTCACTGGTTCGATCATAAAATGTTTTTTTTTTTTTTTTTTTCGAGATTTGGGGTTTGGGGTTGGGGTTGCTCTCCACCCCAACCCCCGGTGGACTCGATGGCAGGGGAGACACTCGTACCATCACCACCACGACCCGGTTCGGCCTCCATGGCCGAACCCCCGTCTCGCCACCACGGCAAACCACCGAAACTCAACAAAAACCACAAAACGCACCTCGATCGTGGCGTTTCCTCCCTCTTCTCTCCTTCTCGGCGCGTCCTTGCTTCTCCTCATCCTCTCCTCTTCTTCTTCCTCGCTCACGGCCTCCCTGGTGTGTGGTTGTGTACGAGAGAGAGATGTGTAGGTGAGGTGAGAGAAAAGGTGATGGTGAGGATAAGGATAAGGATTGAAATGTTGACCTTTTGTCTTGACACCGCAACGTGACACAACTGGGACACTCGCCCATTTTTCGGGCAGTTCGACGCCCGATTTCGCATCTGAACCGCGGTATACGCGTATCGCCGCGTCACTAGCCGCCTAATACCTATTCCATATTAGTAATTTGGTCAATTTTTATATAATTTGTGCGTTTTAGTTTCTCCGATCTAATGTTTGGTCCCGTCAACTACCCTGTACCCGCGTCGACATGCATATCGAGGCGAATACAGTTTACACAATCTCGCACGTATTTTGATGCAACATACACACATGCGATGTATTTCAATAAATTTCATCGCAAATAAGCATCCAACACACAAATACCTAGCATACCTAAGTCCCCGTGCGTCCTAGCCTATCGCGATGTCCCTGTGGATCGGAGCTGGCATCCACGTATGCCAAGTGAAGAGAAGAATCAAAATATCAAAATAATCACACGTACAAGTAGTCCTCAGAGGTAGGCAATCAGAAATAGTCGCCTAAGATACCCTTGCCCTTACTTGTACTAGGATCTACACTCAATCATCACAGAAGAAATTGGATGACGAGTCTAATCAGTAAAATCCCAAGGAACTCCTCCGAGCATTCAATAAATAAATGGAATTCAATGAATATTGTTAAATAAACATGCGGAATGTAAACAGGCAACTGTAAGTAGGGCATCGCATGCGTAAATAACAATAAAGTGCAAATGTGTACGTCTGTTCTAGTCAGAGTAAACCATACTTTGGGATTTCCTTCCAGGATCCCATTAGTGGGCGCACCCAACTAGCCATCACCTGATCCCTCTCGGTGGCCGGCGTAGACCTACGACGCACCGACACATGTAGCAGTTCCCTCGGGTGCCACCAGAGTACATGTTTCTCAGATTGTCGGCTACCTCGCATTACTTGAGGTTTATTATTAAATTGACTTACATTGTTTTCTGAATAATTATTTTTAATTTTTGCATTCTCGGACTAACTTACGTTGTATGTATTTGCAGTGATGGGTGTACGACCATTTTAAACTTGGGCTCGCCACACCCGATGCAAAATACATGGACTACGTGCAATCTCGTGTCTACAGATGGATTCAAAAGCACGAGACCGTGATGAATATTTACAAGGTTGGGTCCATTAGGAGAACGTTGGATAGGTTGCGCCCAAGTGAGGTGAGATATTTAGCCAAATCCGAATCTTAATGTTGCATCTAGTGTATGGTTACTAATAATGGTTGTCTATGTTTGATTAGGTCACTTGGGGCCCATATGTTAATTATAGGGATAATGGAGCTGTGCACGCAATGGCCTTCTACAGTGGGACACTTAAGTACATGGATGTGGTGGAGCCCTACCATCCGGAGAGGATTCTGAGACAGTTTGGCCACCAACTTAACAATGCTAGATCCAGTTCTTTTAAGTCCATGGCAGGCATTGAGTGCCTCATGTTGTTACTTCATGCCAAGGAAGTGAGAACTCGAATTTTGTAGCAGGTGACATGTTTCAGTCCATCCCTTCTGCAGATGTTGTTCTTATCAAGGTATACTTCTTTGTTTCTTTTCTTTTTCTTTTTTAATTCAAATCATCCTTTTAATTAGTCTTCGTTTAGAGTTTCATCAATATCATTTAAATTAAATAAAGTTAATGCAATGTGGTGAGAGTAACAATTATATGCAGTTGAACCTAATTAGAGTTAAATTTTTAATCTCAATATGTTTCTAGTTGCATTATCTGCCTACTAAAATGCAAAGTTTTATTTGATGACTGCTTGTCAATTTGGTAGTTGAAAAACTTCATAAATTACTAAGGCTGATCATCAATATTTTTCTTAAGCTAAATTGAATTTTATCTTTTCTTTTAAAATGTAAGGGGTTTTGCATGACTGGTCCGACGAGAAATGCGTGAAGATATTGAAGCGATGCAGAGAAGCAATTAGTTCGAAAGAAGAGGGAGGAAAGGTGATAATTGTAGATATGGTAATAGACATGAAAGAAAGCACACATGAATCAACAGAGATTCAACTCATGTTTGATATGGAAATGATGGTTGAGGTGACCGGCAAAGAGAGAATCAGGCATGAATGGGAGAAACTCTTCATAGAAGCTGGTTTCATCACCTACAAGATTACTCCTTGTTTGGGTTTAAGGTATGTTATTGAAGTCTTCATTTAGTAAAATCCATCTTACTATTTGTGTACTTTATTCTTTTCTTTTTGGGGGAACGTCTCGCAGTAAAGTTACGCAGGGGTTGAACTCAAGGACTTTGTATTAGCCGCATTATTAGGTCTCATCCACTCGACTCAAGATCTGTAACCGGTTTTTTCAACTCTATATGTTATTATTTAAACTTTGTTACATGTGGATATTTTCTATAATGAAAATTCCTGTAAACTCAGTCGGGTTGCCATAATGATAAGGGCGAAGCCGGAATTGTGTGAGTTAAGCGTACGACATCGATTTCGATCCCTCGGTGTGGCAAGATCGTTCAGGTCACTGGGGTACGCCCAAACCGATTGCGCTAGAGCCTTGTGGGGATAGTTAAGTTCGTCTAGACAGCCACGAACATAAAAAAAATAATGAAATTCTCATTTACATTTGACAAATTATAAAAAAAAATCCCATATGGAGGTTACACATTTAATGTAACCTAAAAAAAGGATATTTTTTTCTACCAAAAAAAAAGGGATACTTTTCAAGGTGAGAAATATTTTTGAGGAATATCAAGAATATACATTCACTTTATCAAAAAAAAAGAAAAGAAAAAGAAAAGAACAGCATATACAACTCTTGAAAACCTGAACCACCCGGTTCACGACCGGTTCAGTGCAGTTGATTGTTTCATGTGGCGGATGTGTCAACTCGCGCTCGTTTCCTTGAAAGCTGTACTCACTTTTGGACACATCAAAAACCCTATAAAACCCCCCAATCTTCCTATCCAATTCATCACTTCAATCTTCAAAGCCCTAACCCTAATTTCACGCTCTCCCAAATCATTCATTCATTCAATCGTTTCTGAACCCTAATTACCCAAATCGCCCATTAATTCATTCAGTCATTCATTCATTGAATCAGTTGTGCAAAATAGTTGATTGAATCAATGGAGGATAGAAGGAGAAGAAAAGCAGTGAAATTGATGGACAAAGAGTTCTGCGTGACGAGTTGTTGTTCGAGGAATATCCATGGTGGGAAAACATGGGAGGAGGTGAAGCACATTGCCCATGGAGCTCGCAACACAACCATCTCCTTGGCCAAGCAAGTAGGCCTTCCTCAACTTGTGGTCGTCAAGTACGCCGCCATTGACGATTCCGATACTCTTCAGCGACAGAGTGAAGTCCACTCTAAATTCCAGGGCTGCCCTTACATTCTCCGGTGCTATGGAGACGAGTACTGCACCGCCAAGGATAACGGTCGGATCATCTACAATGTGCTATTCGAACACGCTTCCGGAGGCAACCTAGCTGATCTCATTAAGACTTCCCGCGGTGGCGCTGGTGGATTACCCGAATCCGATGTCAAGAGCTTCACCAAGTCCATTCTTTTAGGGCTTGATTGTATTCACAACAAGGGTTATGCTCATCTCGATATCAAGCCCAAGAACATTCTACTTGTCCCGGATTTGAGCAAGAAGAGGAAGAGGGGGGCCTCTGCCTCTGCTGCTTTTGATGCCAAGATTGCTGATTTTTGGATTGCCAAGAGTTCGAAACAGATACTGGCGGAGCTGCGATGGGAAGATAGGTGGTGTTTGGAAGGCACACGCGTATATGTCGCCCGAGGCTATTGCCGAGCATAAGAAGGGACCCGCCTGCGATATATGGGCTCTCGGGTGTATTGTGGTGGAGATGTTATGCGGGCAGCCGGCTTTTAGTATCAAACCCGGTGAGAGTTTGGAAGACTTTCTGGATAGGATTGGTTTTGGCGGCGAATCTCCTAGAATACCGGTTGGGATATCGAGAGAAGCACGAGACTTCTTGAAGAGATGCTTCGTGAGAAATAGCAAGTCAAGATGGAATGCTAGTAGGCTGTTGTCTCACCCTTTCTTAAAAGACCATATTCCGGACGCTGAATCGCCTCATAAGAAGGTTCGAAAATAAGCTAGGAGAGCAATTATGACTGGTTTTTCACTTACGCCATTGAGTGAATTCATCTACAGCATCTGCTAGTTTGTCATATAATGTAAAGTTCTGATTATCAGATATTGAAATCTGATATATTTGTTTAGTAGTGTCTTGTTATGTTTTTTTGTTAGTTTTAGGGGTCCTGCTATCAATTTTTAAAAGTGTTCAAGCATATGACACTGCCTCGTATATAAGTCATGAGACATATATTGTGTAACAGTACACATATACATATGGATGTAATAGATTATTTTGTATAGTCGACTATTATTTTCTTTTAAAACAATTGCTTGGTTATCTTTCTAGCATTCTTTACCATTTTAACTGCCAAAATCATGAGAAATGATGAGATGTCTGCATAACTTGCATATTACCTGATCTTCGAATGTCATTCATTTTAGATTTTCTGATTGTAGTGAACAGTTAACATCCTTTTTAAAATTGGCCAGTTCTATTTGCTGATCATGCTTAAGAATTCGAAAAGCGTAAACAACACTTGTTTGTAATTTGGCTTACCCATGAGCTGCAGTTGCTGTTTCTTATGAATGTTGTTCGCAAAAACGCCAAAAAAGATAAAGACTATGCAAAAAAAAATTTACTCACTCATGCCCATGTTTTGACACTTGTATATTTTGCTTCTGTTTTAGCTTGATATAGACCTTACATATTCCTCATGCATAAGAAGATAATTTAAAGATTCACGACAGAGGTAAAATTCATTAAATGAAAATTGTTCATATTCACGACTAGTTATCATTAGCTTTAATTTGCAGCACAAATTTATTGAACAGAATACTTTTCGGCAGTGGAGCTTATTATCATAAGTGCGGTAAGAAATTTATACTTCCATGATGTAGGAAAAATCATATATATGTTTTGCTATAACTGTTGTGAAAATGTATGTAGAAATTCTAATTCCCTGAGCGAACGCACAATGCTCAACTTATAGTGCAATTGTTGTAAATTCTCTCTTCGAAAGGTCTCCTCTCCAAAATGGCAGTACCATCATCACATGTATGCATCACAATATACAGGACGGAACACAGCACTACATTGATTAAGCTATATGTTGAATGAATTTGAGAGGCCATTTCTCTATCTTAGTTCTTTTTGAGTTGTGACCTCTTTTGGGACTCATCACTTGCACTTGCAGTTTGTTCACTTGTAAAAAAAGATGTGATTAGGGGAGTGTGCATCCTTAGGGTCACCTCTTTTTTTTTTGTGATTAGGGGAGTGTGCATCCTTAGGGTCACCTCTTTTTTTTTTTTTTTTTTTTTTTTTTTTTTTTATACGAGTGGGTCTTTAGGCGGGTCTAACTATTCCCACGATCGATTACCTGGTGCAATCGCCCTGAGCGTACCTTAGTAGTTAGGAAAATCGGAAAATCATGGGGCAACGGAGAATAACACTTGGAACCATGCCCTTACCGTTGTGGCATCTGGTCGGAGTACTTTAGAATAACCCCTTGGAAACACGTTTTAAGTCTTCATGAAATTCATGAAGTTTGAACTACCGAATCTGGGCCTTTTTAAGTCTAATTCACAGAGCGAATGCACAATGCTCAACTCACCCTCTCTCTCGTGATCTCCCTGTCACTTCTCTCGACTCCTCTATGTGAGAGAGCGTTATTTCTCTGTTCACAACTTCCGGTAGCCATTTGTTCAAAGAAAGCTTGCACGACTCTTTCATGATATAACGATGGTAAGTTACTAAAAGATTTACATGTTCTTTATTGTTTTTCTTGAATTTTTTTTATTTTTTTTATTTTTATAGAATGACAATATGGAGTTGGACAGAGATCCCTTGGGGATGGATTCCATGAAAATTGAATTGGAGTCCAAAATAGATTATAAACAGAGATCCCATTGATTTCAAAAGGGAGATGAATTCGATGAAAACTGAACTATAGTTTACTATTGATTCGAAAAAGCTTACTTTGAAGCTTAAATAGTCTTTGTGCAACATGAAGCCAAAGAAGCATATGCAATTTAACATGAAATCAAATTGAGAGACAATGATATTTGACAACTAGAGAAAACTGAAAATTCCTAATTTATCCCACCTCTCAAACACTATATCAAAAATATTTTACAACATCTAAAAATGTTGTCATATTACATTGTTAAAACTTATTTAATATGTATTAATATACAACAAAATTATTTATAATTAAAAATTAATGCGTAATGATTTATAAATTTAATGAATTTTCTTGTACTATAATATTTAATTAATCATTATTTATTGTTTGTTTATTATAAAGAATATTAAGTTATATGTTAATTATAAATTCAACTAGTTTTAACAACGTATTGTATAACAAGTGTTATAAAAGATAATTTTTTTGTAGTGAAAGTAATGCTAAAATCATTTTTTGTAGTGAGATTTAGATTTTTTTTAAAAAGAGTTGCACTAAATCGAGCACAATAGAAGGGTTTGATCTGAACCTAATTAATTTGGGATTGAGCCGTTGTTAAGAGATGCATGATGTTACTGTATGTAAGTTGGAGATCCTTTATAAGCAATCAAAAAGAAGTAAAAAATAAAAACTCAATTGTTTGTGATGTTGCTATGTAAAGCTTTAGAGTTGTGGTATATCAAGATACTCCAAAATAAGCTGCTAGAAGTTCTTATAAGCGTAGACTTTTCTTTTTGACTTCAAACCATTTGCACTATAAAGATTTTGTGTTTATAAAAAACTTAAAGTGTCTGAATACAAGTTCTATCCTTTTACTTTTTCTACATGTTCTTGGTTGCTGCTTATTCCCTTCTATTTAGCAATGAGTGCAGCAAAGTATGATGGGAATCTAGTGCTTAAACTCGGACTTGGTTTCAATCATTCAATTAGTCCTGATCATGTGGATCTAGGAATTGATAAGCGCATAGAAGGCAACATTTGCAGTTTTGCCTTGATAAATGCTAGTAGCATATGTTTTTCTGTTTAATGGAAAATTCATCATTGGTTTTGCTTGCTTCAGTAAATGAACGTATTGTCTTTTTCTCAACTACCGTAGTTGGGGCATCTTCTGTTCTACTGCTGCTTTATGACATAGCCAAATATGTTTTGACTCTTTTGAGAGCTGGACTGCTGATGTAGCTTATGCCTTCTGTAGAGGCTGTATAGCTTGATTATTGTCTGTTTTTTCTTTTGGCTATATTGTTTGTTTGTTTGTTCCCTTCCCATTATCTTTTCTCTATCTTGTTCTGGTCAATGAATGCTGATTGCTGCATTCATTCCTTGGATGCTTGAGAAAGGCTCCTCTAGAACGTAAGAGTTTTTGTAAAAATTTAGAAATAATGCAGCCTTTGAAGTTAGGTATTGCGATCCAAAGTGATAATGCAGTAATGTTCAATTAAAAGTACAGTGTAAAATGTGGTTCGTATATAAAATAAAGGTATGAGAAGTTGCATAATTGCGGTGTGGCAGTTGATTACGAATTATAGTAAATTGCAAAGCCTGAAGGCTTAAGTGCATGACTACTTAGTACATGGCCTGGCATTATGCTTATAGTACATTTTATATTTTACTTTCTAAGAGTTTAATTTGTTTGTTGAGAGTGGTAAGTTGGCTCTACTAACCAACTCTTGAACTGGTTTTACTTTCCCTTGCTTAATTTTTCCTCTCTTAATGAACTTGTTTTGATGTACTGGAGTTTTTAAGAAATTACTTAATCGAACACAATGGAAGAGTTTGATCCAATTAGTTTGGGACTAAGGCTATGTTGTTGTTGTTGGTGTTGTAGTACTGGGGTTACGCATCGCAGTGACGTCACGAATTCGTTTTGCTAGAAAGTTAATTTGCAGAGAAGCCAATTATCTACTCTCTCTGCAAATACCAGCATACCAACATCCAATTTGCTCAGTATGAATGCAGCTTCCATTCTCATACCTCGAATCGACAAACACAGATTTACACATTTGTGCTTTATTGTCTTTATTTATGAAATGAAATCTTATCATGAAAAAAAGGCCTTCAACTTCTGTGGTTTTTTGTGTTTCAGGTTGCTAGAAGCAAAAGCTTTCATTACGAGTCCATCCAAGGAAATGCGACCAGTGAATGCAGTCTTTCGTTACAGAAACTCAAAGAATCTAAGCAATGCACCATCCGGATTATTGTTATATCTAAACCACCACGGTGCACTTATTGTACGTGATCTCCCATAACTAGTTCTGCCCTAAATGCTCCTATCACAATTCATATACACAAAAAATAGACATGTTAATATCTGTTTTTTCTCTTGCAAAAAATAGACATGTTATTAATCGTAAATTATTAAGTCCATAATCCCAATTATAGAGACGTACTTAATGATATTTTCGTTGACACCAAATTCTCCGCAATTAAAGGTTTTGTCTTCTCTCTTTTTCATGTATCCTCAAGCCGCCATGAGGATGGCAAGCACCATGATGTTTATGATTGTTTCCTTAATTACTGTTTTTTGTTTCCTCTTACCAGCTCATCTTAGAATCTCATTCATTTGAAATTTTGCTGATTGTAGTGAATATTTAACGTTCTCATGAAATAGGCCAGTTCTATTTGCTGATCATGCTTCTTAGAGTTCAAACAGTGAAGGAAAAAACATTATCTTGATTAAGGTGATGGAACACGAAAATAGTGGAGTTTGGAAACCACTTTCGTCTAATTCTACTTGCATGCTAAGAAACTTAAAAACACCGATACCACAATTATGTGTTCCTATCATCCATGATTAGGAACCGAGATTCCATGTGCTGTTGGCATGTTTCCAACAATTCATTAGGAACTGAGATTCCCTGTCAGTTATTTTCATACTCGCTCATTGATCAGCATCTTGTCGGGCTTACTTTAATTAGAAGGTGAAATTGACACTCTTAAACATTTTTGGGGTACATGGCTGCATGGAATGTACACATCAAGACAATGATTTGTGATGACAGCAGCAACAACAACAACAACAACAACACAAGGCCTCAATCCAAATTAAGTAATTCGAATTAGCTGCATTGATTAAACTCTTCCACTTCCGCTTCATCTTTCGTGTTAGATTTCTCAATTAACAGCATGGCAGAGATGGGTAGCAGAGCTGAGGATAGAGCAAAGCACGAAGATTTGCTTGAAGCTCAAGCTTGAGAATGAAACAAACCATCCATAAGAAGAACCATAAGCTACATATTTTCTTGACAATAAGATGCATTACAAAGAGAATCAACTGTGCAGATTAATTGAACAAAAAAAACAAAAAACCAATCAACATTATGGCATAGAGTCGACGATTGATCATATCCTTTTTTCTTCGATGCTGCTTTAATTCTCCAAAGCAGATCTTCTACAGATGGGGCATGTGTTGTTTACTATCAACCAATCTTTGATGCAGTTTACGTGGAATTCATGTCCACAACTCAGACTTCCAATCTTCTCGTCCACTTTAACCTGTAAATCACAATCCAAAAAACCCTTTCAACGATTTGCTCGGAGTAAATCTTAAAAAAAAACAATTGCATTTGAATTCGAAGCATCCTCAAGAGAGCAATAGGGAACAAAAAAAGAGAGGAAGAGAGCAGTATTGAGCAGCTTGTACAATTACTTACCATGCATGTGCTGCAGATTTCAGCCTCTTGAGAAACTTTGTAATTTCTTGTCTTTAAGGATTTCAGTATCGCCTCTTCGGACCACCCGCTTTTCCTTTCCCTGGATTGTTCCTCGAAGAAGCTCCTACGTTGACCAGCCATCATATCTTCATCTGATCAGATCCTACCACCTTGCTGCAATTGCAAATCAAATTATATTGTAATTACTCAATATATAAGAGAATACCTATTTAGCGAGTGCAATTGAAAAATAATGAATCAAAGTCGGCCTCGCTAAAAGAAATACCTGAATGGATGTCGGATAAAGCCGAACTCGCGCTCTCGAATTCCTCCGTCCAAAACTATTGGTATTGGAGTCTGGAAGAGCATCCAATGTGACAACATCCTGTAATTAAGAGAAGCAATTAGCATTAATTAAAGGTTATCGTAGCTAGTTCATAAACAAGTATCAGTACTGATGATCAACTTCAAAGAATCAGTAATTGTAATGAAATACTCAAAATCCAAGGCTATGAAAAGAAGAAAATTACATCAATAAGTTGAGTAGGAAGAAAATGAGGAACATGTTGAGCATCTTGATGACTGCCATAAATGTTTCCCCTGGATAATGCAGGAAACAAAGTACCGCCGCGATATGTGTCATGATCTCTTATCCTTCGCCTCATGATTGAATCAAACGAAGTAGAGAGATGGGCATCATTAACAGGATACAAGCTCATTGTTTTAATTGTCACTTTAATGCCAAAAAAAAGAAGAAGAAGAACTTAATTGATGGATTGTATAAAAGGCAGAAAATTAAAAGAGCAGATCGATGGATGTGATTTTGGGTTTCTCTGTATGTATCTTATGATGTATATATATAGCCAATTGAATGCATGTGTACTCCTAATACAAATCCTAATCTAATAAATGAGCAGGACTTTCTAATTCTGATCTAATTCAATTCATGCCAATTGTATAAAAGGACTTTCTAATTCTACTCTAAACTACCTGTTTTTTTTTTTTTTTTTAAATCAGATGGGGTGAATCGGGCGGTCCAGTTTCGTTATAATTTGGCGGGAATATCAACCGTCATGATTATAGCTTTTATATGACGCAACAAGCAAGAACCATATATAAACAATTCAATTCATCAAGAATTCATCACTTCGATCTTCAAAGCCCTAACCCTAATTTCACGCTCTCCCAAATCATTCATTCATTCAATCGTTTCTGAACCCTAATTGCCCAAATCGCCCATTCATTCATTCATTGAATCAGTTGTGCAAAATAGTTGATTGAATCAATGGAGGAGAGAAGGAGATTAAAAGCAGTGAAATTGATGGACGATTTGATGGCGGAAGAGTTCTGCGTGACGAGTTGTTGTTCGAGGAATATCCATGGTGGGAAAACATGGGAGGAGGTGAAGCACATTGCCCATGGAGCTCGCAACACAACCATCTCCTTGGCCAAGCAAGTAGGCCTTCCTCAACTTGTGGTCGTCAAGTACGCCGCCATTGACGATTCCGATACTCTTCAGCGACAGAGTGAAGTCCACGCTAAATTCCAGGGCTGCCCTTACATTCTCCGGTGCTATGGAGACGAGTACTGCACCGCCAAGGATAACGGTCGGATCATCTACAATGTGCTATTCGAACACGCTTCCGGAGGCAACCTAGCTGATCTCATTAAGACTTCCCGCGGTGGCGCTGGTGGATTACCCGAATCCGATGTCAAGAGCTTCACCAAGTCCATTCTTTTAGGGCTTGATTGTATTCACAACAAGGGTTATGCTCATCTCGATATCAAGCCCAAGAATATTCTACTTGTCCCGGATTTGAGCAAGAAGAGGAAGAGGGGGGCCTCTGCCTCTGCTGCTTTTGATGCCAAGATTGCTGATTTTTGGATTGCCAAGAGTTCGAAACAGATACTGGCGGAGCTGCGATGGGAAGATCGGTGGTGTTTGGAAGGCACACCGCGGTATATGTCGCCCGAGGCTATTGCCGAGCATAAGAAGGGGCCACTGCGATATATGGGCTCTCGGGTGCGTTGTGGTGGAGATGTTATGCGGGCAAATTTGCTTTTAGTATCAAACCCGGTGAGAGTTTGGAAGACTTTCTGGATAGGATTGGTTTTGGCGGCGAATCTCCTAGAATACCGGTTGGGATATCGAGAGAAGCACATGACTTCTTGAAGAGATGCTTTGTGAGAAATAGCAAGTCAAGATGGAATGCTAGTAGGCTGTTGTCTCACCCTTTCTTAAAAGACCATATTCTGGACGCTGAATCGCCTCATAAGAAGGTTCGAAAATAAACTAGGAGAGCAATTATGACTGGTTTTTCACTTACGCCATTGAGTGAATTCATGTGTAAAGCATCTATTTGTCTTGTCATATAATGTAAAGTTCGATTATCGATATTGAAATCGATATAGTTGTTTAGTAGTGTCTTGTTATGTTTTTTTGTTAGTTTTAGAGGTCCTGCTATCAATTTTTAAAAGTGTTCAGGCATACGACACTGCCTCGTATATAAGACATATATTGTGTAATAGTACACATATACATATGGATGTAATAGATTATTTTTTATATTCGACTATTATTTTCTATTAGAACAATTGCTTGGTTATCTTTCTAGCATTCTTTACCATTTTAACTGCCAAAATCATGAGAAATGATGAGATGCCTTCATATTACCTGATCTTAGAATGTCATTCATTTTTGGTTTTCTGATTGTACTGAATCGTTAACATCCTTTTTTAAATTGGCCAGTTCAATTTTGCTGATCGTGCTTAGGAATTTCAAAAGCGAAAAACAACACTTTTGGTAATTTGGCTTAACCATGAGCTGCAGGTTCTATTTATTATGAATGTTGTTGCAAAAACGCCAAGAAACATACGGACTATGCAAAAATTTTGTACGGACTCATGCCCATGTTTTGCAATTTATATATTTCGTTTCTGTTTTAGCTCGATATGTACCTTTTGTGTCGTTCCTCATGCATAAGAAGAATAATTTACAGATTCACTACAGAGGTAAAATTCATTAAATGAAAATTGTTCATATTCTCGACTAGTTATCATTAGCTTTAATTTGCAGCACCAATTTATTGAGCAGACTACTTTTCTGCCAGTGGCTTGTATATATAAAAAAGGATAGGAGAAGTAACTGGCTGTAGTGGTGCATTTGTCATGGGAATATGGCTTCAATGGTGGCTTATTGCATTTGCTGACGAATTTCCCATGTTTATCAGATAGGTTTTCTTTAAATTACGCTACATTCTTGAAGCAAATGAAGAGTTGCATATATATATGATTGAGGTTGTTGATTCCTTCTGCAAATTGTGGTAAATGGTGAATCCTGAAGTGCATGGCTACTTGGTTGATGAACACCATTCGCTAATGCGTACTTGGGAGATTCTGTCGTTGCAGCCTTGGTTTATGTTATGACTTCGACATGAGACTGTCAATGATTTTAGAAAGCAAAGAAGACAATCCATTATATATCCTTAAATATTAGTATTACCATATCCAGTTTGCTTGTTTCGAGCGCATCACATCTGCGCTTTTACCTTTGTCCCATGTTAATGGAAATAGGCCATGTTCCCTCTTTAGGAGAATTTGATTAATTTGTACTTGAATGTCTTTTATTTTTACTTTTGCTCTCGCACCTTGAATTAGAAAATGTTGTCATGAAAAGAGCCATTCAAGTTTCGGTTTGCTCTTCTTTTTTCAGGTTGAAATAAATAAGCAAGCTTTCATCATGCAAGGAAATATGATCATGGAATCTGACTGACAGTGGAAATTCAAGAAACAAAAGCAAATTTGTGTTTGTGAAGAAGCTAAAGCTGCAGATGTTGATTAAATCCAAATCAGTTATAGTGCGATTCTTTTAGATCATCAGTACCTTCCTCAGCCTAGCTGATTTAATCAAGGATCATTATTCTGATGATGGTGGGTTGCTGGAATCCGACGTCAAGGCCTTCGCAAAGTCGATTCTTTTAGACCTTGAATACATTCACAAAAAGGGTTACGCTCATCTCGACATCAACCCCGACAACATTGTACTTGTGCCGCGGGGTGATCATTACTCATCCAAAAAGATGAAGATAAAGAGATCAGCCAACTCTGGTGCCTCTGCTGATGATTTCGTTGCCAAGATTGCTGATTTTGCGACTGCCAAGAGTTTTAATCAGATATCTACTGATTTTGTTTACGCCATCGAATGAATTCATCTACTGCCTACCTGATGGTTTGTCATATAATATGAAGAACTTTTAGTTTACACAAAACTGCAGGAAGCTTTTGACAATTCTAGCTGATGATTAGATATTGAAGCTGGTCTGATATAGTTTTTTAGTTGTTTATTGCTTTATATCAGTTTTAGGGATCTTGCAATTTAATTTTGTGAATTGTTTAGGCACATCACACTGCCTCATATGACATACATTGTGTAATAGTAAACATATACACAGTTGCAGAACAAGAAAATCTTGTTAGGGAACGAACTTTAAAACGGAGCGCGTGTGGACCACAGAGGGGCAGGAATGACGAAATTATATGCATATACATATGAATGTAATAGATTATGCTTTATATTCTGCAATTCTTTTCTGTTAAAACAGTTGCTTGGTTATTTTTGTTGCATTCTTAGCACAGTTCTAAACCTATTCATGTTTTTCTTTAGTTGATTGGCAAAATATGTTGAACTGAATCCAGACACTCGGCATCATGTTGGGAAAAAAAAAATCTTCGCATACAGCTAATTCAAGGAAATGTGTTACAAATAAACAATAGATCCAATCCAACCTCCCCAGTTAATTCAACCTCATTGGACAATTGCTTGCTAGTCTCTAATCCATTCATTAAGAGAAAATTCAAGATTCTTTCAGGCTACCCGCAATATTGCCACTTGAAATCATGTTGGAAACTACTTTTGTCAACTACTAGCTACTTGCATGATTGTATGTAAAATTGATAAAACGTGCTTTTAAACCATGTTACAAACCTCTGTTAGAACAAATATACTACATGCATATTACTTAACTATAATATATATATATCATTCTTTAATTCAATTACAAAGAACTAGATTAAATCATATACCAGAGGCTTGCACTAAATAGCAATGCCTTAAGACGAAATTTTCGTCCAATTCGATGTATGAATGATTCAAGAGGTTCCTCTCCAAGATACAACTGGATTGATCTTTGATTACACACCAACCAAAGAACTTTTCTTCTGCAACAGCAAAATCTCTCTCACCAAAACTTGATAATTATATCTATTTCGAAAATACAATATATAAACCAAAACCTGCCTCTCTTGAACAGTCACAACTGTTCAAGAGAACAGTTATAACAGTTACACCTTTTAGAAAACTAAAAGTTATAACTGTTCATACTAACTATCAATTACGAAATTACTAAATTTAATGTAAAAAGTAAAAAATAAAAAAATTTGCGTTATGCATTGGCTAAGTTATTAATCATTAGCCCCAAGGCCGTATCATAGACATATTAAATATCAATCAAGTATTTAGTAATACTCATGGTCTCTCATAGTTTCTTTCCCATGTAGGACTAAAATTTTGTTACAATACAAACTCAAAGAACCTTTAAAGTTCAACAACCTCTGGACGAAACTTAAAAACACCGATACCACAGATATGAATTTACGAATATGAAACATCTTCCCTAAAAATCTCAAGGCAAAAGCTTTAAGCATAATTACATAGCCATTGCAGATGACATAATCCGGTCTTATTTCACTTCCTTATCTATCTCAAATGTCAAAAACCAAATCCTAATCAAGTTAATATCGGAATCCTAGTTCAAAAAGACATTTTTAATTCTTAATTATCTGTAGAAATGGCAATTTTTTAGGATTTTCACCTGAACTGGGGTCGTGTCACCCGACACAGACCGCCTCCAAGGCCCAATAATCGAATCAGGTTCGAGCAAGCGGTCTAACATGCCTAAAACAACCTGCAGCATATATATGGATAATTACTCGGAGAATTAAATAAAGGAAAATCCATATGACGTATTATCAAACTATCGTTGTGTTTTCAAATCCTTACAACAACTTAAGTCATTCAAATAATATCAAGTCCTTTAAATTAAATAAGAGTAAGGTTCGTTCTACCCGGAAGACTTATGTGGCGGCCCCAAACTCCAAGGCAAACCGGGTAACGCCACTTCGCCAGGCACGTCACCGAGCATGCCACGTCACCGCACACTTATTTTTAATTGTGTAACGGCCCATTTTATTCACGTCTCTTAAATTTACAGACGTGGACACCAGCTCGGATCTACGTGGACATCGCGGTAGGCTAGGACACGCGGGGACTTAGGTATGCTAGTTATTGCGTGTTGGATGTTTATTTGCGGTGAAATTTATTGAAATACATCGCATGTGTGTATGTTGCATAAAAATAATTGCGAGATTGTGTGAACTGTACTCGCCTCGATATGTGTGTCGACGCGGGTACCGGGTAGTTGACGGGACCGAATATTAATTAGGTCGGGGAAACTAAAACACACAAATTATATAAAAATTGGCAAAGTAACTAATATGGAATAGGTATTAGGTGGCTAGTGACGCGGCGGTACGCGTATATCTCGATTCGGACGCTTGGCGGGCGTCAAAACGCCCGAAAACACAAATGAGTGTCTTAGTTGTGTCACGTTAGATGTCACTTGTACAAACACAATAACACACTTGTCCCAAATCAAACAGACATGGCCAAACTCAAACACCACGTGTCCATCACCTCACCCTACACCTACACCTCACACACACACACACTCCATGCACACACACAACCGATCGGACCGAGAGGAAGAAGAAGAAAAGAGAGAGGAGGAGGAGGAGAAGGAGGAGCCGGGAAGGAGAGAAGAAAAGGTGGAGACGTCACGGTCGAGGTGGGTTTTAGTGGTTTTTGATGGGTTTCGGTGGGGTGGCCAAGATTTGGGGTTCAGCCATAGGGGCGAAGAAGGGTCGAGTGGTTATGGCGGGGGTGTCTCCCCGCCATCGACTCCATTTGGGGTTGGGGTGGAGAGCAACCCCAACCCAATCAACAAGCAAGGAATAAAAAAAAAAAAAATTCTCGATCGAACCGGTGAAAACTAGTTCGATCGGATGAAAAGTGTGCACGCGCGCGCGTGGCTCGGCCCATGGGCCGATCCTGGACTGTTCGGTCCTTGGCCGTGTCGGGTCCGACCCATTTGGGTCGGCAGACCCAAACAAAATAAAAAAATAAAAAATAAAAAAGAGAAGAAAAATGAAGGAAAAATTTGGAAAAACTCCAGAGAATTTTGGGGAAATTTCGAAAAAAAAATATTTCGATAAATAAATAGAATTGATAAAGTTCTATGAAAAGAAAATATGTGGGAATGTCGGACGCGACTTTTTGCAGGGTTTTGCCTCGAAAAGTGCAAAAATATGCAATTTGGCCTAAAATTTTTAGAAATTTGTTGTAAATTGTCATGCTAAATTAAATTATTGATAAATGGATATAGGTGGATACGGGTGATCAATTGGCGACCAAAGACCCAGTGGACTTGGACTCGGGGATTGATTACGGGGTATCGGAGTGCGTTGTGAGGTTTGTAAAACCCAATGGAAAAACTCTTGAGTATTTATTTGGCTTTGTAATTCCATTCAATTCCAGTATTTCCTTGTGATTTTTCTTATATCTATATCTTGTCGTTGTTTGCACGGTTGGTTAGTTACTTCCTTGAATTTTCCGTTATGTATCTATACATTCTAGACCATAGCATGTGTATCAGGAGTTCTCGGTGGATAACGACCCGAGCTAAGGAGCTGCTACATATGTCGGTGCGTCGTAGGTCTACGCCGCCACCGAGACGGATTAGGTGATTGCTAGTTGGGAGCGCCCACTAGTAAGATCCTAGAAGGAAATTTGAAGTATGGTTTAGTCGACGTGGAACAGACACACACATTTGCATTTTATTGTTATTTACGCATGCAATGCCCTACTTACAGTTGTATGTTTACATTCTGCATGTTTATTTAACAGTATTTTTTGAATTCAATTTATTTATATGAATGCTCGGAGGAGTTCCTTGGGATTTTACTGACTGGACTCGTCATCCATTTTTTTCTGTGATGATTGAGTGCAGATCCGAGTACAAGTAAAGGCAAGGGGATCTTAGACGACTACCTCTGATTGCCTACCACTGAGGATTACTTGTACGTGTGATTATTTTGATATTTTGATTCTTTTGGAAATTGGGGAGTGACATGACATTGTACATAGGTACTTTACATGGTACAGTCATCTACCTTTATACACAGTACTTTTCAGGGTTTTTCCACAATAGGATTTGTTGAATTAATTAATATTTCTTGCATTTACGTACAACTTCCGCTGCATTTGTCATTTGTCATTTATACGTTGTACATACAAGTGGATACAAATCTCGAGACAGAAAAAGACGGACAGTGTCGTACACGTGTAGTAGGCCCAATCGGCAAGGAGTACACGGAGACACGTCACTCCGGGCGGTGAGGGCCACCTCAAATGCATGCGACCTACATCTTTATACGTATCTTATTAGCCTTAACTTATTATTTATGGATATTTTATGAATATTTGCATTAAATTGACTAAGTTAAGTTTTCACGATTTATTAAATTAATATAAATTAAACATCAAAACGTTAGTCTTTGAAGCATGCAAACACCGTGGAGATGAAAGGTTTGCATTATATAAATAACCCTATAGTGTGGAAACTCAGCATTAGATATCATGTATATCAAGAGCAACAAAAGTACAAAAGGTGAGCATATACATGTATCAGGTATACAAGTCCTTCCCAAAAATTTCATAAAAGCAGTAAATAGATACATACAACCACCTACGCAAAAAGTGACGAGCTCTCATAACTTAGATGTAGTCGCCTAAGACGCCCTTGCCTCGGCTCGTCGCAGGATCTGCGATTTGTCACAAAAATAATGACAAATCCCAGGTGAGTAAATCCCAGTGAACGTTAGCTAATATTCACGAAATCCAATAAAACGGCTACAATTCATGCAATCTAAATAAAGGACAAGAATAAGGAAATTCACATGATAAGTCGTTGAGAAGTCGAATTTGGACACGAGTGTAGCGTGACAGTGAACCCTGGTCGACATCCAGGAATCGTCTTAGCTAAACCGAAAGTAACCCATGACGACCACCTCGCCAAACATCTCACGGTCGAATGAGAGGAACCCATGAATGGGAGAACCCCATCCAAATATCTTTCGAGAGGAACCCATGACGTAGACTTAGGTCTTCGTCAAACATTTCTCAACGTACGGGTCTCACGGAGAATACTCACCGCGTAGCTCTAACATGGTCAAGTACTCGAACAGCGCGGGGTAGCTAGCCCCGGGGTGTGAGTCCGTGTCATGCTCGACCCCGTCGACAAACACACATACACATGTGGGAGTGGATGAACAGTAAATGTACAACAATAGAAAGCACAGTAGAATCATTGAAATGCAAAATAAAGTAAGATCCATAAAAGAATTTTAACTAATTTTCTCGTGGGTTTACTTACCTCAAATAAATCGCAAATCGCCCTCAAAACACCCGTACACGCCTCGAGATACGTACCCGACACCCGACTATGGTATCATAAGTCTCTGATGTCTAATTATACAATTTTCATCATTTTAGAGTTACATTAAATGAATTTATAATGTGAGACCAAAATTTGAAATAAATTTCTTTTTATTCCAAAACGTTTGATTCTTGGCACACTTTTCGATACACTAAAGCTCCCTCATTGTACGTGAGATCGCTGCAATACTTGTCTGCATACTTCTTTTGCCTCTCTTAGGCTCCTTTAAGCTTCTCGTGAATCTGTCTTACTTTTTCTATGTAATCGACAACAATTTCAGATCCTAACAAGTTCTGATCTTCTGGCTCAGCCCAACAAGATGGTGAATGACACGATCTGCCATATAACGCCTCAAATGGCGTCATTTCAATGCTTGCATGATAACTATTATTGTATACAAATTCACACAATGGTAAATACTCTTCCCACGATCCGCCAAACTCAAGTACACACGCCCTGAGCATATCTTCGAGAGTTTGAATCAACCTCTCAATATGCTCATCAGTCTGAGGGTGAAAGGTTGTGCTAAACTGTAAGCGCGTACCATACTACTCCTGCATACTCCACCACATCCTGGACGAATACAGAGCATCTCTATCTGACATAATAGTCAAAGGTACTCCATGCAGCCTGATAATCTATCTCTCGAACAATACACTCAATTTGGTCAAATGTGTAATGAGCTGCAACTGGTATGAAATGGGCAGATTTTATCAATCTGTCCACAATCACCCAGATAAGATCATGTTTATGAACAGTCCTCGGCAATCCTCAGACGAAGCTCATGGCTATGTCTTCCTACTTCCATCGTGGAATGTGAAGTGGCTATAGTAATCCTTCAGGTCTACGATGCTCTGCCTTCACCTGTCGGCAGGCCCCACAATTCCTGATATACTCTGATATGTCCGCTTTCATCCCAAACCACCAAAAATGTTTTTTCATATCATGATACATTTTGGTCCTTCCTTGATGAACGGTGAACCGGGAATAATGGGAATCCTGAAGAATTGCATCTCTCACGCGCCACCTTCTTGGTATCCACAAGTTGCCTCAAAATCGAGACATTGATATGTTGTCTCGGTCCGGTCAAGACTGCTCGAACTCAGGCTAACGTCTTGAATCTTGGATATAACATGTCGGTTTTCGCTCTCTCGACACTCTCTGAGTTGACATTGTCTGAAGTCACACCTGAGCACAAATTAGTACCTTCGTGTCGTTAGGAATATCTGACCGACTCATCATCGCCGCCGCCTCGAGTAAGCCATACCCGTGCGTCGTATGACAACTAAACTTCTCAGCATCTCCAGTCGGAATCCTACTCACCGCATCAGCAATGATATTGGCTTTTCTTGGATGATATTCTATAGAAAAGTCATAGCCTTTCAAAAAATCTAACCATCTGTGTTATCTCATATTCAGCTCTTTCTGTGTGAAGAGATATTTCAAACTCTTATAGTCAGTATAGAGTGTGAACTTCTCTCTATACAGATAATGTCTTCATATATTCAAAGCAAACATTATCGCCGCCAACTCTAAGTCATGAGTTGGGTAGTTCTTCTCATGTAGCTTCAGCTGTCTTGATGCATAGGCCACCATACCCTTCTCTTGCATTAACACACAACCTAAACCCATATGAGAAGCATCTGTGTACACCATGAAACCTTTCTCGGCCTTTGGCAATATCATCACTGGTGCGGTAGTCAACAATTTCTTCGGTTGAGTAAATGCCTCATTGCATTCCTCAGACCACTGAAACTTCACGTCTTTTTGGGTCAACTTGGTCATTGGTGAAGCGATCTTCAAAAAATCCTTCACGAACCTTCATTAATAGCCTGCTAACCCTAGAAAACTCCGAATCTTAGTCACGACGTCGTCGTTGCCAATCCAAAATCGTCGAATCTTTCTTGGATCTACAAAGAATACCTTCAAACTCAACAATATGACAAAAAATTTAACCTCGGACAACCAAAAGTCACACTTTGAATTTGACATATAGTCATGCGTGCTCAGTTAAAGTCTGCAACGTCTCCCCGAGGTGGTGCTCGTGATCTTCTCAAGTCTTCGAGTACACCAATATATCATCAATAAAACAATCACAAAGTGGTCCAGAAATGGCCTCATCACTCGATGCATCAAATCCATAAACATGGCAGAGCATTAGTCAAACCAAATGGCATGACGTGAACCGATAGTGTCCATACCTCGTACTAAACATTGTTATGTATCTATCATCATCCCCGATCCTCGATTGATGATACCACGATCGTAGATCTATCTTGGAGAAAAGCTGCGCTCCTCTTAGCCGATCAAATAAATCGTCAATACGGGTTATGGATACTTGTTCTTAATCGTGACCTTGTTCAATTGTTTGTAATCAACCCACGATCTCAAAGTACCGCCCTTCTTCTTTACAAACAAAATCGGTGCTCCCCATGGTGATATCGAAGGTGTGATGAATCTCTTCTTTCAATTCTTACAAGCTGTTTCCTCAATTCTTCCAATTCTCGTGGAGCCATACGGTATGGTGGTATGGATATCGGTTTCGTACCTGACACCAACTCAATAATGAAATCCATCTCCCTCGGTGGTGGTAATCTAGGTAACTCTTTCGGAAACACGTCCGGAAACTCGCACACAACCGGAATCTCTTCAAGTTTCAGTCCATGACTATCTGTAATGGTATATACCGATACCAGAGTCTCCATCTCCCCACTAGTCGCAAGCCGACCTAGAGTGCCCCGGCTCTCGGTGTACTACCACTGTACAAAAACACTAGACGCCCTGGAATCTCGAATATCACTATTTTCGCAAAACAGTCGATATGAACATGATATGATGCTAGCCAATCCATTCCTAACAACGCATCAAATTCCAGAAATTCTAGCACCCTGAACTCTGCAGGTAACTCGACCTTGTCGATCTCTACTTGACATTTCTCCACCGAGAGAACTCGGGTACACTCTATCTCGGGTGCGACTCAAAATCAAATGGACTTTGACAGTAACCGATTTCAACCCTAAGATGCTTACCATGCGACTAGAAATGAAAGAAATGGTATAACCCGAATCAAACAAAACATAAACTGGATGACCATAAATGGAAACCATACCCTCAATGAGCTTTCGTGTAGCGTCGGCATCGGTCGTGTAATCGTATGGACGACCTCTCGACGCCGTGGTGGAATCACTATCACTAGTCGCGGATACTCTCGATTGATATGTCCCATATGACCACATCGATAACAAGTGGCTTTCTAGGCGACCCTCGCGCCCGATCTTGGGCTCGTGCGGATGCTGTATACCGCCCCTGGTATGAAACTATCTCGTCCTCGTCCTCTACCTCTATCTCTACCACCATCCCGCGACGCGGAGCCGGTGGTGTCTTGTAAAAGCGGTAAAGTAGACGTAGCAGAGCCGTGTAATGAGGTCGGTGGTGGTGGTACGGGAGGTCGACCCACAATAGTCTACAAAGGTGTAGGAGATGCTACATAAGGAACAATTGCCCCCTGAACACCTTTATCCCATCTCCTCGGTCCTTTTCCATTCTGTCTCCTCCGCTCATACTCAACCATTTGATCAAGTGTCATCGTGGGTATTAAGGGTGTCCCGTCAGCCACTCGACTCATACAATAAGTCTCGTGAGCAAGTGCACGCTCGAAAATCTCTCCCAATGTCTCGACACACCGGCCCGACCACATAAAAACCAATATCTGGCTTTAGTCCATCGCCAAAATGATATACATTATTGGCATCCTCCTTCACAAGGTATCCGGTGAACTGCTTCAATTAGTCGTATATGTCTCATTAGCTCATCACCGTCTCATCAGCTCCCTGTCTCAAGTTCATGAACTCATTCCTCAACCGCTTCATCACCTCGGGTGGGAAGTAGTGCGATAAAACTTAGTCTTGAAAGCATCCCAAGACTCAAACTATCCCTCGTTTGCTATCGTCGCACGCCACCACACATCGGCTCTCGCGCAATGCAATGTGTACGACGATATCTTAGCTCGAGTCTATCCTCAATCTGCAAGACTCTATGTAGCTTCTCTGCGACAAGACCCACTTCTCGATCTTCTCAAAATCCCTTTAACTTAGTCGAAGTATCTTGGTTTGATCGATGAAATATTTCACCGTTGGACTACCATTGTAGAACCGGTGATGGAGGTGTGGAAGATGGTGTATGCATAGACTCTCTGCTATTTGGAGCTGCTTTGTCATCGGTGTTGCGGTACGATTGGCACTACGGTCGGTACTCTAGTCGAGTAGGACCGGATGTTTTAATTTGCATTTGTCTTTGGTGGAGTAAATCGAGAAGTCATCAATGTGATGAGCTTCGCCAATTGCGACCCTGAGCGACGACACGATTAGAAAGCCTCGGAAATCCTCCGTGATGGTATCGAAGGTTGCCTACCACTCGCACCGACATCATCGCTAGCGCGTGAATCCGCCATCTCCATCGCAAATGGATAACGAACGCGAATCAGCTACTACGTGGATAACGCGTATATACACATAACAAAATTAACATGTAGATAAATATATCAAACCCCCAACTCACTTCACTCACTTCCCAACCAATAATTTCTAGGTGAGGATCATCTGGTTTTCCACATCTAACTAAGGTTTTCTAGCTTCTATTTCTGGTTGAACAAGGTAGGTCGTTCACTACATTTTGTAGTTGTGGTATCATATTGTAGAAATTCCATATTCTACAATCTTAGACTTATCAAGCTTCGGCAATCCATGTTTCTCAAAACCATGGCTCTGATCTCCCCTATAAGACCTAACAAGGAACTAGTCGGCCTTAGTTAAGCACCTAAACACCTACCATTTATGATATCACTTACAAGTAATTAGATAATTCAACTACCAAACAAATCAGAGTTAATTTAAATTTTCTTATCTAACCTATTATTCAGCGGAAGTCTTCTTAAGTTACTAGTGGACATAAGGCCTAACCTATTGTGGAAAAACCAGGAAATAAAGATCACATACATATATAAACAAAAGTGGTGATATATATATAACATGTATCTGGTCGGATGTTCCTATCACTCAACACAAAAGTAAAATATCATGTATATAGAAAATGTAATACAAAAGAATGCAAAACGTACAAAAATCGTAAGTAACGAGTTATCCCCTTACTCATAGGTAGTCACTAATCTTCTCTTTGCCTAGTTTGTTACTCGACTGATTTGCACCCACCGTCACAAACTAAAAGGTGAGTACATAAAATTATTTAAGTAATACTGATAGACATTGATCCACATTCCCAAACAGGCAACAAATATCAAATGCCATAATTTAAATAGCAACTAAGCTGAAAGAAACATCATGCAAAGAGATACTTGAGTTAAACAAATATGAACTGACTCAATGCTAAGTAGTAATGGATTAGGGTCGGTCGGTCGTGATCTTCATCACATAAGCCTTTCCACTACAATTTGAGCTCTGCTCAATAGCATTACATTACAACAAATTGCGCTCTATATCATAATTTAAAAAGGTCGTACTTACGATTACGCCTTTTTATTCCAAGTGAATTAGTCGTCACGGAATGTATACTTGCTAGCATACCCGAGTTTTAAGACTCGTCATGCTCACCCAAGTTATTCTTGCTCCAACAAACCCCGAGGTCCGGTTAACCCGTTCGAGGCACGTTACCCCGTGTTTCATCCAAGGTAGTGGAGAAATTTCCTAACATCCCGGCAAGTCTAGTGACCCCCGTATGAAAGCTGAATTTCTATCATCAAATGATCCTAACAACAAGAACCACTTTCACTTTCAAGAATGACTCGATAATGGAATCCAAGAAATGTAACTGCATACTACTGCACAAAGGATAAGAGTCGAAATAAACAACTAACCTAATAGCATGCTATATCACTGACTTCCACATACAACAAGCAACATGACAAAGTATAGGAATTGGAATCAATGATATACACAATGAGAGTAAGCTATGAACAACATCATAAAATGAGAACTGAACAAGTAATAGCATATGGATTTCAAAGGCAATTCAATTCGAATAACTGAGAATAAATAAATAAATAAATGGAATGAAATGTGAATAAATGTCTCAAATCGGTTTACTTACATACACAACGATTCCTAAGCTATCCGGCTTTTCGTCGCGTCGATATACGCCCAAAACCCCGTAAGAGTTCATTTACGTTCCTAACATTTGAAAATTTATCAATTTAGAGTCAAGATACATTGGTCGAAATCGACTTCGAGACCAATTTGCCAATTTTGCGCTTTTCGAGGTAAAAAACCCCATAAAATTTACGTCCAAAATTTTGAATATTTTATTTTTCATAGAAATTTATCAATTTCTAGTTATTTTATTAAAATATCATTTTTTGGAATTTTTCCTAATTTTTCTGGAATCTTCTTGAGTTTTATTTCTATTTTTTGGCTTTTATTTTATTTTATTTTATTTTATTTGGGTCGGGTCGACCCAACTGGGTCGGACACGACCCTGGCCAGGGCCTTGGGCCTAGCTCGCCCCGTGGGCCGAGCCCGACCCAGGTTTCCTGGCCCGGCCCATATGGGTGATGCACACGCACGAGCACGACGCCTTTGTGTGCATCTTCTCCAACGAGCAAGGGACACAGTCCCCGATTCTACTGGATTTTTTTTCTTTTCTTGTTTGTGATGAAATAAAGAGGAGATAAGCTGGAGTTGAAATTAAATATTTATCGTCCTCGAGGTTTGTGTTAATATTTATCGTCCTCGAGGTTTGTGCAACACAAATCTCGAGGCAAACCCAATCATTCACTCATCTTTCCACCGACTTATATGTTTGATCCAAACTCTCTCGAGTCTCGCAAAATGCGTATCTCGAGAAAAATCCAATGCACATTATTTTATATGGAAACTATAGGCCCATTTATATATATATATATTGATGTGGCTACATTACAACCACAACTTATATCATTTCTCATCATTTCATTTTTTTAAAATGCAATATAATGTAACTAGTTACACTTACACCACAAACTGCTACCTCGGGCCCACGTTGGCACGCGACTCGAGGCGCATCCTCACTCGACTTAGTATCTGCATACTCGTAAATGACTTAGTCGTCTACACATATACAGTACACTAGGCATACAACACACAAATATAACATTTACCTCGGCTAGCGTACCTCGGTAGTGATACGTATCTCGCTGCGGGTCCCACGTCACGGGTCATTTTGTCCTGATTCACAAATTAAACGTGTATTAATTATTGGGTCGTGGCACGACCACCCCGAACCGGTGGGACTCGACGAACCAGAGCTCGGGTTAGCACCCAGGGTGCCTGGGCGCGCTTGACTAGGCACCACCGATCGACCTTGTCCTCGAGCAAGGCGAACTATAGGCTTGGATGGACCAAGTCAAGTGCAATTATATGCGGTTATGTAACTATCTTGGTCATGGCTCATGACATGACCAACGCACATCCCAACAATTTTCAAGCACTATGAGCATGTGCCTATCGACCAGTGGTCAAGACGGTTATGGAACTAGGTGGCAAAAAGTAAGGAATCGTTAGGTGGTTGTTTTGAGTACTACATGGGTGTGGTGGTTTACTTAGTCTCGGGTAATGTACATAAGAATGGTGTCCTCGGCAGTTATGTAACCAACTTGGCTATTTTGCTATAAAACCAAGGCATGTGAGCTTGAGAGGATGCATGAGTTCATGCATGAGAGGCATAAGATGTATGAGATACTAGAGTTGTAATTTTATTGAACTAAGTAATAAACCTCCTTTGTGTCATTGTTGTTGTTCAATCACGTTTTCTTTGGTGTGCTGAACTAAGGTGGTCCTTAGGCACCACGGGTTGAGTTAGGCGAGAAAAACTTTCCTTAGGGTGAACCCCTCACTTAACGGCACCATGACAACCGGTATCAGAGCCTCATTCGGAAACGATGGCGACCTGAGCAGCAAGTGATCTGAGTGAGAGGGTAGCTCACTTTGAGCAATTGATGGCAACGATGGGTGTTCCAGTGGAAGCGGAGTCTTCAATGACGGCGCAGCGCATTGAAGAAAGTTTGGAGATCTTGGTAGCTTCCTTGGTGGCTAGGAGAGTCACAAGAAGCTTTGATATCCATGTGGGAATCCAGATTCGAGGAGTTGGTTGCGATGTTCGTGTAATGGGTGGACTCACCTTAGAGATAGTGGAGAAGATGGTTGTAGAGGTGAGTCTACTCAAGAAAATCGCGGGAGGAACCTCAGAGACTTCTAGTGCGGCGAAAGTGAGACCTAAGGTGCCGGAGCAAAAGAAATTTTTAGGCAAGCGGAGCGCGAATGAGCTTGAATGTGGCGGCCCCAAATCCCGAGGTCGCCAAGTGGGGAGGCGCGTGGGACCCAGTAGGTCAATGATCTGACAGGACCGCGGGGTTACGCCTCCCCACGTGGCGACCTCGGGATTTGGGGACGCCACATTGAAAACTTCCTTTGGGACATGGAGCAGTAGTTTGCTACTGTCCAGACGGAAAAAACCCAAAAGGTCATCCTGACTTCCATGTATTTGGAAGGAGATGCGAAACTTTGGTGGCGAACCAGAGTTGATAACGATGCAGCTGTTGGTCGACCAAGGATTGTGGAGTGGGAGGTGCTGAAATGAGAATTGAAGGATTAATTCCTACCCATAAATGCGTCATGGCAAGCGCAAGAGTCCTTGCGCCAATTGAAGCAGAAAGGGATGGTTAAAGAATATGTGAAAGAATTTTCTTCCCTATTGCTTGACATTAAAAATATGTTCGAGGAGGACAAGTAGTTCAATTTCACTGCAGGATTGCAAGGGTGGGCACAGTCGGAGCTGCGAAGGCAAGGCATGAAAGACTTGTCGAGTGCAATTGCAGTGGCAAATAGCCTTGTAGATTACAAGACTAGTGGTGCTTCTTTTGAATAAAAAAAAAGTACAAGGAGAAGGATCGAGCTGGTAGATCCAGGAAGGTGGAGGAGCCTTCTTCAAAACTTGATGCTAGTGTCTAAGTATTAATGGTGAAAAAGGGTTGTTTCATATGTGACGGTCCTACCGGGCAAGGGATCGCCTAAAGAAAGAGAAGTTGAATGCGATTGTTGCGGATGAACCGAAGGTTCGGATGAATCCATTGCAATTACTTAACACGGTGTAGGTGCAAAATGCGGTGGGATCGGTGGGGTGATGTTTGTGGAGGCTCAAATCAATAACCAAACGGTGAAGGTGTTGATTGACTCGGGAGCCACACATTCGTTTGTTGCGAGAGAACCTAGCTCGGGGCTTGGTTTGAAGCTTGCGAGAGAGTGCTAGCATGTTGAAGGCGGTTAATTTTGAACCAAAAAAGGCTATGGGCATAGCTTTGGACGTGGGCGATCGAATTGACACTTATGAGGGCAAGGTAAATTTGATTGTTGCTCGTTGGATTTTTTGAGATCATTGCGGGAAATGATTTCTTGATGGTGGGAAAGTCGTTGTGATTCCATCACTTCATGGCTTGCCGATCATGGATGAAAAGGGGTCGTGCTTTGTTCCGAATGCGATGCAAGGGCAAAGACACCAAGGCTAGTGGCACTACAAGTACGGGATCGAGATGGAGAAATGTTGTTTTGGTGGGCGGCGATCTGGTGAATAGAAAGAGTTGGAGTGTTCGATGAGGGCACTAAACATTTCGGCGGGGATGTTTGTCAGCCCCTCAATAATGTGACCCGAGTAAGCTGGCTAGGCAGCAGGAAAACCTAGCAATATCTGGGTTTCGGTGGACTCGGAAAGTTTCATGGGAGTTAGTTGTTGGTTGGTGCACCACGGGTGGTTTGCACTATGACATGCGGAGGCTTGCGTATACGTATGGGTAAATAGTATGTGGGATGGATGAGGCAGCGTGTATGGGCGTGGACAAGGTCGCGCCTTAGCGCTCGCCTAGGCGGGGAGCACAATGGCGCCTTGGCACGGGCACGATCGCGCCTTGGCACAGGCATTGGCACGAGCAAGGTCGCGCCTTGGCAGGTTCCTTTAGCACGTTCCTTGGCGGGAGCATAGTGGCGCCTTGGCATGGACCTTGGCACGAGCACCGTTGGGCCTTGGCATGAGCAAGGCTACGCCTTGGCACGTTCCTTGGTGGGAGCATAGTGGCGCCTTGTCACGAGCCTTGGCACGAGCAAGGTCGCGCCCTGGCAGGTTCCATTGGCACGTTCCTTGACGGGAGCGCAGTGGTGCCTTGGCACGAGGAAGGTCGCGCCTTGTTAGGTTCCTTTGGCACGAGCAAGGCACGAGCATGGCGATACCTTGGAGATTCCCTTGGCACGAGCAAGGTCGTGCCTTGGCACGGACAAGGTCACGCCTTGGCACGGGCAAAACATACCTTGGCAAGGGTTGACAAATCTTGACTTGGGCGTTGACCAAGTCAAAGTACGCTTGGTCTCATTTTTTGATGTTCCCTATTGGAGTTGGGGAAACGGCTTAACATCTACAATAAGGAGGGGTGACTCTCCTAGGGGTGGCATAGACAAGGAAGCATGGAAGACCCTCGAGCATGCCTTGGGCAACCATGCCAAGGCAAGACCCATGGACGGGCCATGGTGCCGGCCACCCCGAACCGGTGGGACTCGGATGGCTGAGCTCCGGTTAGTACCCAGGGTGGCTAGGCGCGAAGCTATGCACCACCAATCAGACCTTGTCCCTTGAGCAAGGCGTACTATAGGCTTGGACGGACCAAGTCAAGTGCAGTTACATGCGGTTATGTAACTACCTTGTTCATGGCTCATGGCATGACCAAGGCACGTCCCAGCAACTTCCAGACACTATGAGCATGTGCCTATTGACCAGGTGGTCAAGACTATTATGGAACCAAGTGGCAGTAAAGGAAGGAAGCAATTAGGTGGTTATTTTGAGTACTACATGGGTATGGTGGTTTACTTAGTCTCGGGTAATGTACATAGGACATGTGTCCTCGGCATTTATGTAACCAACTTGGTTGTTTTGCTATAAAGCCAAGGCATGAGAGCTTGAGAGGATGCATGAGTTCATGCATGAGAGGCATAAGATGTATGAGATACTAGAGTTGTAATCTCATTGAACTAAGTAATAAACTTCATTTATGCCATTGTTGTTTTTCAATCACATTTTCGTTGGTGTGCTTAACTAAGGCGGTCCTTAGGCACCACGGATTGGGTTAGGTGAGAAAAATTTTCCTTAGGGTGAACCCCTCACTTAACGGCCCCGTGATAGATATTATCATTATAAGGCTCACATAAAATGATGAGGCTTCAAGCTATCGCCTCGCCCTTGTTTCGATCGAATGCCGATGTATATGGTCCTGAGATGTAAGTAGGGTGAGCTAAAAGAAACAACATAGCTCAGTAATGTGAAAAACCCGCTCAACCATCAAATACGCAAGTAATACTTAATAAGCATGCAAGGCTAGCATGAATTGAAATTGAATAAAGCATTTAAAACAAGGCTTCGCATGGATTTACAAAGCATTAATTAAACACGTTAGTAAGATTGATAAATCATATTAAAGTCAAAACTCATCATCATGCATGGGGTTCACGAAAGAGAGATACCCTAAAAATTAGTAATAATATAAAGTCATGGTCTCATTCAATGCATACTAGTTATTAGCGAGAATCCAGGTGACCAATTCACCTACCCTCGAAGTGATGGCAACCACTAGACGACACACGGGCCTTATGTGCCCTCTCGTTAGTCCCATCAAATTAATAGTAAATTCATCTAAGCCGCCACCGATGCATGTCCCTCTTCACAAAAGTACAAAAGAAAACAACTCCAACTCATGTCCCTAATTGATACACTTATGAATTCAATTAGACAAGTAAAGCCCTCGGTGGTAAACTCCAAAACATTCTAGGGCAGTAAATAGTAAAGCCATCGGTGGCACTACAAACATCCTGGGGCATTAGATAATACTTGCTAATAATACCCTCGGTGGGAACTCCACAAACATCCTGGGGCAATGAGTATCATAAAAGGGAAAAATAAATGCACTCACATTCCATAAACACGTAGATCCAAGCCAATAACATGATACAAGTCATTCCCCAAGTCTCAAGTTAAAAACATGTCCTAGTAACATAACTAATATCAAGCCACATTTGATAATTGAGCAAGCTCCCTACTTACCTCGACTCGCAGCGACGTTTATAACGACTCCTGGTACGCTCGGGGCTCGGTGTGAACCTTCGCGCGACACTATATCACCATAATACATATCATCAATAAATGTTTTAAATTTAAATTAATTAAATCTTTCATTTATCGATCTTTGGGATCCACTAGTGTGGGTCCCGCGGGTCCCCCGTCGCCCAATACGAGGGTCGAGGGGTGGGACCCGATCGATCTCCCTCAGAAATTGGGTAGTGCCCCATTTGAAAGTGATAATTTTTGTTTATTTATAATACATATTTTTGTACTTGTACTTTAATATACACATATATATATATATAATGGTGTTGAAAGGTTAACACTAGTTGACCAAATCAGGGGCTGTTGGCTCCTGGTTTGAGAACCAGGGGCCTAGCCCCTAGTGTGTATGGTCGGCAGGGAGGAGGGCAACCCCCCTCCCCGACCACCGATGGTGGTGCCCAGCGTCGATCGGCGGCCCCTTCCAGCCCACGGTTTGGACGACTATGAGGGTGGAGGTGGTCGTGACACCACCCCTTCCCTTCCTCTCCTACTGTGCTAGTACCATGCCGTCGCCGACGACATCATCGTTGTCGCCGTAGCGGCAACGGTGATGCCGCCGCCAATCGTTTCAACCGCCTTGTCGGTTCTACAAATCACTAAACAATGTGGTTTTCCACCATTGTTTTGTCGAATTCAAGCTTAATATTCATTTAAAACAAAATTAAGAGGATGAGTGAGATACGTGTACCTCGATTTAGGGTTCTCCTCGAGTTAGACTTCCAGCACCTCAATTTCCTTTTTCTCTCTTAGTAGTTAATTTTTTTTTAATAAAAAAGGGGCGGTTTCAAATTGATTTATATAGTAGGGTTAATTTGTGTAGAGTTTATAAAATTATTTAATTGCCCTTAGGGTCGATGTTTTGGATTTTTGGGTCGTCACATTTTTTGTCACCAACATCCCCTTTATTATTAGTAGTGCTTTTGTGACGAGAGAAAGAGATAATAGACTGGGATAACACTAACCATTGCATCCAATAGTTACTTGTCGTCACCTACCTCTCCCGCCCCCACCAATTCATATATCATCACCAAATCATGCATCCACAAATGGGTGGATTTTCACACTTGCTGGAGGTGCAATCTCGTGGGCTTCAAAGAAGCAAACTTTAATGGCTGGTTCTACCATGGAATCGAGTTTATTGCATTGGCCTCAGCTTCAAAAGAAGCTAAATGGCTACGTGAATTATTACACGAGATACCATTGTGGCCTAAACCGAGTAGCTCCAATCTCTATCCATTGTGATAGTTAGGCCACATTGGCAAGGGCTTATAGCCAAATGTACAACGGTAAATCCAAACATATTGGGTGAGACATAGTTGTGTTAGAGAATTGATAACAAGAGGAGTTATCACAATTGACTATGTGAAATCTAGTCAAAACTTGGCAGATCCCCTTACTAAAGGATTGCCAAGAGACTTGGTGAATAAAACATCAAGAGGGATGAGTCTCAAGCCCATGAATTACAGGTCACCAATAGTGGAAACTCAACTCGACGCCTAACATTACGTTAAGTCTTGAGTTCAATGCAATCAAATTCATTATGAGAGTGATTGTGAGCACTAAATTTTAATAACCATCCCAAAGTTGTTAGTGCTCGGTACCTGCATGTAAAGATAGGAGGTTGAGATGATCTCTTAATAGTCTTCTAAAGGTACTTAAATTGCGGGGGTACTAGAATGGAGACTACCTATGTGGATGTGAAGTGCGGCCGCTTCAAGGAGTTCAAAGGCTTGACTCCAAAAACATTCACGAGAAGATACATGACGAAGGCCAATGTTGAATGTGTTAGGATATTTATGGCTTTTTGCTGGTGTAAGTTTATGCGTGATATGTTTATGCTACATATTGAATAGAATCATTGGTTCAAAGTTTATCTACCATGTAATTCTAATATGATGTAATGAACTTTTCACATGTTAGTGGTTCAAATCGCAAGATACCATTAGTTATGCATATAATGTTTGAGATTTCGTGGATTGAATGATCTGATTATTTTGAAAATGGCGGGGGATTGTTGAACATTTTCAAAATAAATGTTTAGTCCCACATTGGTTAGGAACTTCAAGTTTAAATAGTATATATGTACTCTTGCACCATAGTGTGTGTAAAATAAAATACAAGTGCTATGCGAGGTGAGCCACACAGCAGCGCTTGCGCCATGGCGCGGCGCATTTTAAGCGCTTTTATAGGCGCACTTAGCACTTGGCACGTGCGTGTGCGTGCATATGTGTGTAAGCTAACCATGGGTAAAAAAATTTACCATTAATTTTTACCATTTTCGAGATTAAATGGCTAGTTAGTAGAGTGGCTGAGTGGGTGCAGTTGAAACTACTCTCCATTAAGGAATTACTGCTCCACTACTCCATTGCATCAATGCTTGACTGCTCCATTACTCCATTACATCAATGCTTGACTGTTCCACTACTCCACTACCCCATTTTCACTCTAACTGGTCATGACCAATGCTCTATAAGAGGGGAGGTTTGGGGAGGAAGAAATCATCTCGAAATTCACCAACAATTGCTCTTGTTTTCATCTTTCACTACTACAAAGTGAAATGTGAGTTTACTTCATCGTATCCTTTAAGATATTTCCTGACTCTTGCAGTGTAGAGAGCAAAACTTCCTTTAGGAAAGTGGCAGTGTTACACGCTTTGAAGTCATTGTAAGTCCCTCTGGTCTAACAGATAGGTGGTGTTTGGAAGGCACACCGCGGTATATGTCGCCCGAGGCTATTGAGAGCATAAGAAGAGGGCCCGCTGCGATATATGGGCTCTCGGGTGCGTTGTGGTGGAGATGTTATGCGAGCGATCGACTTTTAGTATTAAACCCGGTGAGAGTTTGGACGACTTTCTGGATAGGATTGGTTTTGGCGGCGAATCACCTAGAATACCGGTTGGGATATCGAGAGAAGCGCGGGACTTCTTGAAGAGATGTTTTGTGAGAAATAGCAAGTCAAGGTGGAATGCTAGCATATTCTTTGTCTCACCCTTTCTTAAAAGACCATATTAGAATGCTTAGAAGAGTATATGCAATATAACATGGAATCAAATTGAGAGACAATGCTATTTGAAAACCAGAGAAAACTAAAAATTACTAATTTAGCCCACCTCTCAAACACTATATCAAAAATATTTTACAACATCTAAAAATGTTGTCATATTACGTTGTTAAAACTGATTTAATATGTATTAATATACAACAAAATTATTTATAATTAAAAATTAATGTGTAATGATTTATAAATTTAATGAATTTTCTTGTACTATAATATTTAATTAATCATTATTTTTTTTTAAAGAATATTAAGTTATATATTAATTATAAATTCAACAAGTTTTAACAACGCATTGTATAAGAAGATGATTAATTGTTATAAAAGATAATTTTTTGTAGCGAAAGTAATGCTAAAATCATTTTTTTGTAGTGAAAATAAAGCTTTAGGGGTGTGGTATATTATATCCTGCTTTGGTTGACTCGAAAATAAGCTGCTAGAAGTTCTTATAAAGAGAGACTTTTCTTTTTTACTTCAAACCATTTTTGTGTTTATAAAAAACTTAAAATGTCTCATTACAAGTTTTATCCTTTTACTCTCCTGATGTTTTCTACATGTTGTTGGTTGCTGCTTATTCCCTTCTATTGAGCAATGAGTCCTGATTATGTGGATCATTGAAGTTTTGCCTTGATAAATGCTAGTAGCATATGTTTTTCTGTTTAATGGAAAATTCATCATTGGTTTTGCTTGCTTCAGTAAATGAACTTATTGTCTTTTTCTCAACTACCGTAGTTGGGGCATCTTCTGTTCTACTGCTGCTTTATGACATAGCCAAATATGTTGTCGTCCTATGTTTTGACTCTTTTGAGAGCTGGACTGCTGTAGAGGCTGATTGCTGCATTGATTCCTTGGATGCTTGAGAAAGGCTCCTCTAGAACGTAAGAATTTTTGTAAAAATTTAGGAATAATGCAGCCTTTGAAGTTAGGTATTGCGATCCAAAGTGATAATGAAGTAATGTTCAATTAAAAGTACAGTGTAAAATGTGGTTCGTATATAAAATAAAGGTATGAGAAGTTGCATAATTGCGGTGCGGCAGTTGATTATGAATTATAGTAAATTGCGAAGCCTGAAGGCTGAAGTGCATCACTACTTAGTACATGGCCTGGCATTATGCTTATGGTACAGTTTATATTTTACTTTCTAAGAGTTTAATTTGTTTGTTGAGAGTGGTAAGTTGGCTCTACTAACCAACTCTTGAACTGGTTTTACTTTCCCTTGCTTAATTTTTCCTCTCTTAATGAACTTGTTTTGATGTACTGGAGTTTTTAAGAAATTACTTAATCTAGCACAATTGAAGAGTTTGATCCAATTAGTTTGGGACTAAGGCTATGTTGTTGTTGTTGTTGTAGTAGTACTGGGGTTACGTATCGCAGTGACGTCACTAATTCGTTTAGCTAGAAAGTTAATTTGCAGAGAAGCCAATTATCTACTCTCTCTGCAAGTACCAGCAAACCAACATCCAATTTGCTCAGTATGAATGCAGCTTCCATTCTCATACCTCAAATCGACAAACACAGATTTACACATTTGTGCTTTATTGTCTTTATTTATGAAATGTAATCTTATCATGAAAAAAGGCCTTCAACTTCTGTGGTTTTTTGTGGTTCAGGTTGCTAAAAGCAAAAGCTTTCATTACAAGTCCATCCAAGGAAATGTGACCAGTGAATGCAATCTTTCGTTACAGAAACTCAAAGAATCTAAGCAATGCACCATCCGGATTATTGTTATATCCAAACCACCACGGTGCACTTACTGTACGTGATCTCCCATAACTAGTTCTGCCCTAAATGGTCCTATCACAATTCATATACACAAAAAATAGACATGTTAATATCTGTTTTTTCTCTTGCAAAAAATAGACATGTTATTAATTGTAAATTATTAAGTCCATAATCCCAATTATAGAGACGTACTTAATGATATTTTCGTTGACACCAAATTCTCTGCAATTAAAGGTTTTGTCTTCTCTTTTTTTCATGTATCCTCAAGCCGCCATGAGGATGGCAAGCACCATGATGTTTATGATTGTTTCCTTAATTACCGTTTTTTGTTTCCTCTTACCAGCTCATCTTAGAATCTCATTCATTTGAAATTTTGCTGATTGTAGTGAATATTTAACGTTCTCATGAAATAGGCCAGTACTATTTGCTGTGAAGGAAAAAACATTATCTTGATTAAGGTGATGGAACATGAAAATAGTGGAGTTCGGAAACGACCATTGTATTAGTAATGAGAATTAGAGTTACAACAGCTAATTTAAAGGAAATGTGGATTACGAATAAACAGTAAATCTAATCCCAACTGAGCTCCCTAGTTAATTCAACCTTATTTGATAATTGTTTGCTAGTTTCTAATCCATTCATTAAGAGAAATCCAAGATTCTTCTAGGCTACCTGCAATGTCGCCACCGGACATCATGTTGGAAACCACTTTCCTCAAACACTACTTGCATGTTTAGGAACTTAAAAACACCGATACCATGGTTTATGTGTTCCTATCATCCATGATTAGGAACTGAGATTCCCTGTCAGTTATTTTCATACTCACTAATTGATCAACATCTCGTCGGGCTTACTTTTATTAGAAGGTGAAATTGACACTCTTAACATTTTTGGGGTACATGGCTGCATGGAATGTACACATCAAGACAATGATTTGTGATGGCAGCAGCAACAGCAACAACAACAACAACACAAGGCCTCAATCCAAATTAAGTAATTCGAATTAGCTGCATTGATTAAACTCTTCCACTTCCGCTTCATCTTTCGTGTTAGATTTCTCAATTAACAGCATGGCAGAGATGGGTAGCAGAGTTGAGGATAGAGCAAAGCATGAAGATTTACTTGAAGCTCAACGATTTGCTCGGAGTAAATCTTAAAAAACAATTGCATTTGAATTCGAAGCATCCTCAAGAGAGCAACAGGGAAAAAAAAAAAAAAAAAAAAAAAAGAGGAAGAGAGCAATATTGAGCAGCTTGTACAATTACTTACCATGCATATGCTGCAGATTTCAGCCTCTTGAGAAACTTTGTAATTTCTTGTCTTTAAGGATTTCAGTATCGCCTCTTCGGACCACCCGCTTTTCCTTTCCCTGGATTGTTCCTCGAAGAAGCTCCTACGTTGGACAGCCATCATATCTTCATCTGATCAGATCCTACCACCTTGCTGCAATTGCAAATCAAATTATATTGTAATTACTCAATATATAAGAGAATACCTATTTAGCGAGTGCAATTGAAAAATAATGAATCAAAGTCGGCCTCGCTAAAAGAAATAGCTGAATGGATGTCGGATAAAGCCGAACTCGCACTCTCGAATTCCTCCGTCCAGAACTATTGGTATTGGAGTCTGGAAGAGCATCCAATATGACAACATCCTGTAATTAATTACGAGAAGCAATTAGCATTAATTAAAGCTTATCCTAGCTAGTTCATAAACAAGTATCACTGATGATCAACTTCAAAGAATCAGTAATTGTAATGAAATACTCAAAATCCAAGGCTATGAAAAGAAGAAACTTACATCAATAAGTTGAGTAGGAAGAAAATGAGGAACATGTTGAGCATCTTGAAGACTGCCATAAATGTTTCCCCTGGATAATGCAGGAAACAAAGTACCGCCGCGATGGGTGTCAAGATGATCTCTTATCCTTCGCCTCATGATTGAATCAAACGAAGTAGAGAGATGGGCATCATTAACAGGATACAAGCTCATTGTTTTAATTGTCACTTTAATGCCAAAAAAAGAAGGAAAAAAGAAGCAGAACTTAATTGATGGATTGTATAAAAGGCAGAAAATTAAAAGAGCAGAACGACGGATGTGAGTTTTGGGCTTCTCTATATATATGATATGATGTATATATATAGCCAATTGAATGCATTTGTACTCCTAATACAAATCCTAATCTAATAAATGAGCAGGACTTTCTAATTCTAATCTAATTCATTTCATGCCAATTCAACCGTCATGATTATAGCTTTTATATGACGCAACAAGCAAGAACCATATATAAACAATTCAATTCATCAAGAATTCATCACTTGATCTTCAAAGCCCTAACCCTAATTTCACACTCACCCAAATCATTCATTCAATCATTCAATCGTTTCTGAACCCTAATTACCCAAATCGCCCATTCATTCATTCATTGAATCAGTTGTGCAAAATAGTTGATTGAATCAATGGAGGAGAGAAGGAGATTAAAAGCAGTGAAATTGATGGACGATTTGATGGCGGAAGAGTTCTGCGTGACGAGTTGTTGTTCGAGGAATATCCATGGTGGGAAAACATGGGAGGAGGTGAAGCACATTGCCCATGGAGCTCGCAACACAACCATCTCCTTGGCCAAGCAAGTAGGCCTTCCTCAACTTGTGGTCGTCAAGTACGCCGCCATTGACGATTCCGATACTCTTCAGCGACAGAGTGAAGTCCACGCTAAATTCCAGGGCTGCCCTTACATTCTCCGGTGCTATGGAGACGAGTACTGCACCGCCAAGGATAACGGTCGGATCATCTACAATGTGCTATTCGAACACGCTTCCGGAGGCAACCTAGCTGATCTCATTAAGACTTCCCGCGGTGGCGCTGGTGGATTACCCGAATCCGATGTCAAGAGCTTCACCAAGTCCATTCTTTTAGGGCTTGATTGTATTCACAACAAGGGTTATGCTCATCTCGATATCAAGCCCAAGAATATTCTACTTGTCCCGGATTTGAGCAAGAAGAGGAAGAGGGGGGCCTCTGCCTCTGCCTCTGCTGCTTTTGATGCCAAGATTGCTGATTTTTGGATTGCCAAGAGTTCGAAACAGATACTGGCGGAGCTGCGATGGGAAGATCGGTGGTGTTTGGAAGGCACACCGCGGTATATGTCGCCCGAGGCTATTGCCGAGCATAAGAAGGGGCCTGCCTGCGATATATGGGCTCTCGGGTGCGTTGTGGTGGAGATGTTATGCGGGCAATGGCTTTTAGTATCAAACCCGGTGAGAGTTTGGAAGACTTTACGGATAGGATTGGTTTTGGCGGCGAATCTCCTAGAATACCGGTTGGGATATCGAGAGAAGCACAAGACTTCTTGAAGAGATGCTTTGTGAGAAATAGCAAGTCAAGATGGAATGCTAATAAATTTGTTGTCTCACTCTTTCTTAAAAGACCATATTAGGACATTTGAATCGCTTCATAAGAAGGTTCGAAAATAAACTAGGAGAGCAATTATGATTTGGTTTTTCACTTACGCCATTGAGTGAATTCATGTACAAAGCATCTGTTGTCTTGTCATATAATGTAAAGTTCGATTATCGAGATATTGAAATCTGATATAGTTGTTTAGTAGTGTCTTGTTATGTTTTTTTGTTAGTTTTAGAGGTCCTGCTATCAATTTTTAAAAGTGTTCAGGCATACGACACTGCCTCGTGTATAAGACATATATTGCGTAACAGTACACATATACATATGGATGTAATAGATTATTTTTTATATTCGACTATTATTTTCTATTAGAACAATTGCTTGGTTATCTTTCTGATTGTACTGAATCATTAACATCCTTTTTTAAATTGGCCAGTTCAATTTTACTGATCATGCTTAGGAATTTGAAAAGCGAAAACAACACTTTTGGTAATTTGGCTTAACCATGAGCTGCAGGTTCTATTTATTATGAATGTTGTTGCAAAAACGCCAAGAAACATACGGACTATGCAAAAATTTTGTACGGACTCATGCCCATGTTTTGCAATTTATATATTTCGTTTCTGTTTTAGCTCGATATGTACCTTTTGTGTCGTTCCTCATGCATAAGAAGAATAATTTACAGATTCACTACAGAGGTAAAATTCATTAAATGAAAATTGTTCATATTCTCGACTAGTTATCATTAGCTTTAATTTGCAGCACCAATTTATTGAGCAGACTACTTTTCTGCCAGTGGCTTGTATATATAAAAAAGGATAGGAGAAGTAACTGGCTGTAGTGGTGCATTTGTCATGGGAATATGGCTTCAATGGTGGCTTATTGCATTTGCTGACGAATTTCCCATGTTTATCAGATGGGTTTTCTTTAAATTACGCTACATTCTTGAAGCAAATGAAGAGTTGCATATGTATATGATTGAGGTTGTTGATTCCTTCTGCAAATTGTGGTAAATGGTGAATCCTGAAGTGCATGGCTACTTGGTTGATGAACACCATTCGCTAATGCGTACTTGGGAGATTCTGTCGTTGCAGCCTTGGTTTATGTTATGACTTCGACATGAGACTGTCAATGATTTTAGAAAGCAAAGAAGACAATCCATTATATATCCTTAAATATTAGTATTACCATATCCAGTTTGCTTGTTTCGAGCGCATCACATCTGCGCTTTTACCTTTGTCCCATGTTAATGGAAATAGGCCATGTTCCCTCTTTAGGAGAATTTGATTAATTTGTACTTGAATGTCTTTTATTTTTACTTTTGCTCTCGCACCTTGAATTAGAAAATGTTGTCATGAAAAGAGCCATTCAAGTTTCGGTTTGCTCTTCTTTTTGCAGGTTGAAATAAATAAGCAAGCTTTCATCATGCAAGGAAATATGATCATGGAATCTGACTGACAGTGGAAATTCAAGAAACAAAAGCAAATTTGTGTTTGTGAAGAAGCTAAAGCTGCAGATGTTGATTAAATCCAAATCAGTTATAGTGCGATTCTTTTAGATCATCAGTACCTTCCTCAGCCTAGCTGATTTAATCAAGGATCATTATTCTGATGATGGTGGGTTGCTGGAATCCGACGTCAAGGCCTTCGCAAAGTCGATTCTTTTAGACCTTGAATACATTCACAAAAAGGGTTACGCTCATCTCGACATCAACCCCGACAACATTGTACTTGTGCCATGGGGTGATCATTACTCATCCAAAAAGATGAAGATAAAGAGATCAGCCAACTCTGGTGCCTCTGCTGATGATTTCGTTGCCAAGATTGCTGATTTTGCGACTGCCAAGAGTTTTAATCAGATATCTACTGATTTTGTTTACGCCATCGAATGAATTCATCTACTGCCTACCTGATGGTTTGTCATATAATATGAAGAACTTTTAGTTTACACAAAACTGCAGGAAGCTTTTGACAATTCTAGCTGATGATTAGATATTGAAGCTGGTCTGATATAGTTTTTTAGTTGTTTATTGCTTTATATCAGTTTTAGGGATCTTGCAATTTAATTTTGTGAATTGTTTAGGCACATCACACTGCCTCATATGACATACATTGTGTAATAGTAAACATATACACAGTTGCAGAACAAGAAAATCTTGTTAGGGAACGAACTTTAAAACGGAGCGCGTGTGGACCACGAGAGGGGCAGGAATGACGAAATTATATGCATATACATATGAATGTAATAGATTATGCTTTATATTCTGCAATTCTTTTCTGTTAAAACAGTTGCTTGGTTATTTTTGTTGCATTCTTAGCACAGTTCTAAACCTATTCATGTTTTTCTTTAGTTGATTGGCAAAATATGTTGAACTGAATCCAGACACTCGGCATCATGTTGGGAAAAAAAATCTTCGCATACAGCTAATTCAAGGAAATGTGTTACAAATAAACAATAGATCCAATCCAACCTCCCCAGTTAATTCAACCTCATTGGACAATTGCTTGCTAGTCTCTAATCCATTCATTAAGAGAAAATTCAAGATTCTTTCAGGCTACCCGCAATATTGCCACTTGAAATCATGTTGGAAACTACTTTTGTCAACTACTAGCTACTTGCATGATTGTACGTAAAATTGATAAAACGTGCTTTTAAACCATGTTACAAACCTCTGTTAGAACAAATATACTACATGCATATTACTTAACTATAATATATATATATCATTCTTTAATTCAATTACAAAGAACTAGATTAAATCATATACCAGAGGCTTGCACTAAATAGCAATGCCTTAAGACGAAATTTTCGTCCAATTCGATGTATGAATGATTCAAGAGGTTCCTCTCCAAGATACAACTGGATTGATCTTTGATTACACGCCAACCAAAGAACTTTTTCTTCTCAAGCAACAACAAAATCTCTCTCACCAAAACTTGATAATTATATCTATTTCGAAAATACAATATATAAACCAAAACCTGCCTCTCTTGAACAGTCACAACTGTTCAAGAGAACATTATAACAGTTACACCTTTTAGAAAACTAAAAGTTATAACTGTTCATACTAACTATCAATTACGAAATTACTAAATTTAATGTAAAAAGTAAAAAATAAAAAAAATTGTGTTATGCATTGGCTAAGTTATTAATCATTAGCCCCAAGGCCGTATCATAGACATATTAAATATCAATCAAGTATTTAGTAATACTCATGGTCTCTTATAGTTTCTTTCCCATGTAGGACTAAAATTTTGTTACAATACAAACTCAAAGAACCTTTAAAGTTCAACAACCTCTGGACGAAACTTAAAAACACCGATACCACATATATGAATTTACGAATATGAAACATCTTCCCCTAAAAATCTCAAGGCAAAAGCTTTAAGCATAATTACATAGCCATTGCAGATGACATAATCCGGTCTTATTTCACTTCCTTATCTATCTCAAATGTCAAAAACCAAATCCTAATCAAGTTAATATCGGAATCCTAGTTCAAAAAGACATTTTTAATTCTTAATTATCGTAGAAATGGCAATTTTTTAGGATTTTTTAAAACGACCATCACCTGAACTGGGGTCGTGTCACCCGGCACAGACCGCCTCCAAGGCCCAATAATCGAATCAGGTTCGAGCAAGCGGTCTAACATGCCTAAAACAACCCGCAGCATATATATGGATAATTACTCGGAGAATTAAATAAAGGAAAATCCATATGACGTATTATCAAACTATCGTTGTGTTTTCAAATCCTTACAACAACTTAAGTCATTCAAATAATATCAAGTCCTTTAAATTAAATAAGAGTAAGGTTCGTTCTACCCGGAAGACTTATGTGGCGGCCCCAAACTCCAAGGCAAACCGGGTAACGCCACTTCGCCAGGCACGTCACCGAGCATGCCACGTCACCGCACACTTATTTTTAATTGTGTAACGGCCCATTTTATTCACGTCTCTTAAATTTACAGACGTGGACACCAGCTCGGATCTACGTGGACATCGCGGTAGGCTAGGACACGCGGGGACTTAGGTATGCTAGTTATTGCGTGTTGGATGTTTATTTGCGGTGAAATTTATTGAAATACATCGCATGTGTGTATGTTGCATAAAAATAATTGCGAGATTGTGTGAACTGTACTCGCCTCGATATGTGTGTCGACGCGGGTACCGGGTAGTTGACGGGACCGAATATTAATTAGGTCGGGGAAACTAAAACACACAAATTATATAAAAATTGGCAAAGTAACTAATATGGAATAGGTATTAGGTGGCTAGTGACGCGGCGGTACGCGTATATCTCGATTCGGACTGTTGAATGGCAAGGGCGTCAAAACGCCCGAAAACACAAATGAGTGTCTTAGTTGTGTCACAGTTAGATGTCACTTGTACAAACACAATAACACACTTGTCCCAAATCAAACAGACATGGCCAAACTCAAACACCACGTGTCCATCACCTCACCCTACACCTACACCTCACACACACACACACTCCATGCACACACACAACCGATCGGACCGAGAGGAAGAAGAAGAAACAGAGAGGAGGAGGAGGAGAAGGAGGAGCCGGGAAGGAGAGAAGAAAAGGTGGAGACGTCACGGTCGAGGTGGGTTTTAGTGGTTTTTGATGGGTTTCGGTGGGGTGGCCAAGATTTGGGGTTCAGCCATAGGGGCCGAACCGGATCAGGTGGTTATGGCAGGGGTGTCTCCCCTGCCATCGACTCCACTGGGGTTGGGGTGGAGAGCAACCCCAACCCAATCAACAAGAAGGAATAAAAAAAAAAAAAAAATTCTCGATCGAACCGGTGAAAACTAGTTCGATCGGATGAAGAAGGTGCACACGCGCGCGCGTGGCTCGGCCCATGGGCCGATCCCTGAGACTGTTTCGGTCCTTGGCCGTGTCGGGTCCGACCCATTTGGGTCGGCAGACCCAAACAAAATAAAAAAATAAAAAATAAAAAAGAGAAGAAAAATGAAGGAAAAATTTGGAAAAACTCCGAGAGAATTTTGGGGAAATTTCGAAAAAAAAAATATTTCGATAAATAAATAGAATTGATAAAGTTCTATGAAAAGAAAATATGTGGGAATGTCGGACGCGACTTTTTGCAGGGTTTTGCCTCGAAAAGTGCAAAAATATGCAATTTGGCCTAAAATTTTTAGAAATTTGTTGTAAATTGTCATGCTAAATTAAATTATTGATAAATGGATATAGGTGGATACGGGTGATCAATTGGCGACCAAAGACCCAGTGGACTTGGACTCGGGGATTGATTACGGGGTATCGGAGTGCGTTGTGAGGTTTGTAAAACCCAATGGAAAAACTCTTGAGTATTTATTTGGCTTTGTAATTCCATTCAATTCCAGTATTTCCTTGTGATTTTTCTTATATCTATATCTTGTCGTTGTTTGCACGGTTGGTTAGTTACTTCCACTGAATTTTCCGTTATGTATCTATACATTCTAGACCATAGCATGTGTATCGGGAGTTCTCGGTGGATAACGACCGAGCTAAGGAGCTGCTACATATGTCGGTGCGTCGTAGGTCTACGCCGCCACCGAGACGGATTAGGTGATTGCTAGTTGGGAGCGCCCACTAGTAAGATCCTAGAAGGAAATTTGAAGTATGGTTTAGTCCGACCTGGAACAGACACACACATTTGCATTTTATTGTTATTTACGCATGCAATGCCCTACTTACGATTGTATGTTTACATTCGCATGTTTATTTAACGGTATTTTTGAATTCAATTTATTTATATGAATGCTCGGAGGAGTTCCTTGGGATTTTCTTGTTGGACTCGCCATCCATTTTTTCTCGTGATGATTGAGTGCGAATCCGAGTACAAGTAAAGGCAAGGGGATCTTAGACGACTACCTCGATTGCCTACCTCTCGAGGATTACTTGTACGTGTGATTATTTTGATATTTTGATTCTTTTGGAAATTGGGGAGTGACATGACATTGTACATAGGTACTTTACATGGTACAGTCATCTACCTTTATACACAAGATTTTCGGGGTTTTTCCACAATAGGATTTGTTGAATTAATTAATATTTCTTGCATTTACGTACAACTTCCATTTGCATTTGTCATTTGTCATTTATACGTTGTACATACAAGTGGATACAAATCTCGAGACAGAAAAAGACGGACGGTGTCGTACACGTGTAGTAGGCCCAACTGCAAGGAGTACACGGAGACACGTCACTCCGGGCGGTGAGGGCCACCTCAAACTGCATGCGACCTACATCTTTATACGTATCTTATTAGCCTTAACTTATTATTTATGGATATTTTATGAATATTTGCATTAAATTGACTAAGTTAAGTTTTCACGATTTATTAAATTAATATAAATTAAACATCAAAACGGAAGTCTTTGAAGCATGCAAACACCGTGGAGATGAAAGGTTTGCATTATATAAATAACCCTATAGTGTGGAAACTCAGCATTAGATATCATGTATATCAAGAGCAACAAAAGTACAAAAGGTGAGCATATACATGTATCAGGTATACAAGTCCTTCCCAAAAATTTCATAAAAGCAGTAAATAGATACATACAACCACCTACGCAAAAAGTGACGAGCTCTCATAACTTAGATGTAGTCGCCTAAGACGCCCTTGCCTCGGCTCGTCGCAGGATCTGCGATTTGTCACAAAAATAATGACAAATCCCAGGTGAGTAAATCCCAGTGAACGTTAGCTAATATTCACGAAATCCAATAAAACGGCTACAATTCATGCAATCTAAATAAAGGACAAGAATAAGGAAATTCACATGATAAGTCGTTGAGAAGTCGAATTTGGACACGAGTGTAGCGTGACAGTGAACCCTGGTCGACATCCAGGAATCGTCTTAGCTAAACCGAAAGTAACCCATGACGACCACCTCGCCAAACATCTCACGGTCGAATGAGAGGAACCCATGAATGGGAGAACCCCATCCAAATATCTTTCGAGAGGAACCCATGACGTAGACTTAGGTCTTCGTCAAACATTTCTCAACGTACGGGTCTCACGGAGAATACTCACCGCGTAGCTCTAACATGGTCAAGTACTCGAACACGCGGGGTAGCTAGCCCGGGGTGTGAGTCCGTGTCATGCTCGACCCGTCGACAAACACACATACACATGTGGGAGTGGATGAACAGTAAATGTACAACAATAGAAAGCACAGTAGAATCATTGAAATGCAAAATAAAGTAAGATCCATAAAAGAATTTTAACTAATTTTCTCGTGGGTTTACTTACCTCAAATAAATCGCAAATCGCCCTCAAAACACCCGTACACGCCTCGAGATACGTACTCGACACCCGACTATGGTATCATAAGTCTCTGATGTCTAATTATACAATTTTCATCATTTTAGAGTTACATTAAATGAATTTATAATGTGAGACCAAAATTTGAAATAAATTTCTTTTTATTCCAAAACGTTTGATTCTTGGCACACTTTTCGATACACTAAAGTTCCCTCATTGTACGTGAGATCGCTGCAATACTTGTCTGCATACTTCTTTTGCCTCTCTTAGGCTCCTTTAAGCTTCTCGCGAATCTGTCTTACTTTTTCTATGTAATCGACAACAATTTCAGATCCTAACAAGTTCTGATCTTCTGGCTCAGCCCAACAAGATGGTGAATGACACGATCTGCCATATAACGCCTCAAATGGCGTCATTTCAATGCTTGCATGATAACTATTATTGTATACAAATTCACACAATGGTAAATACTCTTCCCACGATCCGCCAAACTCAAGTACACACGCCCTGAGCATATCTTCGAGAGTTTGAATCAACCTCTCAATATGCTCATCCCGAGGGTGAAAGGTTGTGCTAAACTGTAAGCGCGTACCATACTACTCCTGCATACTCCACCACATCCTGGACGAATACAGAGCATCTCTATCTGACATAATAGTCAAAGGTACTCCATGCAGCCTGATAATCTATCTCTCGAACAATACACTCAGCTGGTCAAATGTGTAATGAGCTGCAACTGGTATGAAATGGGCAGATTTTATCAATCGTCCACAATCACCCAGATAAGATCATGTTTATGAACAATCCTCGGCAATCCTCAGACGAAGCTCATGGCTATGTCTTCCTACTTCCATCGTGGAATGTGAAGTGGCTATAGTAATCCTTCAGGTCTACGATGCTTTGCCTTCACCTGTTGGCAGGCCCCACAATTCCTGATATACTCTGATATGTCCGCTTTCATCCCAAACCACCAAAAATGTTTTTTCATATCATGATACATTTTGGTCCTTCCTTGATGAACAGTGAACCGGGAATAATGGGAATCCTGAAGAATTGCATCTCTCAGCTCTGCCACTGCTGGTATCCACAAGTTGCCTCAAAATCTGAGACATTGATATGTTGTCTCGGTCCGGTCCAAGACACTCGAACTCTAGGCTAACGTACTGAATCTTGGATATAACATGTCGGTTTTCTGCTTCTCTGACACTCTCTGAGTTGACATTGTCTGAAGTCTCACCTGAGCACAAATTAGTACCTTCGTGTCGTTAGGAATATCTGACCGACTCATCATCGCCGCCGCCTCGAGTAAGCCATACCGTGCGTCATATGACAACTAAACTTCTCAAAGCATCTCCATCGGATCCTACTCACCGCATCGCAATGATATTGGCTTTTCCTGGATGATATTCTATAGAAAAGTCATAGCCTTTCAAAAAATCTAACCATCTGTGTTATCTCATATTCAGCTCTTTCTGTGTGAAGAGATATTTCAAACTCTTATAGTCAGTATAGAGTGTGAACTTCTCTCTATACAGATAATGTCTTCATATATTCAAAGCAAACATTATCGCCGCCAACTCTAAGTCATGAGTTGGGTAGTTCTTCTCATGTAGCTTCAGCTGTCTTGATGCATAGGCCACCATACCCTTCTCTTGCATTAACACACAACCTAAACCCATATGAGAAGCATCTGTGTACACCATGAAACCTTTCTCGGCCTTTGGCGATATCATCACTGGTGCGGTCGTCAACAATTTCTTCGGTTGAGTAAATGCCTCATTGCATTCCTCAGACCACTGAAACTTCACGTCTTTTTGGGTCAACTTGGTCATTGGTGAAGCGATCTTCAAAAAATCCTTCACGAACCTTCATTAATAGCCTGCTAACCCTAGAAAACTCCGAATCTTAGTCAACGATGTCGTGTGGCCAATCCAAAATCGTCGAATCTTTCTTTGGATCTACAAACAATACCTTGACTCAACAAGTATGACAAAAAAATTTAACCTCGAGACAACCAAAAGTCACACTTCTTTGAATTTGACATATAGTATGTGCTCTGTTAAAGTCTGCAACGTCTCCCTGAGGTGGTGCTCGTGATCTTCTCAAGTCTTCGAGTACACCAATATATCATCAATAAAACAATCACAAAGTGGTCAAGAAATGGCCTCATCACTCGATGCATCAAATCCATAAACATGGCAGGAGCATTAGTCAAACCAAATGGCATATTTGTGAACCGATAGTGTCCATACCTCGTACTAAACATTGTTATGTATCTATCATCATCCCTGATCCTCAGTTGATGATACCCTGATCGTAGATCTATCTTGGAGAAAAACTGCGCTCCTCTTAGCCGATCAAATAAATCGTCAATACGGGTTATGGATACTTGTTCTTAACTGTGACCTTGTTCAATTGTTTGTAATCAACCCACAGTCTCAAAGTACCGCCCTTCTTCTTTACAAACAAAATCGGTGCTCCCCATGGTGATATCGAAGGTGTGATGAATCTCTTCTTGCTCAATTCTTACAACTGTTTCCTCAATTCTTCCAATTCTCGTGGAGCCATACGGTATGGTGGTATGGATATCGGTTTCGTACCTGACACCAACTCAATAATGAAATCCATCTCCCTCGGTGGTGGTAATCTAGGTAACTCTTTCGGAAACACGTCCGGAAACTCGCACACAACCGGAATCTCTTCAAGTTTCGATCCATGACTATCGTAATGGTATATACCGATACCGAGTCTCCATCTCCCCACTAGTCGCAAGCCGACCTAGAGTGCCCCGCTCGGTGTACTACTTGTACAAAAACACTAGACGCCCTGGAATCTCGAATATCACTATTTTCGCAAAACAGTCGATATGAACATGATATGATGCTAGCCAATCCATTCCTAACAACGCATCAAATTCCAGAAATTCTAGCACCTTGAACTCTGCAGGTAACTCGACCTTGTCGATCTCTACTTGACATTTCTCCACCAGAGAACTCGGGTACACTCTATCTCCGGGTGCAGTACTCAAAATCAAATGGACTTTGACAGTAACCAATTTCAACCCTAAGATGCTTACCATGCGACTAGAAATGAAAGAAATGGTATAACCCGAATCAAACAAAACATAAACTGGATGACCACAAATGGAAACCATACCCTCAATGAGCTTTCGTGTAGCGTCGGCATCTGGCTGTGTAATCGTATGGACGACCTCTCGACGCTGTGGTGGAATCACTATCACTAGCTGCGGATACTCTCGATTGATATGTCCCATATGACCACATCGATAACAAGTGATCGCTCTAGCCGACCCCCGCGCCCGATCTTGGGCTCGTGCAGATGCCTGTATCTGCCCTGGTATGAAACTATCTCGTCCTCGTCCTCTACCTCTATCTCTACCACCATCCTGCTGACGCGGAGCTGGTGGTGCTGGTAAAACTGGTAAAGTAGACGTAGCAGGAACCGGTAATGCAGGTCTGACTGGTGGTGGTACGGGAGGTCGACCCACAATAGTCTACAAAGGTGTAGGAGATGCTACATAAGGCACAATTGCCCCCTGAACACCTCTATCCCATCTCCTCGGTCCTTTGCCATTCTGTCTCCTCCGCTCATACTCAACCATTTGATCAAGTGTCATCGTGGGTATTAAGGGTGTCCCGTCAGCCACTCGACTCATACAATAAGTCTCGTGAGCAAGTGCGCGCTCGAAAATCTCTCCCAATGTCTCGACACCTGAACTGACCACATAAAAACCAATATCTGGCTTTAGTCCATCGCCAAAATGATATACATTATTGGCATCCTCCTTCACAAGGTATCCGGTGAACTGCTTCAAATAGTCGTATATGTCTCATTAGCTCATCATCGTCTCATCGGCTCCCCTGTCTCAAGTTCATGAACTCATTCCTCAACCGCTTCATCACCTCGGGTGGGAAGTAGTCTTCGATAAAACTTAGTCTTGAAAGCATCCCAAGACTCAAACTATCCCCCGCATTTGCTATCGTCGCACGCCACCACACATCGCCTTCTCGCGCAATGTGTACGACGATATTTTAGCTCGAGTCTATCCTCAATCTGCAAGACTCTATGTAGCTTCTCTGCGACAAGACCCACTTCTCGATCTTCTCAAAATCCCTTTAACCAGTCGAAGTATCTTGGTTTCGATCGATGAAATATTTCACCGGTGGACTACCGCCATTGTAGAACCACCGGTGATGGAGGTGTGGAAGATGGTGTATGCATAGACTCTACTTGGAGCTGCTGTCATCAGTGTTGTAGGTACGATTGGCACTACGGTCGGTACTCTAGTCAGAGTAGGACCAGATGTTTTGAGTTGGCTGTGCTGGTGGAGTAAATCGAGAAGTCATCAATGTGATGAGCTTCGCCAATTGCTGACCCTGAGCAGCGACACGATTAGAAAGCCTCTGGAAATCCTCCGCTGATGGTATCGAATGTTGCCTACCACTCGCACCGACATCATCGCTAGCGCGTGAATCCGCCATCTCTGACTGCAAATGGATAACGAACGCGAATCAGCTACTACGTGGATAACGCGTATATACACATAACAAAATTAACATGTAGATAAATATATCAAACCCCCAACTCACTTCACTCACTTCCCAACCAATAATTTCTAGGTGAGGATCATCTGGTTTTCCACATCTAACTAAGGTTTTCTAGCTTCTATTTCTGGTTGAACAAGGTAGGTCGTTCACTACATTTTGTAGTTGTGGTATCATATTGTAGAAATTCCATATTCTACAATCTTAGACTTATCAAGCTTCGGCAATCCATGTTTCTCAAAACCATGGCTCTGATCTCCCCTATAAGACCTAACAAGGAACTAGTTGGCCTTAGTTAAGCACCTAAACACCTACCATTTATGATATCACTTACAAGTAATTAGATAATTCAACTACCAAACAAATCAGAGTTAATTTAAATTTTCTTATCTAACCTATTATTCAGCGGAAGTCTTCTTAAGTTACTAGTGGACATAAGGCCTAACCTATTGTGGAAAAACCAGGAAATAAAGATCACATACATATATAAACAAAAGTGGTGATATATATATAACATGTATCTGGTCAGATGTTCCTATCACTCAACACAAAAGTAAAATATCATGTATATAGAAAATGTAATACAAAAGAATGCAAAACGTACAAAAATCTGTCGTAATAGTTATCCCCTTACTCATAGGTAGTCACTAATCTTCTCTTTGCCTAGTTTGTTACTCGACTGATTTGCACCCACCGTCACAAACTAAAAGGTGAGTACATAAAATTATTTAAGTAATACTGATAGACATTGATCCACATTCCCAAACAGGCAACAAATATCAAATGCCATAATTTAAATAGCAACTAAGCTGAAAGAAACATCATGCAAAGAGATACTTGAGTTAAACAAATATGAACTGACTCAATGCTAAGTAGTAATGGATTAGGGTCGGTCGGTCGCGATCTTCATCACATAAGCCTTTCCACTACAATTTGAGCTCTGCTCAATAGCATTACATTACAACAAATTGCGCTCTATATCATAATTTAAAAAGGTCGTACTTACGATTACGCCTTTTTTATTCCAAGTGAATTAGTCGTCACAGGAATGTATACTTGCTAGCATACCCGAGTTTTAAGACTCGTCATGCTCACCCAAGTTATTCTTGCTCCAACAAACCCCGAGGTCAGGTTAACCCGTTCGAGGCACGTTACCCCGTGTTTCATCCAGGTAGTGGAGAAATTCCCTAACATCCCTAAGCAAGTCTAGTGACCCCGTATGAAAGCTGAATTTCTATCATCAAATGATCCTAACAACAAGAACCACTTTCACTTTCAAGAATGACTCGATAATGGAATCCAAGAAATGTAAGCGCATACTACTCTTTGTACAAAGGATAAGAGTCAAAATAAACAACTAACCTAATAGCATGCTATATCACTGACTTCCACATACAACAAGCAACATGACAAAGTATAGGAATTGGAATCAATGATATACACAACAGAGTAAGCTATGAACAACATCATAAAATGAGAACTGAACAAGTAATAGCATATGGATTTCAAAGGCAATTCAATTCGAATAACTGAGAATAAATAAATAAATAAATGGAATGAAATGTGAATAAATGTCTCAAATCGGTTTACTTACATACACAACGATTCCTAAGCTATCCGGCTTTTCGTCGCGTCGATATACGCCCAAAACCCCGTAAGAGTTCATTTACGTTCCTAACATTTGAAAATTTATCAATTTAGAGTCAAGATACATTGGTCGAAATCGACTTCGAGACCAATTTGCCAATTTTGCGCTTTTCGAGGTAAAAAACCCCATAAAATTTACGTCCAAAATTTTGAATATTTTATTTTTCATAGAAATTTATCAATTTCTAGTTATTTTATTAAAATATCATTTTTTGGAATTTTTCCTAATTTTTTCGGAATCTTCTTGAGTTTTATTTCTATTTTTTGGCTTTTATTTTATTTTATTTTATTTTATTTGGGTCGGGTCGACCCAGCCCTGGTCGGACACGACCCTGGCCAGGCCTTGGGCCTAGCTCGCCCATGGGCGAGCCCGACCCAGTTTCTGGCCGGCCCATATGGGTGATGCACACGCACGAGCACGACGCCTTTGTGTGCATCTTCTCCAACGAGCAAGGGACACAGTCCCCGATTCTACTGGATTTTTTTTCTTTTCACTGTTTGTGATGAAATAAAGAGGAGATAAGCTGGAGTTGAAATTAAATATTTATCGTCCTCGAGGTTTGTGTTAATATTTATCGTCCTCGAGGTTTGTGCAACACAAATCTCGAGGCAAACCCAATCATTCACTCATCTTTCCACCGACTTATATGTTTGATCCAAACTCTCTCGAGTCTCGCAAAATGCGTATCTCGAGAAAAATCCAATGCACATTATTTTATATGGAAACTATAGGCCCATTTATATATATATATATATATATATATTGATGTGGCTACATTACAACCACAACTTATATGATTTCTCATCATTTCATTTTTTTAAAATGCAATATAATGTAACTAGTTACACTTACACCACAAACTGCTACCTCGGGCCCACGTTGGCACGCGACTCGAGGCGCATCCTCGCTCGACTTAGTATCTGCATACTCGTAAATGACTTAGTCGTCTACACATATACAGTACACTAGGCATACAACACACAAATATAACATTTACCTCGGCTAGCGTACCTCGGTAGTGATACGTATCTCGCTGCGGGTCCCACGTCACGGGTCATTTTGTCCTGATTCACAAATTAAACGTGTATTAATTATTGGGTCGTGGCACGACCACCCCGAACCGGTGGGACTCAGACGAACCGAGCTCTGGTTAGCACCCAGGGTGCCTGGGCGCGCAGCTAGGCACCACCGATCAGACCTTATCCCTTGAGCAAGGCGAACTATAGGCTTGGATGGACCAAGTCAAGTGCAATTATATGCGGTTATGTAACTATCTTGGTCATGGCTCATGACATGACCAACGCACATCCCAACAATTTTCAAGCACTATGAGCATGTGCCTATCGACCAGGTGGTCAAGACGGTTATGGAACTAGGTGGCAGCAAAGTAAGGAATCAGTTAGGTGGTTGTTTTGAGTACTACATGGGTGTGGTGGTTTACTTAGTCTCGGGTAATGTACATAAGAATGGTGTCCTCGGCAGTTATGTAACCAACTTGGCTATTTTGCTATAAAACCAAGGCATGTGAGCTTGAGAGGATGCATGAGTTCATGCATGAGAGGCATAAGATGTATGAGATACTAGAGTTGTAATTTTATTGAACTAAGTAATAAACCTCCTTTGTGTCATTGTTGTTGTTCAATCACGTTTTCTTTGGTGTCTTTGAACTAAGGTGGTCCTTAGGCACCACGGGTTGAGTTAGGTGAGAAAAACTTTCCTTAGGGTGAACCCCTCACTTAACGGCACCATGACAACCGGTATCGAGCCTCATTCGGAAACGATGGGCGACTGAGCGCAAGTGATCCGAGTGAGAGGGTAGCTCACTTTGAGCAATTGATGGCAACGATGGGTGTTCCAGTGGAAGCGTGAGTCTTCAATGACGGCGCAGCGCATTGAAGGGTGGAGATCTTTGGTAGCTTCCTTGGTGGCTAGGACGAGTCACAAGAAGCTTTGATATCCATGTGGGAATCAGATTCGAGGAGTTGGTTGCTGATGTTCGTGTAATGGGTGGACTCACCACCGAGATAGTGGAGAAGATGGTTGTAGAGGTGAGTCTACTCAAGAAAATCGCGGGAGGAACCTCAGAGACTTCTAGTGCGGCGAAAGTGAGACCTAAGGTGCCGGAGCAAAAGAAATTTTTAGGCAAGCGGAGCGCGAATGAGCTTGAATGTGGCGGCCCCAAATCCCGAGGTCGCCAAGTGGGGAGGCGCGTGGGACCCAGTAGGTCAATGATCCGACAGACCGCGGGGTTACGCTCCCCACGTGGCGACCCGGGATTTGGGGACGCCACATTGAAAACTTCCTTTGGGACATGGAGCAAGATTTGCTCGTCCGGACGGAAAAAAACCCAAAAGGTCATCCCGACTTCCATGTATTTGGAAGGAGATGCGAAACTTTGGTGGCGAACCCGAGTTGATAACGATGCGGTGTTGGTCGACCAAGGATTGTGGAGTGGGAGGTCTTGAAATGAGAATTGAAGGATTAATTCCTACCCCCATAAATGCGTCATGGCAAGCGCAAGAGTCCTTGCGCCAATTGAAGCAGAAAGGGATGGTTAAAGAATATGTGAAAGAATTTTCTTCCCTATTGCTTGACATTAAAAATATGTTCGAGGAGGACAAGTAGTTCAATTTCACTGGGATTGCAAGGGTGGGCACAGTCGGAGCTGCGAAGGCAAGGCATGAAAGACTTGTCGAGTGCAATTGCAGTGGCAAATAGCCTTGTAGATTACAAGACTAGTGGTGCTTCTTTTGAATAAAAAAAAAGTACAAGGAGAAGGATCGAATTTGGTAGATCCGGGAAGGTGGAGGAGCCTTCTTCAAAACTTGATGCTAGTGTCTAAGTATTAATGGTGAAAAAGGGTTGTTTCATATGTGACGGTCCTACTGGGCAAGGGATCGCCTAAAGAAAGAGAAGTTGAATGCGATTGTTGCGGATGAACCGAAGGTTCGGATGAATCCATTGCAATTACTTAACACGGTGTAGGTGCAAAATGCGGTGGGATCAGTGGGGCTGATGTTTGTGGAGGCTCAAATCAATAACCAAACGGTGAAGGTGTTGATTGACTCGGGAGCCACACATTCGTTTGTTGCAGCAGAACCTAGCTCGGGGGCTTGGTTTGAAGCTTGCGAGAGAGTGCTAGCATGTTGAAGGCGGTTAATTTTGAACCAAAAAAGGCTATGGGCATAGCTTTGGACGTGGGCGATCGAATTGACACTTATGAGGGCAAGGTAAATTTGATTGTTGCTCGTTGGATTTTTTGAGATCATTGCGTAGAAATGATTTCTTGATGGTCAGGAAAGTCGTTGTGATTCCATCACTTCATGGCTTGCCGATCATGGATGAAAAGGGGTCGTGCTTTGTTCCGATGTAATGCGATGCAAGGGCAAAGACACCAAGGCTAGTGGCACTACAAGTACGGGATCGATGGAGAAATGTTGTTTTGGTGGGCGACGATCTGGTGAATAGAAAGAGTTGGAGTGTTCGATGAGGGCACTAAACATTTCGGCGGGGGATGTTTGTCACCCCTCGATAATGTGACCCGAGTAAGGGCTAGGCAAAGCGGGAAAACCTAGCAATATCGGGTTTCGGTGGACTCGGAAAGTTTCATGGGAGTTAGTTGTTGGTTGGTGCACCACGGGTGGTTTGCACTATGACATGCGGAGGCTTGCGTATACGTATGGGTAAATAGTATGTGGGATGGATGAGGCAGCGTGTATGGGCGTGGACAAGGTCGCGCCTTAGCGCTCGCCTAGGCGGGGAGCACAGTGGTGCCTTGGCACGGGCACGATCGCGCCTTGGCACAGGCATTGGCACGAACAAGGTCGCGCCTTGGCAGGTTCCTTTAGCACGTTCCTTGGCAGGAGCATAGTGGCGCCTTGGCATGGACCTTGGCACGAGCACCGTTGGGCCTTGGCATGAGCAAGGCTACGCCTTGGCACGTTCCTTGGTGGGAGCATAGTGGCGCCTTGTCACGAGCCTCGGCACGAGCAAGGTCGCGCCCTGGCAGGTTCCATTGGCACGTTCCTTGACGGGAGCGCAGTGGTGCCTTGGCACGAGGAAGGTCGCGCCTTGTTAGGTTCCTTTGGCACGAGCAAGGCACGAGCATGGCGATACCTTGGAGATTCCCTTGGCACGAGCAAGGTCGTGCCTTGTCACGAGCAAGGTCGTGCCTTGTCACGAGCAAGGTCGTGCCTTGGCACGGACAAGGTCACGCCTTGGCACGGGCAAAACATACCTTGGCAAGGGTTGACAAATCTTGACTTGGGCGTTGACCAAGTCAAAGTACGCTTTGTCTCATTTTTTGATGTTCCCTATTGGAGTTGGGGAAACGGCTTAACATCTACAATAAGGAGGGGTGACTCTCCTAGGGGTGGCATAGACAAGGAAGCAAGGAAGACCCTCGAGCATGCCTTGGGCAACCATGCCAAGGCAAGACCCATGGACGGGCCATGGTGCCGGCCACCCCGAACCGGTGGGACTCGGATGGCTGAGCTCCGGTTAGTACCCAGGGTGGCTAGGCGCGAAGCTATGCACCACCAATCAGACCTTGTCCCTTGAGCAAGGCGTACTATAGGCTTGGACGGACCAAGTCAAGTGCGATTACATGCGGTTATGTAACTACCTTGTTCATGGCTCATGGCATGACCAAGGCACGTCCCAAAGAACTTCCGGACACTATGAGCATGTGCCTATTGACCAGGTGGTCAAGACTATTATGGAACCAAGTGGCGTAAAGGAAGGAAGCAATTAGGTGGTTATTTTGAGTACTACATGGGTATGGTGGTTTACTTAGTCTCGGGTAATGTACATAGGACATGTGTCCTCGGCATTTATGTAACCAACTTGGTTGTTTTGCTATAAAGCCAAGGCATGAGAGCTTGAGAGGATGCATGAGTTCATGCATGAGAGGCATAAGATGTATGAGATACTAGAGTTGTAATCTCATTGAACTAAGTAATAAACTTCATTTATGCCATTGTTGTTTTTCAATCACATTTTCGTTGGTGTGCTTAACTAAGGCGGTCCTTAGGCACCACGGATTGGGTTAGGTGAGAAAAAATTTCCTTAGGGTGAACCCCTCACTTAACGGCCCCGTGACAGATATTATCATTATAAGGCTCACATAAAATGATGAGGCTTCAAGCTATCTCCTCGCCCTTGTTTCGATCGAATGCCGATGTATATGGTCCTGAGATGTAAGTAGGGTGAGCTAAAAGAAACAACATAGCTCAGTAATGTGAAAAACCCGCTCAACCATCAAATACGCAAGTAATACTTAATAAGCATGCAAGGCTAGCATGAATTGAAATTGAATAAAGCATTTAAAACAAGGCTTCGCATGGATTTACAAAGCATTAATTAAACACGTTAGTAAGATTGATAAATCATATTAAAGTCAAAACTCATCATCATGCATGGGATTCACGAAAGAGAGATACCCTAAAAATTAGTAATAATATAAAGTCATGGTCTCATTCAATGCATACTAGTTATTAGCGAGAATCCGGTGACCAATTCACCTACCCTCGAAGTGATGGCAACCACTAGACGACACACGGGCCTTATGTGCCCTCTCGTTAGTCCCATCAAATTAATAGTAAATTCATCTAAGCCGCCACCGATGCATGTCCCTCTTCACAAAAGTACAAGAGAAAACAACTCCAACTCATGTCCCTAATTGATACACTTATGAATTCAATTAGACAAGTAAAGCCCTCGGTGGTAAACTCCAAAACATTCTAGGGCAGTAAATAGTAAAGCCATCGGTGGCACTACAAACATCATGGGGCATTAGATAATACTTGCTAATAATACCCTCGGTGGGAACTCCACAAACATCCTGGGGCAATGAGTATCATAAAAGGGAAAAATAAATGCACTCACATTCCATAAACACGTAGATCCAAGCCAATAACATGATACAAGTCATTCCCCAAGTCTCAAGTTAAAAACATGTCCTAGTAACATAACTAATATCAAGCCACATTTGATAATTGAGCAAGCTCCCTACTTACCTCGACTCGCAGCGACGTCTATAACGACTCCTGGTACGCTCGGGGCTCGGTGTGAACCTTCGCGCGACACTATATCACCATAATACATATCATCAATAAATGTTTTAAATTTAAATTAATTAAATCTTTCATTTATCGATCTTTGGGATCCACTAGTGTGGGTCCCGCGGGTCCCCCGTCGCCCAATACGAGGGTCGAGGGGTGGGACCCGATCGATCTCCCTCAGAAATTGGGTAGTGCCCCATTTGAAAGTGATAATTTTTGTTTATTTATAATACATATTTTTGTACTTGTACTTTAATATACACATATATTAATATATGTATATATATATATATTTATTTATATATATATATATATAATGGTGTTGAAAGGTTAACACGAGTTGACCAAATCAGGGGCTGTTGGCTCCTGGTTTGAGAACCAGGGGCCTAGCCCCTAGTGTGTATGGTCGGCAGGGAGGAGGGCAACCCCCCTCCCTGACCACCGATGGTGGTGCCCAGCGTCGATCGGCGGCCCTTCCAGCCCACGGTTTGGACGACTATGAGGGTGGAGGTGGTCGTGACACCACCCCTTCCCTTCCTCTCCTACTGTGCTAGTACCATGCCGTCGCCGACGACATCGTTGTCGCCGGTAGCGGCAACGGTGAGGCCGCCGCCAATCGTTTCAACCGCCTTGTCGGTTCTACAAATCACTAAACAATGTGGTTTTCCACCATTGTTTTGTCGAATTCAAGCTTAATATTCATTTAAAACAAAATTAAGAGGATGAGTGAGATACGTGTACCTCGATTTAGGGTTCTCCTCGAGTTAGACTTCCAGCACCTCAATTTCCTTTTTCTCTCTTAGTAGTTAATTTTTTTTTAATAAAAAAGGGGCGGTTTCAAATTGATTTATATAGTAGGGTTAATTTGTGTAGAGTTTATAAAATTATTTAATTGCCCTTAGGGTCGATGTTTTGGATTTTTGGGTCGTCACATTTTTTGTCACCAACATCCCCTTTATTATTAGTAGTGCTTTTGTGACGAGAGAAAGAGATAATAGATCGGGATAACACTAACCATTGCATCCAATAGTTACTTGTCGTCACCTACCTCTCCCCCCCACCAATTCATATATCATCACCAAATCATGCATCCACAAGTGGGTGGATTTTCACACTATTTGGAGGTGCAATCTCGTGGGCTTCAAAGAAGCAAACTTTAATGGTGGTTCTACCATGGAATCGAGTTTATTGCATTGGCCTCGCCTTCAAAAGAAGCTAAATGGCTACGTGAATTATTACACGAGATACCATTGTGGCCTAAACCGGTAGCTCAAATCTCTATCCATTGTGATAGTTAGGCCACATTGGCAAGGGCTTATAGCCAAATGTACAACGGTAAATCCAAACATATTGGACTGAGACATAGTTGTGTTAGAGAATTGATAACAAGAGGAGTTATCACAATTGACTATGTGAAATCTAGTCAAAACTTGGCAGATCCCCTTACTAAAGGATTGCCAAGAGACTTGGTGAATAAAACATCAAGAGGGATGAGTCTCAAGCCCATGAATTACAGGTCACCAATAGTGGAAACTCAACTCGACGCCTAACATTACGTTAAGTCTTGAGTTCAATGCAATCAAATTCATTATGAGAGTGACCGTGAGCACTAAATTTTAATAACCATCCCAAAGTTGTTAGTGCTCGGTACCTGCATGTAAGGATAGGAGGTTGAGATGATCTCTTAATAGTCTTCTAAAGGTACTTAAATTGCGGGGGTACTAGAATGGAGACTACCTATGTGGATGTGAAGTGCGGCCGCTTCAAGGAGTTCAAAGGCTTGACTCCAAAAACATTCACGAGAAGATACATGACGAAGGCCAATGTTGAATGTGTTAGGATATTTATGGCTTTTTGCTGGTGTAAGTTTATGCGTGATATGTTTATGCTACATATTGAATAGAATCATTGGTTCAAAGTTTATCTACCATGTAATTCTAATATGATGTAATGAACTTTTCACATGTTAGTGGTTCAAATCGCAAGATACCATTAGTTATGCATATAATGTTTGAGATTTCGTGGATTGAATGATCTGATTATTTTGAAAATGGCGGGGGATTGTTGAACATTTTCAAAATAAATGTTTAGTCCCACATTGGTTAGGAACTTCAAGTTTAAATAGTATATATGTACTCTTGCACCATAGTGTGTGTAAAATAAAATACAAGTGCTATGCGAAGTGAGCCACACGAACGAAGCGCATGCCCACGGCGCGGCGCATTTTAGGCGCTTTTATAGGCGCACTTAGCACTTGGCACGTGCGTGTGCGTGCATATGTGTGTAAGCTAACCATGGGTAAAAACTTTACCATTAATTTTTACCATTTTCTAGATTAAATGGGTAGTTAGTAGAGTGGTTGAGTGGGTGCAGTTGAAACTACTCTCCATTAAGGAATTACTGCTCCACTACTCCATTGCATCAATGCTTGACTGCTCCATTACTCCATTACATCAATGCTTGACTGTTCCACTACTCCACTACCCCATTTTCACTCTAACTGGTCATGACCAATGCTCTATAAGAGGGGAGGTTTGGGGAGGAAGAAATCATCTCGAAATTCACCAACAATTGCTCTTGTTTTCATCTTTCACTACTGCAAAGTGAAAGGTGAGTTTACTTCATCGTATCCTTTAAGATATTTCGACTCTTGCAAAGTGTAGAGAGCAAAACTTCCTTTAGGAAAGTGGCGGTGTTACACGCTTTGAAGTCATTGTAAGTCCCTCGGTCTAACAGATAGGTGGTGTTTGGAAGGCACACCGCGGTATATGTCGCCCGAGGCTATTGCGAGAGCATAAGAAGGGCGCTGCTGCGATATATGGGCTCTCGGGTGCGTTGTGGTGGAGATGTTATGCGAGCAGTCGACTTTTAGTATTAAACCCGGTGAGAGTTTGGAAGACTTTCTGGATAGGATTGGTTTTGGCGGCGAATCACCTAGAATACCGGTTGGGATATCGAGAGAAGCGCAGGACTTCTTGAAGAGATGTTTTGTGAGAAATAGCAAGTCAAGGTGGAATGCTAGCACGCTGCTGTCTCACCCTTTCTTAAAAGACCATATTCCGAATGTCGAAGAGTATATGCAATATAACATGGAATCAAATTGAGAGACAATGCTATTTGAAAACCAAAGAAAACTAAAAATTACTAATTTAGCCCACCTCTCAAACACTATATCAAAAATATTTTACAACATCTAAAAATGTTGTCATATTACGTTGTTAAAACTGATTTAATATGTATTAATATACAACAAAATTATTTATAATTAAAAATTAATGTGTAATGATTTATAAATTTAATGAATTTTCTTGTACTATAATATTTAATTAATCATTATTTTTTTTAAAGAATATTAAGTTATATATTAATTATAAATTCAACAAGTTTTAACAACGCATTGTATAAGAAGATGATTAATTGTTATAAAAGATAATTTTTTGTAGCGAAAGTAATGCTAAAATCATTTTTTTGTAGTGAAAATAAAGCTTTAGGGGTGTGGTATATTATATCCTGCTTTGGTTGACTCGAAAATAAGCTGCTAGAAGTTCTTATAAAGAGAGACTTTTCTTTTTTACTTCAAACCATTTTTGTGTTTATAAAAAACTTAAAATGTCTCATTACAAGTTTTATCCTTTTACTCTCCTGATGTTTTCTACATGTTGTTGGTTGTCGCTTATTCCCTTCTATTGAGCAATGAGTCCCGATTATGTGGATCATTGAAGTTTTGCCTTGATAAATGCTAGTAGCATATGTTTTTCTGTTTAATGGAAAATTCATCATTGGTTTTGCTTGCTTCAAGTAAATGAACTTATTGTCTTTTTCTCAACTACCGTAGTTGGGGCATCTTTCGTTTCTCGTCGCTTTATGACATAGCCAAATATGTTGTCGTCCTATGTTTTGACTCTTTTGAGAGAAATTTGATTCTTTGTAGAGGCCGATTCTTTGCATTGATTCCTTGGATGCTTGAGAAAGGCTCCTCTAGAACGTAAGAATTTTTGTAAAAATTTAGGAATAATGCGACCTTTGAAGTTAGGTATTGCGATCCAAAGTGATAATGAAGTAATGTTCAATTAAAAGTACAGTGTAAAATGTGGTTCGTATATAAAATAAAGGTATGAGAAGTTGCATAATTGCGGTGCGGCAGTTGATTATGAATTATAGTAAATTGCGAAGCCTGAAGGTGAAGTGCATCACTACTTAGTACATGGCCTGGCATTATGCTTATGGTACAGTTTATATTTTACTTTCTAAGAGTTTAATTTGTTTGTTGAGAGTGGTAAGTTGGCTCTACTAACCAACTCTTGAACTGGTTTTACTTTCCCTTGCTTAATTTTTCCTCTCTTAATGAACTTGTTTTGATGTACTGGAGTTTTTAAGAAATTACTTAATCTAGCACAATTGAAGAGTTTGATCCAATTAGTTTGGGACTAAGGCTATGTTGTTGTTGTTGTTGTAGTAGTACTGGGGTTACGTATCGCAGTGACGTCACTAATTCGTTTAGCTAGAAAGTTAATTTGCAGATAAGCCAATTATCTACTCTCTCTGCAAGTACCAGCAAACCAACATCCAATTTGCTCAGTATGAATGCAGCTTCCATTCTCATACCTCAAATCAACAAACACAGATTTACACATTTGTGCTTTATTGTCTTTATTTATGAAATGTAATCTTATCATGAAAAAAAGGCCTTCAACTTCTGTGGTTTTTTGTGTTTCAGGTTGCTAAAAGCAAAAGCTTTCATTACAAGTCCATCCAAGGAAATGTGACCAGTGAATGCAATCTTTCGTTACAGAAACTCAAAGAATCTAAGCAATGCACCATCCAGATTATTGTTATATCCAAACCACCACGGTGCACTTACTGTACGTGATCTCCCATAACTAGTTCTGCCCTAAATGGTCCTATCACAATTCATATACACAAAAAATAGACAAGTTAATATCTGTTTTTTCTCTTGCAAAAAATAGACATGTTATTAATTGTAAATTATTAAGTCCATAATCCCAATTATAGAGACGTACTTAATGATATTTTCGTTGACACCAAATTCTCTGCAATTAAAGGTTTTGTCTTCTCTTTTTTTCATGTATCCTCAAGCCGCCATGAGGATGGCAAGCACCATGATGTTTATGATTGTTTCCTTAATTACTGTTTTTTGTTTCCTCTTACCAGCTCATCTTAGAATCTCATTCATTTGAAATTTTGCTGATTGTAGTGAATATTTAACGTTCTCGTGAAATAGGCCAGTTCTATTTGCTGTGAAGGAAAAAACATTATCTTGATTAAGGTGATGGAACATGAAAATAGTGGAGTTCGGAAACGACCATTGTATTAGTAATGAGAATTAGAGTTACAACAGCTAATTTAAAGGAAATGTGGATTACGAATAAACAGTAGATCTAATCCCAACCGAGCTCCCTAGTTAATTCAACCTCATTTGATAATTGTTTGCTAGTTTCTAATCCATTCATTAAGAGAAATCCAAGATTCTTCTAGGCTACCTGCAATGTCGCCACTTGACATCATGTTGGAAACCACTTTCGTCAAATACTACTTGCATGTTGAGGAACTTATAAATGCCGATACCACGGTTATGTGTTCCTATCATCCACGATTAGGAACTAAGATTCCATGTGCTGTTGGCATGTTTGTTTCAAACAATTCATTAGGAACTGAGATTCCCTGTCAGTTATTTTCATACTCTCTCATTGATCAACATCTCGTCGGGCTTACTTTAATTAGAAGGTGAAATTGACACTCTTAAACATTTTCGGGGTACATGGCTGCATGGAATGTACACATCAAGACAATGATTTGTGATGACAACAACAACAACAACAACACAAGGCCTCAATCCAAATTAAGTAATTCGAATTAGCTGATTGTAGTGAATTCGAAGCATCCTCGAGAGAGCAACAGGGAAAAAAAAAAAAAAAAAGGAAGAGAGCAATATTGAGCAGCTTGTACAATTACTTACCATGCATATGCTGCAGATTTCAGCCTCTTGAGAAACTTTGTAATTTCTTGTCTTTAAGGATTTCAGTATCGCCTCTTCGGACCACCCGCTTTTCCTTTCCCTGGATTGTTCCTCGAAGAAGCTCCTACGTTGGACAGCCATCATATCTTCATCTGATCAGATCCTACCACCTTGCTGCAATTGCAAATCAAATTATATTGTAATTACTCAATATATAAGAGAATACCTATTTAGCGAGTGCAATTGAAAAATAATGAATCAAAGTCGGCCTCGCTAAAAGAAATAGCTGAATGGATGTCGCATAAAGCCGAACTCGCACTCTCGAATTCCTCCGTCCAGAACTATTGGTATTGGAGTCTGGAAGAGCATCCAATATGACAACATCCTGTAATTAATTAAGAGAAGCAATTAGCATTAATTAAAGCTTATCTTAGCTAGTTCATAAACAAGTATCACTGATGATCAACTTCAAAGAATCAGTAATTGTAATGAAATACTCAAAATCCAAGGCTATGAAAAGAAGAAACTTACATCAATAAGTTGAGTAGGGAGAAAATGAGGAACATGTTGAGCATCTTGAAGACTGCCATAAATGTTTCCCCTGGATAATGCAGGAAACAAAGTACCGCACGCGATGGGTGTCAAGATGATCTCTTATCCTTCGCCTCATGATTGAATCAAACGAAGTAGAGAGATGGGCATCATTAACAGGATACAAGCTCATTGTTTTAATTGTCACTTTAATGCCAAAAAAAGAAGGAAAAAAGAAGCAGAACTTAATTGATGGATTGTATAAAAGGCAGAAAATTAAAAGAGCAGATCGACGGATGTGAGTTTTGGGCTTCTCTATATATATGATATGATGTATATATATAGCCAATTGAATGCATTTGTACTCCTAATACAAATCCTAATCTAATAAATGAGCAGGACTTTCTAATTCTAATCTAATTCAATTCATGCCAATTGTATAAAAGGACTTTCTAATTCTAATCTAATTCATTTCATGCCAATTCAACCGTCATGATTATAGCTTTTATATGACGCAACAAGCAAGAACCATATATGAACAATTCAATTCATCAAGAATTCATCACTTGATCTTCAAAGCCCTAACCCTAATTTCACACTCACCCAAATCATTCATTCAATCATTCAATCGTTTCTGAACCCTAATTACCCAAATCGCCCATTCATTCATTCATTCATTCATTGAATCAGTTGTGCAAAATAGTTGATTGAATCAATGGAGGAGAGAAGGAGATTAAAAGCAGTGAAATTGATGGACGATTTGATGGCGGAAGAGTTCTGCGTGACGAGTTGTTGTTCGAGGAATATCCATGGTGGGAAAACATGGGAGGAGGTGAAGCACATTGCCCATGGAGCTCGCAACACAACCATCTCCTTGGCCAAGCAAGTAGGCCTTCCTCAACTTGTGGTCGTCAAGTACGCCGCCATTGACGATTCCGATACTCTTCAGCGACAGAGTGAAGTCCACGCTAAATTCCAGGGCTGCCCTTACATTCTCCGGTGCTATGGAGACGAGTACTGCACCGCCAAGGATAACGGTCGGATCATCTACAATGTGCTATTCGAACACGCTTCCGGAGGCAACCTAGCTGATCTCATTAAGACTTCCCGCGGTGGCGCTGGTGGATTACCCGAATCCGATGTCAAGAGCTTCACCAAGTCCATTCTTTTAGGGCTTGATTGTATTCACAACAAGGGTTATGCTCATCTCGATATCAAGCCCAAGAATATTCTACTTGTCCCGGATTTGAGCAAGAAGAGGAAGAGGGGGGCCTCTGCCTCTGCTGCTTTTGATGCCAAGATTGCTGATTTTTGGATTGCCAAGAGTTCGAAACAGATACTGGCGGAGCTGCGATGGGAAGATCGGTGGTGTTTGGAAGGCACACCGCGGTATATGTCGCCCGAGGCTATTGCCGAGCATAAGAAGGGGCCTGCCTGCGATATATGGGCTCTCGGGTGCGTTGTGGTGGAGATGTTATGCGGCAAATGGCTTTTAGTATCAAACCCGGTGAGAGTTTGGAAGACTTTCCGGATAGGATTGGTTTTGGCGGCGAATCTCCTAGAATACCGGTTGGGATATCGAGAGAAGCACAAGACTTCTTGAAGAGATGCTTTGTGAGAAATAGCAAGTCAAGATGGAATGCTAATAGGTGTTGTCTCACCCTTTCTTAAAAGACCATATTAGGACGCTGAATCGCCTCATAAGAAGGTTCGATATTAAACTAGGAGAGCAATTACGACTGGTTTTTCACTTACGCCATTGAGTGAATTCATCTACAAGTATTTGGTTTGTCATATAGTGTAAAGTTCGATTATCGAGATATTGAAATCGATATAGTTGTTTAGTAGTGTCTTGTTATGTTTTTTTGTTAGTTTTAGAGGTCCTGTTATCAATTGTTAAAAGTGTTCGTGCATATGACATCGCCTCGTATATAAGACATATATTGTGTAACAGTACACATATACATACGGATGTAATAGATTTTTTTTTATATTCGACTATTATTTTCTATTAGAACAATGGCTTGGTTATCTTTCTAGCATTCTTTACCATTTTGACTGCCAAAATAATGAGAAATGATGAGACGCCTTCATAACTTGCATATTACCTGATCTTAGAATGTCATTCATTTTAGGTTTTCTGATTGTACTGAACCGTTAACATCCTTTTTTAAAATTGGCCAGTTCAATTTCGCTGATCATGCTTTGGAATTTAAAAGCGAAAACAACACTCTCGGTAATTTGGCTTAACCATGAGCTGCAGGTTCTATTTATTATGAATGTTGTCGCAATAACGCCAAGAAACATACGGACTATGCAAAAAATTTGTACTGACTCATGTCCATGTTTTGCTATTTATATATTTCGTTTCTGTTTTAGCTTGATATATACCTTTTGTGTTCCTCATGCATAAGAAGAATAATTTACAGATTCACGATAGAGGTAAAATTCATTAAATGAAAATTGTTCATATTCTCGACTAGTTATCATTAGCTTTAATTTGCAGCACCAATTTATTGAGGAGACAACTTTTTTGTCATTGGAACTTGTTATCAGTGGTGTGGAAGAAAATTTATACTCGATAATGTTGGAAATATCAGCTGTGTTTTGCAATAACTTTTGTGGAAATGTATGTAGAAACTTTAGCTCCCAGAGAGAATGCACAGTGCATTGGTAAAGCAACAAAGGAATCACTTAGAGGAAAAAACAAGCTGCTTTTAACAGGTCTTATAGTCATTGGGGGATAGTTTTCATTCGGCTTATTGTAGTTGTCAAACCATTTGCGCTATAAAGTTCTACATGTCTACAAGAGAATTCATTGTCTGATTACGAAATTTCTTTCTTTTTATTTTTCTTATCTTTGCTTCATGTTCTTCTAATTCGGGCTTGAGGCTTCGTTGCTGTTGGGTGATGGTTATTCCTTTCTACTGATAAATGAGGGCAGCAAAGTTTAGTGAGAAACTACGGCTTAATCTCTGACTCGGTTTTAATATTCCAATTAGTTTTTATCATCTGGATCTAGAAATAATTGCATGGAAAGTGATCTTTCCTCCATTCATAATTGTCTATTGAGTTTACCCAGATAAATGCTTGTAGTTTATGCCCTTTCTGTTTGATAAAATAAAAATAAAAATAAAATAAAATTCATCATTGGCTTTGCTTACTTTGGCTTTTCCTCAACCACCATAGTTGGGGAATGCCCTGTTCTGTTACTTCTTGCCAAAGCCAAATATATTGTTGATTTTTGGTTAAAGCAGCTTGACCATTATCTGTTCTTCAATTAGCTGTATTGCCTCTTTTTCCCACAAATCGATAAATGCTGATTTACATATTTGACCATTAAATCTAAGATTGACTAATTTGCTACTTGATTATTTTTCTTTCTTGGGTTCAACTAGCAGATTTTGGGTGTCTATACTGTTATCCGAAAGTTGTCTTTGGTTTGCTAGAAATTAGAATCAATATAGATAAGATATAGATTGACTTGACTCCAAGATATTCTCAATGCCTTTGCTTCATATTGTTTGGAAACGAGGACCAAACTCAATGGGAGGTTTGATCTGGAATGAATTATGAGCTGGATGTTGTTTTAATAATGTAATTTGGCAGTTAAGTCGTAGCAATTAAACCAAAATTGCTGGAAAATCGCCAAGGTGCCCAGGTTCTTAAAATCTGACATTAGCTTAGGGGTCGCTTCATGCAATTACAAGGTATATACAAAGCGAACAAGGCTATTGAGATTTTGATTGTCTTCTTCAAAAGGAGTTGCACTAAATCGAGCGCAATGGAAGGGTTTGATCCCATGTACAGCTGCCCCAACTAATTAGAGATCGAGCCGTGACGACCATCCCCCGACTTAGGGTCGGGTCGCCCGGCCCAGATCGCCTCCCAGGTCCAAAACCGAATCGGGCCCAAACAAACGGTCTGGCTCACCTAAACAACTTGCGGAATAATCATAAAGATAATATGGAAATAGAATTGTTGAATAAAATATAGAGCAAATCCATTTGTCTATCAAAGAACTATAACTAGGTTTTTATTTTGTACAACTATGTAAGGTCATCCAATTCTCCCAAATAACTCAACTACAAGGGAGATAGTGTTCAACTACCCAAAAGATCCACTACAAAAAAACAGCAAATCAGAAACGGAATTAGAAACGGAAATAAGATCCGTTTCTAAATCAGAAACGGAATTAGAAACGGAATAAGTTCCGTTTCTAAATTAAAAAGTTAGCGACGGAATTGAGACGGAAACATTTAGAGACGGATTTGAGACGGATCAGAGACGGAATTAGAGACGGAATTAGAGACGGAATTAATTCCGTCTCTAAAAAATGGCGCCAACATTCCCACCAAAATTTGCATTTATTACAACCGTCTGTTACGTCTCGAGATTCGTGCGTGTCTCGATCTCGATAATTCAAAAATGGGGACCAAAACTCTATCTCTCCCTAAAATCTCTCTCCCACCGCTCTCTCTCTCTCTCTCTCAACGAAACCTCTCTCCCTCACCGCTCTCTCTCACCGTCACCGCCGCTCTCTCTCACCGTCACCGCCGCTCTCTCACCGTCACCGCTTCTCTCTCTCTCACCGTCACCGCTCTCTCTCTCTCTCTCACCGTCGCCGCTCTCTGCTGTCTCTCTCTCGCAGCTCTCTGCTCTCATTCTCTCACCCTCTCTCTCGCCGCTCTCTGCTAGGGTTTGTTGCTATAAAATGTGGTGCTAACTAGCAATCAGCGATGCCACAAGTCTTCTTCTCTTCTCTCGCTTCGCTAGGGTTTTGTTGCGGCGATTTGCGAGAGGAATCTCTCTCTGTGGCCGAGGTGAGATTCTATCTTCTCTTCTCCTTTCGAGCTTGGATTCAATTCGTTTGTGATGATGTTCTTTGCTTTCCGATGTTGAGCATCGTGGTTGATCTTGTTCTGAATTTTAGATTTGAATCGTTTGTTACTTATATTTAGTTTGAGATAGCGTTGAATGAGTTGTTGTTGTTGTTGTTGAAGTTTTTTTTTTTAAATTAATAATCAATCTAGTTGGTGTGTAGAACATATACACCAAATGTTTGATAAAATGACTCAAATAAGGTTTACTTGTTCATTTCGAGTTTTGAGCATGGTTTGATCAGTTTGAACTAATATACATTTTAACTTACAAAAATTGTTTCTCAAATTAGGTTTTTACTAAACTTCATGAATTAACTCCAACTTAGACTATTGAAGTGAAGATTCAAAATTTCAATGGCTAGACTTCATTCTAAATTTGCTTTGATGATTGGAAATACTTTATTTGAGTGAGGTAGAGATTGTGGACGTAATTAGGAAGAAAAGCTTGAATTAAAATAGTATATTAAATGAATGCATTCCAATTGTTTAATATAATGGTTGAAAGGAAACTTGTCTTTTTTTTCAAATTCAATAGTAGAAATTTACATGGATAAAAGAGTAATTAGATTGATATGCATCATATGCAATTATTTTTAAGAATATAATAACGACACTTGGCTAGTTGAAGTAAACTACTTATAAATTGATCTTGGAAGAGGTTTGGACTTCCATAAAATTAAGTAGTAATGGTTTGGTAGAGTTGAACCATTTAAAATCACTTGTTTGAGCCTAACCAAACTTAGAAAAGGTTTAGGTATAAATGCATATTAGAATAACTTATAAATTCATTTTTACTAGCACATGGAAGTAGGCTTGCATATTTAAAAGAACTATTTAATATTAATGCTAGCCTTGGGTAATTAACTATTCTAATTGGAAACTATATTTGTAGTTACATGAATCCAACAAAACCCAACGCCTTTGAATATACTTTCATATACGCCACATGTTTGGACAAATGTATTGTTTAGGTTTAAATTACTAGAACAATGGTTCTATTAGCTTAGGATTTTGAGATTTATATTGCAGCAGAGTGCTATTAGCGCTAATTCTGGGATCTAGCGCGCTAACACTGCATAGCTTAGCGCGCTAACGACAAGATTAGCGCGCTAAGCTGCAGAACTTGAGAATATCTAATTTGTTCCTTTGTGTTAGCAACCCTTAAACTTGTCCGGGACCTAACCAACCCTTATATAACATGTTATACATGTTTATTATGATTCATTAAGCTTACTTGGGTGGTCCGGATAATTTTATAAACCCCAAAACGGAAATTCAAAGTTTCACAACTTATTAGGGGCTTTCTGCAAATTTTCGTTAACATTTCAAAAACAAGTTTTCCTTTTTCAAAAACATTTATAATGATCTTCTAATATGTAAATGACCATTCACACATGGTTTCACATTGTTTAACCTCATTTACATAGTTAAGTGTTTAAAATCCACTTTTAAACTTTGAAATCAACTTATGACTTTGAGAAATGATTTCGAAAACTTGATGTATGCATGAACTAATGCATTTGGCTTGTGTGAAAGAATTTGTATACCTTACATTGATATTACAAATTGCGGCTTTAACTTTTCTTCTTCATTTCTTCATTTATGCCGAGTCTTGAACTTGTATTTCTTGAATACTCTTGAAGTGTTGTATTGCATCACAATCTCTCCATATTTCTTGAATACCCCTGATGTGTTGTATTGCATCCTTTAACACAAACCGAAATACTTGATTAGTACATTTTCACCTTGTTTGTTTCCATCAAAATCTCATTTCGGAATGTGAATGACTAACCACTTAGTCCAACAATTGTGTCATACATTGTTTGATTGTAGATACGCGTGGATGGTTCAACTAGACTATTCGAATCATCGATTTGACGTAAAAATTATGCAATTGTATTGTAAGTAAACTAGTAAGAAATTCAATATTATTTCTTTTTCCTTTCCTTGCATATTTTAATGGAAATGATACCTATTGTTGGACTCTACTTCCCTACCGAGTGACTTAGGGTCTAAAGTGGTAGAATTGAGTCGTTTACTCGTAGGTTAAGCATTCAAGTCGTGCTTGTGGCTCCTAGACGAGATCGAATCCTCTTGGTGAGCATTCGCCATGTGTCGTGGCTCCTCACAAAACTTCAAGGATCCAATTAATGCCGAGCATCCATTGCAATCGTGGTGTTAAGTATCACAAATAGTTCCTACAGATAGTGAGTGATTCTTCTATTGTCATTTCAAATATATATATAATGGCTATACAATTGATGATAAAGTGACATTACCAAGCAAACCAGCTTGGTTTTTTTTTTTTTTTTTAGCAGTATCATAGCAGTTCCTATCTCAGTTTTGCTTGGCCACACTCTAAGCTTTTCTTTTAAAGCTTTCTTATTCTATTTGTGAGTTGTTATGCTATTTCTTCTTGCAAGAGATTTCCTCACTGGTTTTTTTTTTTTTTGGGAGCGGGAACACATGGTGTCAAGTATTTGGAGCACGCAGCAGTGTAACTTCATTCCTATCTCAGTTTTGCTTGGCAATATATCTAGTGGAAATTTTGGAATTGGAACTTGGAAATATGAACTTGCGCTTATTCGGATCGCCCGGAAAGTTTTATGGACAAGCGCAGCGCATGTAAGTTAAAAAGCTCGGTTTGAAATGAGATGAGTGAGCTTATGATAAATTTTGTAGCTTGTGAAAGTGGATTGATTGAAAATAGTCTTATGAGTTTTTTGGTCTATCTATGAGGTAGCATATTTTTGTTTTCTTATATGTTTTTAGAAAATGAAGATAAAAGTGAAAATGACAAACATTGCTATCTTCCTCCTCATTGGATTGGTAAGAATTTAATTTACTTAAATCAAGATATGCAAGTGTTTATCATCGTTTGTGGATTCTTAAATCTCAAATGAATTAATGTTAATCTTTTTGCTTGTTTGTAGACTTTGATGGTCGAGTGCGAGGGATCGTCACTATAAGTTCGATGTGAGTCATTGCTCGTCTACATTAGCTCTATCTCCTATGATGCTTATGTCCCTGAAAAATTTAAGTTCAACTATTCAATTATTAAGTTGTTTCAAATGTCCCTTGGTGCGGGTGGTGTTGAAGAACATCTCAAGACTTTTCGATTGATAATTCCTTTTGTACATGTTCGGGATTGTAAGGTTTTTTTTTTTTTTTTTTTTTTTTTTTGTGGTTGTTGAACAATAGGATTGGTGGTTTTGTGAATACTTAGAAATTTGGAGCATTTGTAATACTATACAATTTTTTTTGGATATATATCTTTTTCAATTTTTGATTTTTACATTTTTGTTCTCTCAATTGAATATTTGTTGATATATATTGTCGATGTATGAATGTCAATTTATTATATATTGGCAGGTTAAATGTGTTTGGATTGAGACCTATATATGTAAGACTTTAAAAACTAAACAAAAATGAAAATTAGAGAAGGAAATAGCAACGGAATCTTTGGATTCCGTTGCTATTTCCGTCTCTAATTTTTTTTTTTTTAGATATGAATCAGAAACGGATAAAATTCCGTCTCTGATCCGTCTCTGATTAGCAACGGATCAGAGACGGAAATAATCAGAAACGGAATTTATTCCGTCTCTAATCAGAAACGGAATTAGAGACGGAATAAATTCCGTTTCTAATCAGAAACGGAATTTATTCCGTTTCTGATCCGTCTCTAAATCAGAAACGGAATCCATTTTCCGTTTCTGATCCAATCAGCGACGACGTTTTCAGAGACGGAACGCATTCCGTCTCTCGTTCGTTTCGAATCAAATCGAGACGGAATTTTTGCAAATCAGAAACGGAAAATTCCGTTTCTGATTTGCTTTTTTTTTGTAGTGAGACTTATTCAAAATATAACCCAAGTTTAATAGTTTTAAAAAATGAATATATAGATAATACAATACAAGGCTCACGTTAAGAGAGAAGGCTTCAAGCTATCGCCTCTCCCTTTCTCGGATCTAGCGCCAATGTGGATACCGAGATTTAAGCGGGGTGAGCTAAAAGAACCAACAGAGCTCAATAAGAGAGAAGACTCGCTCAAACACTAAACATGCAAGTATTACCTATAAAGTAAAACAATTCTACACATGAAGTAATAATCCAAATTGTAAAGCATTTAATGAAAGGTAATGGAAACTTAGTTCTTGTTCGTAAACGGGGCATAAACAAGTTCTGACTGCTGATGTAGCTTATGCCTTCTGGAGAGGCTGTATAGCTTGACTATTGTCTGTTTTTCTTTTGGCTATAGTGTTTGTTTGTTCCCTTCACAATATCTTTTCTCTATGTTGTTTTGGTCAATGTGTGCTGATTGCTTCATTCATTCCTTGGATGCTTGAGAAATGCTCCTCTAGAAGGTAAGAATTTTTGTAAATATTTAGGAATAATGTAGCCTTTGAAGGTAGGTATTATTGTGATCCAAAGAGATAATGCAGTAATGTTCAATTAAAAGTACAGCATGAAAATGTGGTTCATATTTAAAATAAAGGTATGAGAAGTAGTTGTTTTGCTCAATCTTGCCCTGATAACTGGCCCGCCTCAGCAAGTTAATTAGTTATGCATTTGCCAACATAATTTCGATGTTTACTGGATAGGTTTTCTTTTAAAACTGCGCTGCATTTTCGATGCAAATGAAAAGTTGCATGATTGTGGCAGTTGATTATGAATTATAGTAAATTGTGAAGCCTGAAGTGCATGACTGCTTAATAGATGGCCTGGCATTATGCTTATAGTGCTGTTTATATTTTACTTTCTAAGACTTTAATTTGTTTGTTGAGAGTGGTAAGTTGGCTCTACTAACAAACTCTTGAACTGGTTTTACTTCTCTTTGCTTAATTTTTCCTCTCTTAATGAACTTATTTTGATGTTCTGGAGTTTTTAAGAAATTACTATGGTCCGCATCGCAGCGACATCACATATTCGTTTTGCTAGTAGTTTTTCTTTTGTTCGGCTTGTTTCATTTGGAAAAGCACACCAACATCCAATTTGCTCAGTAAGAATGCAGCTTCCATTCTCATACCGAGAATCGACAAATGCAGATTTACGCATTTTTGCTTGATTGACTGTATTTATGAAATGAAATCTTATCATGGAAAAAGGCCTTAAACCTCTGCGGTTTGTTTGTGTTTCGGGTTGCTAGAGCAAAAGCTTTCATTACCAGTCCATGCTAGGAAATGTGGCCAGCGAAATGCAAGCTTTCATTACAGGAGCTCAAAAGAAACTAATCAAGAAGCAATGCACACTCCATGCATGGATTATAATTTTAATATCCAATTCCACTTCAGTGCCCAAAATGGCCACATCACAAGTCACATAAACAAAACACAAGATCATATTGGTTAATCTTAGCTGAACAAGATATGTCTTGCCCAAGCACCAACCATTATCTTGATGTAATGGTTGGGACTGACTAGTTGTTCACACGAGTCTCAATGAGATCATAAGTTTGAATCTCCTAATTTTCCGAGATATCACAATACACTACTAGTTTTTCTAGTAGTGTATTGTTGTGTATCAGTTTTAGAGATCTTGTAATTCAAGTTTTTGAATTGCTTAGGCATATGACACTGCCTCATAAGACATAGAGTGCAATAGTAAACATATACATCTGAATGCAATAGATCCTTCCTTATATCATGTAATTCTTTTCTGTTAAAACAGTTGCTTGGTTATCTTTGTAGCATTCTTACCACAGTTTTAAATCCTTTCATGTTTTTTGTTTATTTGGTCCGCAAAATGTGCTAAAGAACTGAATGTTTTAAACTTGACACCAAATGCTAGTCAAAACCTAAATACAGACACATGTACAGTGATACTAACGAGACAAAACTAAGGGAGTGTGGAAAAGAATTGGTTTTTACTCTTTCAAGAGAAGAGATTTTGGATTCAAATCTCTCCAGTAAGGTCCCAATTATTTTTTCAACAACTCGACTATCAAGGAATTTTTCTCCCAATAATCTGATTTTGTTGACTATTTTCTGCACCTTGTCTATTGACTGATTCAAATAAAAAAGACTAACTCTTTCAAACACAAAAGAAGATAGAAACTCCCTAATAACTTATTAACAATTAGTTCAGTACTAACTAACTTACGACAAATATTGCACTTTGATATAACTTCCCAACAAGAAGATAAAAATCTAAAACTTCCGGAGAAGACAAATCAAAAACTTTCAATTAGGGAAGAAAACTAACTATAAAATAACGAGGGTGTATTCAATTGAGATTTTAATAAACTTTTGGTTACTTTTATAAGTGGATGACTTTTCTGAAGTTAATAGATTTTGGTAGACTTTTATAGACTTTGATAAATTTTTATGTCATTTTGATGACTTTTATTAACATTTAAGATTTTCAGTGACTTTTGTAAACTTCTTAAACATAATTTTAATTGATATTAGCAATTTTTTGTGATTTTTATAATGAAACAAATATTTTGCACTTTATTATAAATTATTAGATAAATAATTATATTTCTTTTTCTTAAGAACTATTACTATTTTTTTTTAATAAAAAAACATATAGATATATTAATGAATTACGATCAAGGTGGTAGGATAAAAAATAAGTAAATAAATATAGGTAAGTAAATCATCTTATAGTGGCAGAAAAGAACCAAATAGGATTATAGCAAATGTTAGTGCAAAAACTTTGCACTTTAAGAAAAAAAACATTATATTTTTGTTTCCTTAAGAATGATAGTTTAAGTTTTCGAAAATGCACTTTTTGCATTTAAAAAAATACAATTATTTTCTCCAAAAAGAATAATATTACACTTTTTTAGATTATAATAATACACTAATAAAGGAAACTTCATTGTAAAAAAAATAAAAATAAAAACTCATCAAAAATGTACAGTGATGCAAGAATGAGATCTTATTAATAATGTCATCATTTTCATTTTCATCAACATAGACATTAGAGTATAATGAGTGAGCAATGAAATCCATGAGTTGTGAAATGATTGGAGAAGTTGAAGATTTCTTCATGTGTATTTTTATACAGAAAGTCTAGAAAAGTCGAGATTTGTAACCAATCCACAAAAGTCACCTAAAAATTCAATACATCTTACTTTTATAAACTCTCTAAAAGTTTAAATTGAATGCCTCAAAACTTTTATAGAGTTTTTAAAAGTCTATAAAAGTTCACATTGAATACACCTTACTTTTAATTGAATACACCTAAACTTTTTTAATTATTTAAAGTAATCAAAAGTCCATTAAAATCTCAATTGAATACACCCCTGTAAAACTAAAGACTTCCAGCGTCGCATAAATTCACGTAACACCGTTGATGAAGATGCACTGCAATAAGGATGTATCAATCTCCACAAATCTGATTATATCTTTTGGTTATTGATTAAACAAAATACAAAAGAATTTAATTGGAACTATTGACGATCAAAGATAAAGATCGTCCGTGGTTCAAAAATAAAAATTACAAAACTAAATCAAGAAGAAAAATTTTAGGGTTTTGGAGGACTTAAGCTCTTTTATATGTTGACATTTTCTATAATGAAATTTCCATATACATTGGACGAAAAAAAAAAAAAAAAAAAAACTCATATGGAGGTTACACATTCAATTATAAGATCTTTTTAATGTAACAAAAAAGGATACTTTTTTAGATGAGAAATATTTTTGAAGGTATATATCAAGCATATACACTTAAAAAAAAAGTCAAAAAAAAAAAAGAACAAAAAAAAACATATACAACACATGAAAAACTTGAACCGCCCGGTTCATAACCGGTTCAGGGCAGTTGATTGTTTAATTTGGCGGCTGTGTCAACTCGAACGCGTTTCCTTGAAAGCTGTACTCACTTTCGGACACATCAAAAACCCTATAAAACCCCCCAATCTACCTATCCAATTCATCACTTCGATCTTCAAAGCCCTAACCCTAATTTCACACTCTCCCAAATCATTCATTCATTCAATCGTTTCTGAACCCTAATTGCCCAAATCGCCCATTCATTCATTCATTCATTCATTGAATCAGTTGTGCAAAATAGTTGATTGAATCAATGGAGGAGAGAAGGAGAAGAAAAGCAGTGAAATTGATGGACAAAGAGTTCTGCGTGATGAGTTGTTGTTCGAGGAATATCCATGGTGGGAAAACATGGGAGGAGGTGAAGCACATTGCCCATGGAGCTCGCAACACAACCATCTCCTTGGCCAAGCAAGTAGGCCTTCCTCAACTTGTGGTCGTCAAGTACGCCGCCATTGACGATTCCGATACTCTTCAGCGACAGAGTGAAGTCCACGCTAAATTCCAGGGCTGCCCTTACATTCTCCGGTGCTATGGAGACGAGTACTGCACCGCCAAGGATAACGGTCGGATCATCTACAATGTGCTATTCGAACACGCTTCCGGAGGCAACCTAGCTGATCTCATTAAGACTTCCCGCGGTGGCGCTGGTGGATTACCCGAATCCGATGTCAAGAGCTTCACCAAGTCCATTCTTTTAGGGCTTGATTGTATTCACAACAAGGGTTATGCTCATCTCGATATCAAGCCCAAGAATATTCTACTTGTCCCGGATTTGAGCAAGAAGAGGAAGAGGGGGGCCTCTGCCTCTGCTGCTTTTGATGCCAAGATTGCTGATTTTTGGATTGCCAAGAGTTCGAAACAGATACTGGCGGAGCTGCGATGGGAAGATCGGTGGTGTTTGGAAGGCACACCGCGGTATATGTCGCCCGAGGCTATTGCGAGAGCATAAGAAGGGGCCCGCCTGCGATATATGGGCTCTCGGGTGCGTTGTGGTGGAGATGTTATGCGGGCGCCGGCTTTTAGTATCAAACCCGGTGAGAGTTTGGAAGACTTTCTGGATAGGATTGGTTTTGGCGGCGAATCTCCTAGAATACCGGTTGGGATATCGAGAGAAGCACATGACTTCTTGAAGAGATGCTTTGTGAGAAATAGCAAGTTAAGATGGAATGCTAGTAGGCTGTTTTCTCACCCTTTCTTAAAAGACCATATTCCGGACGCTGAATCGCCTCATAAGAAGGTTCGAAAATAAACTAGGAGAGCAATTACGACTGGTTTTTCACTTACGCCATTGAGTGAATTCATGTACAGCATCTGCTGTCTTGTCATATAATGTAAAGTTCTGATTATCAGATATTGAAATCTGATATAGTTGTTTAGTAGTGTCTTGTTATGTTTTTTTGTTAGTTTTAGAGGTCTTGCTATCAATTTTTAAAAGTGTTCAGGCATATGACACTGCCTCGTATATAAGACATATATTGTGTAACAGTACACATATACATATGGATGTAATAGATTATTTTTTATATTCGACTACATTGTACTTGTGCCGCGGGGTGATCATTACTCATCCAAAAAGATGAAGATAAAGAGATCAGCCAACTCTGGTGCCTCTGCTGATGATTTCGTTGCCAAGATTGCTGATTTTGCGACTGCCAAGAGTTTTAATCAGATATCTACTGATTTTGTTTACGCCATCGAATGAATTCATCTACTGCCTACCTGATGGTTTGTCATATAATATGAAGAACTTTTAGTTTACACAAAACTGCAGGAAGCTTTTGACAATTCTAGCTGATGATTAGATATTGAAGCTGGTCTGATATAGTTTTTTAGTTGTTTATTGCTTTATATCAGTTTTAGGGATCTTGCAATTTAATTTTGTGAATTGTTTAGGCACATCACACTGCCTCATATGACATACATTGTGTAATAGTAAACATATACACAGTTGCAGAACAAGAAAATCTTGTTAGGGAACGAACTTTAAAACGGAGCGCGTGTGGACCACAGAGGGGCAGGAATGACGAAATTATATGCATATACATATGAATGTAATAGATTATGCTTTATATTCTGCAATTCTTTTCTGTTAAAACAGTTGCTTGGTTATTTTTGTTGCATTCTTAGCACAGTTCTAAACCTATTCATGTTTTTCTTTAGTTGATTGGCAAAATATGTTGAACTGAATCCAGACACTCGGCATCATGTTGGAAAATTCAAGATTCTTTCAGGCTACCCGCAATATTGCCACTTGAAATCATGTTGGAAACTACTTTTGTCAACTACTAGCTACTTGCATGATTGTATGTAAAATTGATAAAACGTATTTTTAAACCATGTTACAAACCTCTGTTAGAACAAATATACTACATGCATATTACTTAACTATAATATATATATATCATTCTTTAATTCAATTACAAAGAACTAGATTAAATCATATACCAGAGGCTTGCACTAAATAGCAATGCCTTAAGACGAAATTTTCGTCCAATTCGATGTATGAATGATTCAAGAGGTTCCTCTCCAAGATATAACTGGATTGATCTTTGATTACATACCAACCAAAGAACTTTTCTTCTGCAACAGCAAAATCTCTCTCACCAAAACTTGATAATTATATCTATTTCGAAAATACAATATATAAACCAAAACCTGCCTCTCTTGAACAGTCACAACTGTTCAAGAGAACAGTTATAACAGTTACACCTTTTAGAAAACTAAAAGTTATAACTGTTCATACTAACTATCAATTACGAAATTACTAAATTTAATGTAAAAAGTAAAAAATAAAAAAAATTGTGTTATGCATTGGCTAAGTTATTAATCATTAGCCCCAAGGCCGTATCATAGACATATTAAATATCAATCAAGTATTTAGTAATACTCATGGTCTCTTATAGTTTCTTTCCCATGTAGGACTAAAATTTTGTTACAATACAAACTCAAAGAACCTTTAAAGTTCAACAACCTCTGGACGAAACTTAAAAACACCGATACCACATATATGAATTTACGAATATGAAACATCTTCCCCTAAAAATCTCAAGGCAAAAGCTTTAAGCATAATTACATAGCCATTGCAGATGACATAATCCGGTCTTATTTCACTTCCTTATCTATCTCAAATGTCAAAAACCAAATCCTAATCAAGTTAATATCGGAATCCTAGTTCAAAAAGACATTTTTAATTCTTAATTATCTGTAGAAATGGCAATTTTTTAGGATTTTTTAAAACGACCATCACCTGAACTGGGGTCGTGTCACCCGGCACAGACCGCCTCCAAGGCCCAATAATCGAATCAGGTTCGAGCAAGCGGTCTAACATGCCTAAAACAACCTGCAGCATATATATGGATAATTACTCGGAGAATTAAATAAAGGAAAATCCATATGACGTATTATCAAACTATCGTTGTGTTTTCAAATCCTTACAACAACTTAAGTCATTCAAATAATATCAAGTCCTTTAAATTAAATAAGAGTAATGTTCGTTCTACCCGGAAGACTTATGTGGCGGCCCCAAACTCCAAGGTAAACCGCCACTTCGCCAGACACGTCACCGAGCATGCCTCGTCACCGCACACTTATTTTTAATTGTGTAACGGCCCATTTTATTCACGTCTCTTAAATTTACAGACGTGGACACCAGCTCGGATCTACGTGGACATTGCGGTAGGCTAGGACACGCGGGGACTTAGGTATGCTAGTTATTGCGTGTTGGATGTTTATTTGCGGTGAAATTTATTGAAATACATCGCATGTGTGTATGTTGCATAAAAATAATTGCGAGATTGTGTGAACTGTACTCGCCTCGATATGTGTGTCGACGCGGGTACCGGGTAGTTGACGGGACCGAATATTAATTAGGTCGGGGAAACTAAAACACACAAATTATATAAAAATTGGCAAAGTAACTAATATGGAATGGGTATTAGGTGGCTAGTGACGCGGCGGTACGCGTATATCTCAGTTCGGACGCGAAACCGGGCGTCAAAACGCCTGAAAACACAAATGAGTGTCTTAGTTGTGTCACAGTTAGATGTCACTTGTACAAACACAATAACACACTTGTCCCAAATCAAACAGACATGGCCAAACTCAAACACCACGTGTCCATCACCTCACCCTACACCTACACCTCACACACACACACTCCATGCACACACACAACCGATCGGACCAAGAGGAAGAAGAAGAAACAGAGAGGAGGAGGAGGAGAAGGAGGAGCCGGGAAGGAGAGAAGAAAAGGTGGAGACGTCACGGTCGAGGTGAGTTTTAGTGGTTTTTGATGGGTTTCGGTGGGGTGGCCGAGATTTGGGGTTCAGCCATAGGGGCCGAACCGGGTCAGGTGGTTATGGCGGGGTGTCTCCCCGCCATCGACTCCATCTGGGGTTGGGGTGGAGAGCAACCCCAACCAATCAACAACAAGGAATAATAAAAAAAAAAAAAATTCTCGATCGAACCAGTGAAAACTAGTTCGATCGGATGAAGAAGGTGCACACGCGCGCGCGTGGCTCGGCCCATGGGCCGATCCTGGACCTGTTCTGGTCCTTGGCCGGGTTGGGTCCGACCCATTTGGGTCGACCCGACCCAAACAAAATAAAAAAATAAAAAATAAAAAAAAGAGAAGAAAAATGAAGGAAAAATTTGGAAAAACTCCAGAGAATTTTGGGAAAATTTCGAAAAAAAAAAGTATTTCGATAAATAAATAGAATTGATAAAGTTCTATGAAAAGAAAATATGTGGGAATGTCGGACGCGACTTTTTGCAAGGTTTTGCCTCGAAAAGCGCAAAAATATGCAATTTGGCCCAAATTTTTTAGAAACTTGTTGTAAATTGTCATGCTAAATTAAATTATTGATAAATGGATATAGGTGGATACGGGTGATCAATTGGCGACCAAAGACCCAGTGGACTTGGACTCGGGGATTGATTACGAGGTATCGGAGTGCGTTGTGAGGTTTGTAAAACCCAATGGAAAAACTCTTGAGTATTTATTTGGCTTTGTAATTCCATTCAATTCCAATATTTCCTTGTGATTTTTCTTATATCTATATCTTGTCGTTGTTTGCACGGTTGGTTAGTTACTTCCACTGAATTTTCCGTTATGTATCTATACATTCTAGACCATAGCATGTGTATCAGGAGTTCTCGGTGGATAACGACCCGAGCTAAGGAACTGCTACATATGTCGGTGCGTCGTAGGTCTACGCCGGCCACCGAGACGGATTAGGTGATTGCTAGTTGGGAGCGCCCACTAGTAAGATCCTAGAAGGAAATTCTGAAGTATGGTTTAGTCTGACTGGAACAGACACACACATTTGCATTTTATTGTTATTTACGCATGCAATGCCCTACTTACAGTTGTATGTTTACATTCTGCATGTTTATTTAACAATATTTTTTGAATTCAATTTATTTATATGAATGCTCGGAGGAGTTCCTTGGGATTTTACTGACTGGACTCGTCATCCATTTTTTTCTGTGATGATTGAGTGCAGATCCGAGTACAAGTAAAGGCAAGGGGATCTTAGACGACTACCTCTGATTGCCTACCTCTGAGGATTACTTGTACTTGTGATTATTTTGATATTTTGATTCTTTTGGGAATTGGGGAGTGACATGACATTGTACATAGGTACTTTACATGGTACAGTCATCTACCTTTATACACAGTACTTTTCAGGGTTTTTCCACAATAGGATTTGTTGAATTAATTAATATTTCTTGCATTTACGTACAACTTCCGCTGCATTTGTCATTTGTCATTTATACGTTGTACATACAAGTGGATACAAATCTCGAGACAGGAAAAAGACGGACAGGTGTCGTACACGTGTAGTAGGCCCAACTGGCAAGGAGTACACGGAGACACGTCACTCCGGGGCGGTGAGGGCCACCTCAAACTGCATGCGACCTACATCTTTATACGTATCTTATTAGCCTTAACTTATTATTTATGGATATTTTATGAATATTTGCATTAAATTGACTAAGTTAAGTTTTCACGATTTATTAAATTAATATAAATTAAACATCAAAACGGAAGTCTTTGAAGCATGCAAACACCGTGGAGATGAAAGGTTTGCATTATATAAATAACCCTATAGTGTGGAAACTCAGCATTAGATATCATGTATATCAAGAGCAACAAAAGTACAAAAGGTGAGCATATACATGTATCAGGTATACAAGTCCTTCTCAAAAATTTCATAAAAGCAGTAAATAGATACATACAACCACCTACGCAAAAAGTGACGAGCTCTCCTAACTTAGATGTAGTCGCCTAAGACGCCCTTGCCTCGGCTCGTCGCAGGATCTGTGATTTGTCACAAAAATAATGACAAATCCAGGTGAGTAAATCCCAGTGAACGTTAGCTAATATTCACGAAATCCAATAAAACGGCTACAATTCATGCAATCTAAATAAAGGACAAGAATAAGGAAATTCACATGATAAGTCGTTGAGAAGTCGAATTTGGACACGAGTGTAGCGTGACAGTGAACCCTGGTCGACATCCAGGAATCGTCTTAGCTAAACCGAAAGTAACCCATGACGACCACCTCGCCAAACATCTCACGGTCGAATGAGAGGAACCCATGAATGGGAGAACCCCATCCAAATATCTTTCGAGAGGAACCCATGACGTAGACTTAGGTCTTCGTCAAACATTTCTCAACGTACGGGTCTCACGGAGAATACTCACCGCGTAGCTCTAACATGGTCAAGTACTCGAACAGCGCGGGGTAGCTAGCCCCGGGGTGTGAGTCCGTGTCATGCTCGACCCCGTCGACAAAAACACATACACATGTGAGAGTGGATGAACAGTAAATGTACAACAATAGAAAGCACAGTAGAATCATTGAAATGCAAAATAAAGTAAGATCCATAAAAGAATTTTAACTAATTTTCTCGTGGGTTTACTTACCTCAAATAAATCGCAAATCGCCCTCAAAACACCCGTACACGCCTCGAGATACGTACCCGACACCCGACTATGGTATCATAAGTCTCTAGTGTCTAATTATACAATTTTCATCATTTTAGAGTTACATTAAATGAATTTATAATGTGAGACCAAAATTTGAAATAAATTTCTTTTTATTCCAAAACGTTTGATTCTTGGCACACTTTTCGAATCATACCGAGGATCGATTGTTCCGGCAACGCACCACCGCTCTGTTACTCCACGTCGTTCACCGCGCCGGTGCCGTAGCTGCCTTGCCGCCGCCGCCGCTGCTGGAGCGCGTCGTCGATGTCAACGTCGTTGCTGGAGCGCGTCGCCGCTGCCGACTCTGTTGCTAAAGCCGTTGTCCGCCGCTGGTAAGCTCCGCCGTCCGCTCCGCTGGTGAGCTCCGTCGTCCGCGCCACTGCTGCTCCTCGCCGGAGCTCCCTCCACCTTTCTCCCTCTCCCTCTCCCTCTCTCCCTCTCCCTCTCTTGGTTGTCTCTCTCTCTCTTCTCTCTCTTCCTCTCTTCTCTCTCTTCCTCTCTTCCTCTCTCACTGTTCGTTTAAATGAGAGTAAAAAAAAGATTTTTTTATTATTTATTTTGGAGAAAGAGAAGAAATGAATGATAAGGGATTGGTTTTGATATGGCAATGTGATGTGTGATGTGATAGATGTGTGATGTGACAACTAAAGATTAGGCTATCCCATACACCGACGTTACGCGCTCACCGTGACGTCGTACACTCTCATCACTACACGCGCACAACGTGACCAATAAAATATCAAATAATGCGATGCGAATTATTTAATAATAGTAAAATAAATAAACACTCACACACAAAAATAATAAATTTTACCTCGTTAGGCGTGCCCTAGACTTTTCTGCGACGTCCACGTAGGTCTGAGCTTAGGATCTTAATCCGTAATTTGTCAGTTAATCAGGATTAATTAGAACGGGCCGTTACAACTTATTTATATACAACCCAAGTTCGATAATTTCAAAATCAAATAAATAAATATTGTCAGCCCCTCAATAATGTGACCCGAGTAAGCTGGCAAGGTAGCAGAAAAACCTAGCAATATCCGGGTTTCGGTGGACTCGGAAGGTTTCATGGGAGTTAGTTGCTGGTTGGTGCACCACGGATGATTTGCAGTATGGCGTGCGGAGGCTCGCGCATACCTATAGGTAAATCGTATGTGGCATGGATGAGGCAGTGTATATGGGCGTGGACAAGGTTGCGCTTTGGCGTACGCTTAGGCACGTCACTTAGGCGGGGAACACAATGGCGCCTTGGCACGGGCACGACCGCGCCTTAGCACAGGCTTTAGCTAGAGCAAGGCAACGCCTTGGAATATTTCTTTGGCACGTTCTTTGACGGGAGCATAGTGGCGCCTTGGCATGAGCACGATTGGGCCTTGGCACGAACAAGATCGCGCCTTGAAAGGTTCTTTTGGTACGTTCCTTGGCGGGAGCATAGTGGAGCCTTGGCACAGGCCTTGGCACAAGTAAGGTCGCGCCCTGGCAGGTTCCTTTGGCACATTCCTTGGTGGGAGCGCAGTGGCGCCATGGCAGGAGCAAGGCCGCGCCTTGGCAGGTTCTTTTGGCACGAGCAAGGCCCGAGCAGGGCGATACCTTGGAGATCATCACGACACGAGCAAGGTCATGCCTTGGCATGAGCAAGGCCGTGCCTTGGCACGGACAAGGCATACCTTGGCAAAGGTTGAAAAATCTTGACTTGGGCGTTGACCAAGTCAAAGTACGTTTGGCCTCATTTTTGGATGTTCCCTATTGGAGTTGGGGAAACGGCTTAACATATACAATAATGAGGGGTGACTCTCCTAGGGGTGGCATGGGCACGGAAGCAGGAAAACCCTCGAGCATGCCTTGGGCAACCATGCCAAGGCAAAACCCATGGACGGACCATAGTGTCGGCATGTGACGACCCCTTCTCTAAATAAGGGCACCACCTGGCCTAATCCCTTAATTAAGTCCTAATCTCCCCTATAAGACCTAACAAGGAACTAGTCGGCCTTAGTTAAGCACCTAAACACCTACCATTTATGATATCACTTACAAGTAATTAGATAGTTCAACTACCTAACAAATCGGAGTTAATTTAAATTTTCTTATCTAACCTATTATTCAGCGGAAGTCTTCTTAAGTTACTAGTGGACATAAGGCCTAACCTATTGTGGAAAAACCAGGAAATAAAGATCACATACATATATAAACAAAAGTGGTGATATATATAACATGTATCTGGTCAGATGTTCCTATCACTCAACACAAAAGTAAAATATCATGTATATAGAAAATGTAATACAAAAGAATGCAAAACGTACAAAAATCTGTCGTAACAGTTATCCCCTTACTCAGAGGTAGTCACCAATCTTCTCTTTGCCTAGTTTGCTACTCGACTGATCTGCACCCACCGTCACAAACTAAAAGGTGAGTACATGAAATTATTTAAGTAATACTGATAGACATTGATCCACATTCCCAAACAGGCAACAAATATCAAATGCCATAATTTAAATAGCAACTAAGCTGAAAGAAACATCATGCAAAGAGATACTTGAGTTAAACAAATATGAACTGACTCAAGGCTAAGTAGTAATGGATTAGGGTCGGTCAGTCGTGATCTTCATCACATAAGCCTTTCCACTACAATTTGAGCTCTGCTCAATAGCATTACATTACAACGAATTGAGCTCTATATTATAATTTAAAAAGGTCGTACTTACGATTACGCCTTTTCTATTCCAAGTGAATTAGTCATCACCGGAATGTATACTTGCTAGCATGCCCGAGTTTTAAAACTCGTCATGCTCACCCAAGTTATTCTTGCGCCAACAAACCCCGAGGTCCCGTTACCCTGGCACGTTACCCCGTGTGTCATGCAAGGTAGTGGAGAAATTCCCTAACATCCCGGCAAGTCTAGTGACTCACGTATGAAAGCTGAATTTCTATCATCAAATGACCCTAACCATAAGAACCACTTTCACTTTCAAGAATGACTCGGTAATGGAATCCAAGAAATGTAACTACATACTAATGCACAAAGGATAAGAGTCAAAATAAACAACTAAGCTAATAGCATGCTATATCACTGGCTTCCACATACAACAAGCAACATGACAAACTATAGGAATTAGAATCAATGATATACACAACAGAGTTGCTATGAACAACATCATAAAATGAGAACTGAACAAGTCATAGCATATGGATTTCAAAGGCAATTCAGTTCGAATAACTGAGAATGAATAAATAAATGGAATGAAATGTAAATAAATGTCTCGAATCAATTTACTTACATACACAACGATTCCTAAGATATCCGACTTTTCGTCGCGTCGATGGACGCACCCAAAACCTCATAAAAGTTCCTTTACGTTCCTAACATTTGAAAATTTATCAATTTAGAGTCAAGATACATCGGTCGAAATCGACTTCGAGACCAATTTGCCAATTTCAAACTTTTCCAGAAAAAATCCGGTGAAAGTCGCATCCGAAATTTTGAATATTTTATTTTTCATAGAAATTTATCAATTTCTAGTTATTTTTTGAAATATCATTTTTCGGAATTTTTCCTAATTTTTTTGGAATTTTTCTAAATTGTTTTTCTATTTTTTGGCATTTATTTTCTTTATTTTATTTTATTTGGGTCGGGTTGACCCAACAGAGTCGGACTCGACCCTGGCCAGGGCCCTGAGCCGAGCCCGGCCCAGGTTTCCTGGCCTGGCCTATATGGGTGATGCACGCTCGCGCGCACAGCACGGACATGCATCTTCTTCAATGAGCCAGGGGCACAGTCCCTAGTTCGGCTGGAAATTTTTTTTTCTTCACCGTTTGTGATGAAATGAAGAGGAGATAAGGTGGACTTGAGATTAAATATTTGTTGTCCTCGAGATTTGTGTAACACGAATCTCGAGGCAAACCCAATCATTCACTCATCTTTCCACCGCCTTATATGTTTTATCCAAACTTTCTCGAGTCTCACAAAATGTGTATCTCGAGGCAAATCCAATGCACATTATTTTATATACAAACCATAGGCCCATTTATATATATATATTGATGTGGCTACATTACAACCACAACTTATATCATTTTTCATCATTTCATTTTTTTTTAAATGCAATATAATGTAACTAGTTACGCTTACCCCACGAGCTAATGCCTCGGGCCCACGTCGACACACGACTCGAGGCGCGTCCCCGCTCGTCTCGGTATATGCGTACCTGTAAATAACTTAATCGTCTACATATATACAGTACACTAGACATACAACACATAAATATAACATTTACTTCGCCTACCGTACCTCGGTAGTGACACGTATCTCACTGCGGGTCCCACGTTATGGGTCATTTTGTCATAATTCACGAATTAAACGTGTATTAATTATTGGGCCTTAACAATACTTCCCAACTAATAGTAAGTTCGTCCTTGAACTTATACTAAATGAATTTTAAAACATACCAGACTCGAAGAGGTACATAAATTTGTCTCGCATATAGTCTTCCCGTTCCTAAGTGAGTTCTGAACCTCCATGAAACTGCCACTTGACTAACACCTTCGGGATAGACTTGCTTCTTAACTACTGTACCCTTCGGTCGAGAATCTGAACTGGTTGTTTTGCATGTGAGATATCTTCACTCAAATCAATCTGACTCAAATCCACTGTCGGTCTTTCGCCTACCTTTGACTTAGCTAGTCGAAGCATCAAAATATGAAACACCAGATGAATTCCCGACATCTGTGAAGGTAATTCTATTTCATATGCAACCTTACTAACCCGTTTCTTGATCTTGAAAGGCCCGATGAATCTCGGTGCTAATTTGCCTTTCAAACCAAATCAATGATGACCCTTACGAGGAGAAACCTTTAGATACACTAAAGCTCTCTCATTGTACGTGAGATCGCTGCAATTCTTGTCTGCATACTTCTTTTGCCTCTCTTAGGCTCCTTTAAGCTTCTCGCGAATCTGTCTTACTTTTCTATGTAATCGACAACAATTTCAGATCCTAACAAGTTCCGATCTTCTGGCTCAGCCCAACAAGATGGTGAATGACACGATCTGCCATATAACGCCTCAAATGGCGTCATTTCAATGCTTGCATGATAACTATTATTGTATACAAATTCACACAATGGTAAATACTTTTCCCACGATCCGCCAAACTCAAGTACACACGCCCTGAGCATATCTTCGAGAGTTTGAATCAACCTCTCAATATGCCCATCAGTCTGAGGGTGAAAGGTTGTGCTAAACTGTAAGCGCGTACCATACTACTCCTGCATACTCCACCACATCCTGGACGAATACAGAGCATCTCTATCTGACATAATAGTCAAAGGTACTCCATGCAGCCTGATAATCTATCTCTCGAACAATACACTCAGCTGGTCAAATGTGTAATGAGCTGCAACTGGTTTGAAATGGGCAGATTTTATCAATCTGTCCACAATCACCCAGATAAGATCATGTTTATGAACAGTCCTCGGCAATCCTCAGACGAAGCTCATGGCTATGTCTTCCTACTTCCATCGTGGAATGTGAAGTGGCTATAGTAATCCTTCAGGTCTACGATGCTCTGCCTTCACCTGTTGGCAGGCCCCACAATTCCTGATATACTCTGATATGTCCGCTTTCATCCCAAACCACCGAAAATGTTTTTTCATATCATGATACATTTTGGTCCTTCCTTGATGAACAGTGAACCGGGAATAATGGGAATCCTGAAGAATTGCATCTCTCAGCTCTGCCACTGCTGGTATCCACAAGTTGCCTCAAAATCTGAGACATTGATATGTTGTCTCAGTCCAGTCAGTACACTCAGAACTCTAGGCTAACGTACTGAATCTTGGATATAACATGTCGGTTTTCTGCTCCTCTGACACTCTATGAGTTGACATTGTCTGAAGTCTCACCTGAGCACAAATTAGTACCTTCGTGTCGTTAGGAATATCTGACCGACTCGTCATCGTCGCCGCCTCGAGTAAGCCATACCCGTGCGTCATATGACAACTAAACTTCTCAGCATCTCCAGTCGGAATCCTACTCACCGCATCAGCAATGATATTGGCTTTTCCTGGATGATATTCTATAGAAAAGTCATAGCCTTTCAAAAAATCTAACCATCTGTGTTATCTCCTATTCAGCTCTTTCTGTGTGAAGAGATATTTCAAACTCTTATAGTCAGTATAGAGTGTGAACTTCTCTCAATACAGATAATGTCTTCATATATTCAGAGCAAACATTATCGCCGCCAACTCTAAGTCATGAGTTGGGTAGTTCTTCTCATGTAGCTTCAGCTGTCTTGATGCATAGGCCACCATACCCTTCTCTTGCATTAACACACAACCTAAACCCATATGAGAAGCATCTGTGTACACCATGAAACCTTTCTCGGCCTTTGGCAATATCATCACTGGTGCGGTAGTCAACAATTTCTTCGGTTGAGTAAATGCCTCATTGCATTCCTCAGACCACTGAAACTTCCCGTCTTTTTGGGTCAACTTGGTCATTGGTGAAGCGATCTTCAAAAAATCCTTCACGAACCTTCATTAATAGCCTGCTAACCCTAGAAAACTCCGAATCTTAGTCACTGACGTCGGCGCTGGCCAATCCAAAATCGTCTGAATCTTTGCTGGATCTACAGCAATACCTTCAGCTCCAACAGTATGACAAAAAAATTTAACCTCAGACAACCAAAAGTCACACTTCTTTGAATTTGACATATAGTCCGTGCTCCGTTAAAGTCTGCAACGTCTCCCTGAGGTGGTGCTCGTGATCTTCTCAAGTCTTCGATTACACCAATATATCATCAATAAAACAATCACAAAGTGGTCAAGAAATGGCCTCATCACTCGATGCATCAAATCCATAAACATGGCAGGAGCATTAGTCAAACCAAATGGCATGACTGTGAACTGATAGTGTCCATACCTTGTACTAAACAATGTTATGTATCTATCATCATCCCTGATCCTCAGTTGATGATACCCTGATCGTAGATCTATCTTGGAGAAAAACTGCGCTCCTCTTAGCCGATCAAATAAATCGTCAATACGGGTTATGGATACTTGTTCTTAATCGTGACCTTGTTCAATTGTTTGTAATCAACCCACGATCTCAAAGTACCGCCTTCTTCTTTACAAACAAAATCGGTGCTCCCCATGGTGATATCGAAGGTGTGATGAATCTCTTCTTGCTCAATTCTTACAACTGTTTCCTCAATTCTTCCAATTCTCGTGGAGCCATACGGTATGGTGGTATGGATATCGGTTTCGTACCTGACACCAACTCAATAATGAAATCCATCTCCCTCGGTGGTGGTAATCTAGGTAACTCTTTCGGAAACACGTCCGGAAACTCGCACACAACCGGAATCTCTTCAAGTTTCAGTCCATGACTATCTGTAATGGTATATACCGATACCAGAGTCTCCATCTCCCCACTAGTCGCAAGCCGACCTAGAGTGCCCCGGCTCTCGGTGTACTACCACTGTACAAAAACACTAGACGCCCTGGAATCTCAAATATCACTATTTTCGCAAAACAGTCGATATGAACATGATATGATGCTAGCCAATCCATTCCTAACGCATCAAATTCCAGAAATTCTAGCACCCTGAACTCTGCAGGTAACTCGACCTTGTCGATCTCTACTTGACATTTCTCCACCAGAGAACTCGGGTACACTCTATCTCCGGGTGCAGTACTCAAAATCAAATGGACTTTGACAGTAACCGATTTCAACCCTAAGATGCTTACCATGCGACTAGAAATGAAAGAAATGGTATAACCCGAATCAAACAAAACATAAACTGGATGACCACAAATGGAAACCATACCCTCAATGAGCTTTCGTGTAGCGTCGGCATCCTGGTCGTGTAATCGTATGGACGACCTCTCGACGCGTATTTGTGGTGGAATCACTATCACTAGCGCGGATACTCTCGATTGATATGTCCCATATGACCACATCGATAACAAGTGATCGCTCTAGGGCGACCCCGCGCCCGATCTTGGGCTCGTGCGGATGCTGTATCCGCCCGGTATGAAACTATCTCGTCCTCGTCCTCTACCTCTATCTCTACCACCATCCCGCCGACGTGGAGTGGTGGTGCTTGGTAAACTGGTAAAGTAGACGTAACAGAACCGTGTAATGCTGAGTCGATCGGTGGTGGTACGGGAGGTCGACCCACAATAGTCTACAAAGGTGTAGGAGATGCTACATAAGGCACAATTGCCCCCTGAACACCTCTATCCCATCTCCTCGGTCCTTTGCCATTCTGTCTCCTCCGCTCATACTCAACCATTTGATCAAGTGTCATCGTGGGTATTAAGGGTGTCCCGTCAGCCACTCGACTCATACAATAAGTCTCGTGAGCAAGTGCACGCTCGAAAATCTCTCCCAATGTCTTGACACCTGAACTGACCACATAAAAACCAATATCTGGCTTTAGTCCATCGCCAAAATGATATACATTATTGGCATCCTCCTTCACAAGGTATCCGGTGAACTGCTTCAAATAGTCGTATATGTCTCATTAGCTCATCACCGTCTCATCAGCTCCCTGTCTCAAGTTCATGAACTCATTCCTCAACCGCTTCATCACCTCAGGTGGGAAGTAGTGCTGATAAAACTTAGTCTTGAAAGCATCCCAAGACTCAAACTATCCCTCAGCTGCTATCGTCGCACGCCACCACACATCGGCTTCTCGCTGCAATGTGTACGACGATATCTTAGCTCTGAGTCTATCCTCAATCTGCAAGACTCTATGTAGCTTCTCCTGCGACAAGACCCACTTCTCGATCTTCTCAAAATCCCTTTAACCGTCGAAGTATATCTTGGTTTCGATCGATGAAATATTTCACCAGCTGGACTACCGCTGTAGAACCAGCTAATGGAGGTGTGGAAGATGGTGTATGCATAGACTCTACTGCTGGAGCTGCTGTCATAAGTGTTGCAGGTACGATTGGCACTACGGTCGGTACTCTAGTCAGAGTAGGACCGATGTTTTAATTGGTCGCGTGTCTTTGGTGGAGTAAATCGAGAAGTCATCAATGTGATGAGCTTCGCCAATTGCTGACCCCGAGCAGCGACACAATTAGAAAGCCTCTGGAAATCCTCCGCTGATGGTATCGAAGGTTGGCTACCACTCGCACCGACATCATCGCTAGCGCGTGAATCCGCCATCTCCGACCGCAAATGGATAACGAACGCGAATCAGCTACTACGTGGATAACGCGTATATACACATAACAAAATTAACATGTAGATAAATATATCAAATCCCCAACTCACTTCACTCACTTCCCAACCAATAATTTCTAGGTGAGGATCATCTGGTTTTCCACATCTAACTAAGGTTTTCTAGCTTCTATTTCTGGTTGAACAAGGTAGGTCGTTCACTACATTTTGTAGTTGTGGTATCATATTGTAGAAATTCCATATTCTACAATCTTAGACTTATCAAGCTTCGGCAATCCATGTTTCTCAAAACCATGGCTCTGATCTCCCCTATAAGACCTAACAAGGAACTAGTCGGCCTTAGTTAAGCACCTAAACACCTACCATTTATGATATCACTTACAAGTAATTAGATAATTCAACTACCAAACAAATCAGAGTTAATTTAAATTTTCTTATCTAACCTATTATCAGCGGAAGTCTTCTTAAGTTACTAGTGGACATAAGGCCTAACCTATTGTGGAAAAACCAGGAAATAAAGATCACATACATATATAAACAAAAGTGGTGATATATATATAACATGTATCTGGTCAGATGTTCCTATCACTCAACACAAAAGTAAAATATCATGTATATAGAAAATGTAATACAAAAGAATGCAAAACGTACAAAAATCTGTCGTAACAGTTATCCCCTTACTCATAGGTAGTCACTAATCTTCTCTTTGCCTAGTTTGTTACTCGACTGATTTGCACCCACCGTCACAAACTAAAAGGTGAGTACATAAAATTATTTAAGTAATACTGATAGACATTGATCCACATTCCCAAACAGGCAACAAATATCAAATGCCATAATTTAAATAGCAACTAAGCTGAAAGAAACATCATGCAAAGAGATACTTGAGTTAAACAAATATGAATTGACTCAAGGCTAAGTAGTAATAGATTAGGGTCGGTCGGTCGTGATCTTCATCACATAAGCCTTTCCACTACAATTTGAGCTCTGCTCAATAGCATTACATTACAACAAATTGAGCTCTATATCATAATTTAAAAAGGTCGTACTTACGATTACGCCTTTTTTATTCCAAGTGAATTAGTCGTCACCGGAATGTATACTTGCTAGCATACCCGAGTTTTAAGACTCGTCATGCTCACCCAAGTTATTCTTGCTCCAACAAACCCCGAGGTCCGGTTAACCCGTTCGAGGCACGTTACCCCGTGTGTCATCCAAGGTAGTGGAGAAATTCCCTAACATCCCGGCAAGTCTAGTGACCCCCGTATGAAAGCTGAATTTCTATCATCAAATGATCCTAACAACAAGAACCACTTTCACTTTCAAGAATGACTCGATAATGGAATCCAAGAAATGTAACTGCATACTACTGCACAAAGGATAAGAGTCAAAATAAACAACTAACCTAATAGCATGCTATATCACTGACTTCTACATACAACAAGCAACATGACAAAGTATAGGAATTGGAATCAATGATATACACAACAGAGTAAGCTATGAACAACATCATAAAATGAGAACTGAACAAGTAATAGCATATGGATTTCAAAGGCAATTCAATTCGAATAACCGAGAATAAATAAATAAATGGAATGAAATGTGAATAAATGTCTCAAATCGGTTTACTTACATACACAACGATTCCTAAGCAATCCGGCTTTTCGTCGCGTCGATATACGCCCGAAACCCCGTAAGAGTTCATTTATGTTCCTAACATTTGAAAATTTATCAATTTAGAGTCAAGATACATTGGTCGAAATCGACTTCGAGACCAATTTGCCAATTTTGCGCTTTTCGAGGTAAAAAACCCCATAAAATTTACGTCCAAAATTTTGAATATTTTATTTTTCATAGAAATTTATCAATTTCTAGTTATTTTATTAAAATATCATTTTTTGGAATTTTTCCTAATTTTTATGGAATTTTCTTGAGTTTTATTTCTATTTTTTGGCTTTTATTTTATTTTATTTTATTTTATTTTATTTGGGTCGGGTCGACCCAACTGGGTCGGACACGACCCTGGCCAGGGCCTTGGGCCTGGCTCGCCCCGTGGGCCGAGCGCGACCCAGGTTTCCTGGCCCGGCCCATATGGGTGATGCACGCGCACGAGCACGACGCCTGTGTGCATCTTCTCCAACGAGCAAGGGACACAGTCCCTGATTCGGCTGGATTTTTTTTTCTTTTCACCGTTTGTGATGAAATAAAAAGGAGATAAGCTGGAGTTGAAATTAAATATTTATCGTCCTCGAGGTTTGTGTTAATATTTATCGTCCTCGAGGTTTGTGCAACACAAATCTCGAGGCAAACCCAATCATTCACTCATCTTTCCACCGACTTATATGTTTGATCCAAACTCTCTCGAGTCTCGCAAAATGCGTATCTCGAGGAAAATCCAATGCACATTATTTTATATGGAAACTATAGGCCCATTTATATATATATATATATATATATATATATATATATATATATATATATTGATGTGGCTACATTACAACCACAACTTATATCATTTCTCATCGTTTCATTTTTTTAAAATGCAATATAATGTAACTAGTTACACTTACACCATAAACTGCTACCTCGGGCCCACGTCGGCACGCGACTCGAGGTGCATCCTCGCTCGACTCAGTATCTACATACCCGTAAATGACTTAGTCGTCTACACATATACAGTACACTAGGCATACAACACACAAATATAACATTTACCTCGGCTAGCGTACCTCGGTAGTGATACGTATCTTGCTGCGGGTCCCACGTCACGGGTCATTTTGTCCTGATTCACAAATTAAACATGTATTAATTATTGGGTCGTGGCACGACCACCCCGAACCGGTGGGACTCAGACGAACCGAGCTCTGGTTAGCACCCAGGGTGCCTGGGCGCGCAGCTAGGCACCACCGATCAGACCTTGTCCCTTGAGCAAGGCGAACTATAGGCTTGGATGGACCAAGTCAAGTGCAATTATATGCGGTTATGTAACTATCTTGGTCATGGCTCATGACATGACCAACGCACATCCCAACAATTTTCAAGCACTATGAGCATGTGCCTATTGACCAGGTGGTCAAGACGGTTATGGAACTAGGTGGCAGCGAAGTAAGGAATCAGTTAGGTGGTTGTTTTGAGTACTACATGGGTGTGGTGGTTTACTTAGTCTCGGGTAATGTACATAAGAATGGTGTCCTCGGCAGTTATGTAACCAACTTGGCTATTTTGCTATAAAACCAAGGCATGTGAGCTTGAGAGGATGCATGAGTTCATGCATGAGAGGCATAAGATGTATGAGATACTAGAGTTGTAATTTTATTGAACTAAGTAATAAACCTCCTTTGTGTCATTGTTGTTGTTCAATCACGTTTTCTTTGGTGTGCTGAACTAAGGTGGTCCTTAGGCACCACGGGTTGAGTTAGGTGAGAAAAACTTTCCTTAGGGTGAACCCCTCACTTAACGGCACCATGACAACCGGTATCAGAGCCTCATTCGGAAACGATGGCGACCTGAGCAGCAAGTGATCTGAGTGAGAGGGTAGCTCACTTTGAGCAATTGATGGCAACGATGGGTGTTCCAGTGGAAGCAGCGAAGTCTTCAATGACGGCGCAGCGCATTGAAGGGCTGGAGATGCTGGTAGCTTCCTTGGTGGCTAGGACAGAGTCACAAGAAGCTTTGATATCCATGTGGGAATCCAGATTCGAGGAGTTGGTTGCTGATGTTTGTGTAATGGGTGGACTCACCACCGAGATAGTGGAGAAGATGGTTGTAGAGGTGAGTCTACTCAAGAAAATCGTGGGAGGAACCTCAGAGACTTCTAGTGCGGCGAAAGTGAGACCTAAGGTGCCGGAGCAAAAGAAATTTTTAGGCAAGCGGAGCGCGAATGAGCTTGAATGTGGCGGCCCCAAATCCCGAGGTCGCCACGTGGGGAGGCGCGTGGGACCCAGTAGGTCAATGATCTGACAGGACCGCGGGGTTACGCCTCCCCACGTGGCGACCTCGGGATTTGGGGATGCCACATTGAAAACTTCCTTTGGGACATGGAGCAGTACTTTGCTACTGTCCAGACGGAAAAAACCCAAAAGGTCATCCTGACTTCCATGTATTTGGAAGGAGATGCGAAACTTTGGTGGCGAACCAGAGTTGATAACGATGCAGCTGTTGGTCGACCAAGGATTGTGGAGTGGGAGGTGCTGAAATGAGAATTGAAAGATTAATTCCTACCCATAAATGCGTCATGGCAAGCGCAAGAGTCCTTGCGCCAATTGAAGCAGAAAGGGATGGTTAAAGAATATGTGAAAGAATTTTCTTCCCTATTGCTTGACATTAAAAATATGTTCGAGGAGGACAAGTAGTTCAATTTCACTGCAGGATTGCAAGGGTGGGCACAGTCGGAGCTGCGAAGGCAAGGCATGAAAGACTTGTCGAGTGCAATTGCAGTGGCAAATAGCCTTGTAGATTACAAGACTAGTGGTGCTTCTTTTGAATAAAAAAAAAGTACAAGGAGAAGGATCGAGGCTGGTAGATCCAGGAAGGTGGAGGAGCCTTCTTCAAAACTTGATGCTAGTGTCTAAGTATTAATGGTGAAAAAGGGTTGTTTCATATGTGACGGTCCTACCGGGCAAGGGATCGCCTAAAGAAAGAGAAGTTGAATGCGATTGTTGCGGATGAATCGAAGGTTCGGATGAATCCATTGCAATTACTTAACACGGTGTAGGTGCAAAATGCGGTGGGATCAGTGGGGCTGATGTTTGTGGAGGCTCAAATCAATAACCAAACGGTGAAGGTGTTGATTGATTCGGGAGCCACACATTCGTTTGTTGCAGAGAACCTAGCTCGGGGGTTTGGTTTGAAGCTTGCAGAGAGTGCTAGCATGTTGAAGGCGGTTAATTTTGAACCAAAAAAGGCTATGGGCATAGCTTTGGACGTGGGCAGTCGAATTGACACTTATGAGGGCAAGGTAAATTTGATTGTTGCTCCGTTGGATTTTTTGAGATCATTGCAGGAAATGATTTCTTGATGGCTGGGAAAGTCGTTGTGATTCCATCACTTCATGGCTTGCCGATCATGGATGAAAAGGGGTCGTGCTTTGTTCCAGTAATGCGATGCAAGGGCAAAGACACCAAGGCTAGTGGCACTACAAGTACGGGATCAGATGGAGAAATGTTGTTTTGGTGGGCAGCAGTCTGGTGAATAGAAAGAGTTGGAGTGTTCGATGAGGGCACTAAACATTTCGGCGGGGGATGTTTGTCAGCCCCTCAATAATGTGACCCGAGTAAGCTGGCTAGGCAGCAGGAAAACCTAGCAATATCTGGGTTTCGGTGGACTCGGAAGGTTTCATGGGAGTTAGTTGTTGGTTGGTGCACCACGGGTGGTTTGCACTATGACATGCGGAGGCTTGCGTATACGTATGGGTAAATAGTATGTGGGATGGATGAGGCAGCGTGTATGGGCGTGGACAAGGTCGCGCCTTAGCGCTCGCCTAGGCGGGGAGCACAGTGGCGCCTTGGCACGGGCACGATCGCGCCTTGGCACAGGCATTGGCACGAGCAAGGTCGCGCCTTGGCAGGTTCCTTTAGCACGTTCCTTGGCAGGAGCATAGTGGCGCCTTGGCATGGACCTTGGCACGAGCACTGTTGGGCCTTGGCATGAGCAAGGCTACGCCTTGGCACGTTCCTTGGTGGGAGCATAGTGGCGCCTTGTCACGAGCCTTGGCACGAGCAAGGTCGCGCCCTGGCAGGTTCCATTGGCACGTTCCTTGACGGGAGCGCAGTGGTGCCTTGGCACGAGGAAGGTCGCGCCTTGTTAGGTTCCTTTGGCACGAGCATGGCGATACCTTGGAGATTCCCTTGGCACGAGCAAGGTCGTGCCTTGGCACGAGCAAGGTCGTGCCTTGGCACGGACAAGGTCACGCCTTGGCACGGACAAGGTCACGCCTTGGCACGGGCAAAACATACCTTGGCAAGGGTTGACAAATCTTGACTTGGGCGTTGACCAAGTCAAAGTACGCTTGGTCTCATTTTTTGATGTTCCCTATTGGAGTTGGGGAAACGGCTTAACATCTACAATAAGGAGGGGTGACTCTCCTAGGGGTGGCATAGACAAGGAAGCAAGGAAGACCCTCGAGCATGCCTTGGGCAACCATGCCAAGGAAAGACCCATGGACGGACCATGGTGCCGGCCACCCCGAACCGGTGGGACTCGGATGGACCGAGCTCCGGTTAGTACCCAGGGTGGCTAGGCGCGAAGCTATGCACCACCAATCAGACCTTGTCCCTTGAGCAAGGCGTACTATAGGCTTGGACGGACCAAGTCAAGTGCAGTTACATGCGGTTATGTAACTACCTTGTTCATGGCTCATGGCATGACCAAGGCACGTCCCAGCAACTTCCAGACACTATGAGCATGTGCCTATTGACCAGGTGGTCAAGACTATTATGGAACCAAGTGGCAGTAAAGGAAGGAAGCAATTAGGTGGTTATTTTGAGTACTACATGGGTATGGTGGTTTACTTAGTCTCGGGTAATGTACATAGGACATGTGTCCTCGGCATTTATGTAACCAACTTGGTTGTTTTGCTATAAAGCCAAGGCATGAGAGCTTGAGAGGATGCATGAGTTCATGCATGAGAGGCATAAGATGTATGAGATACTAGAGTTGTAATCTCATTGAACTAAGTAATAAACTTCATTTATGCCATTGTTGTTTTTCAATCACATTTTCGTTGGTGTGCTTAACTAAGGCGGTCCTTAGGCACCACGGATTGGGTTAGGTGAGAAAAATTCTCCTTAGGGTGAACCCCTCACTTAACGGCCCCGTGACAGATATTATCATTATAAGGCTCACATAAAATGATGAGGCTTCAAGCTATCGCCTCGCCCTTGTTTCGATCGAATGCCGATGTATATGGTCCTGAGATGTAAGTAGGGTGAGCTAAAAGAAACAACATAGCTCAGTAATGTGAAAAACCCGCTCGACCATCAAATACGCAAGTAATACTTAATAAGCATGCAAGGCTAGCATGAATTGAAATTGAATAAAGCATTTAAAACAAGGCTTCGCATGGATTTACAAAGCATTAATTAAACACGTTAGTAAGATTGATAAATCATATTAAAGTCAAAACTCATCATCATGCATGGGGTTCACGAAAGAGAGATACCCTAAAAATTAGTAATAATATAAAGTCATGGTCTCATTCAATGCATACTAGTTATTAGCGAGAATCCGGTGACCAATTCACCTACCCTCGAAGTGATGGCAACCACTAGACGACACACGGGCCTTATGTGCCCTCTCGTTAGTCCCATCAAATTAATAGTAAATTCATCTAAGCCGCCACCGATGCATGTCCCTCTTCACAAAAGTACAAGAGAAAACAACTCCAACTCATGTCCCTAATCGATACACTTATGAATTCAATTAGACAAGTAAAGCCCTCGGTGGTAAACTCCAAAACATTCTAGGGCAGTAAATAGTAAAGCCATCGGTGGCACTACAAACATCCTGGGGCAATGAGTATCATAAAAGGGAAAAATAAATGCACTCACATTCCATAAACACGTAGATCCAAGCCAATAACATGATACAAGTCATTCCCCAAGTCTCAAGTTAAAAACATGTCCTAGTAACATAACTAATATCAAGCCACATTTGATAATTGAGCAAGCTCCCTACTTACCTCGACTCGCAGCGACGTCTATAACGACTCCTGGTACGCTCGGGGCTCGGTGTGAACCTTCGCGCGACACTATATCACCATAATACATATCATCAATAAATGTTTTAAATTTAAATTAATTAAATCTTTCATTTATCGATCTTTGGGATCCACTAGTGTGGGTCCCGCGGGTCCCCCGTCGCCCAATACGAGGGTCGAGGGGTGGGACCCGATCGATCTCCCTCAGAAATTGGGTAGTGCCCCATTTGAAAGTGATAATTTTTGTTTATTTATAATACATATTTTTGTACTTGTACTTTAATATACACATATATTAATATATGTATATATATATATTTATTTATATATATATATATATATAATGGTGTTGAAAGGTTAACACTAGTTGACCAAATCAGGGGCTGTTGGCTCCTGGTTTGAGAACCAGGGGCCTAGCCCCTAGTGTGTATGGTCGGCAGGGAGGAGGGCAACCCCCCTCCCTGACCACCGATGGTGGTGCCCAGCGTCGATCGGCGGCCCCTTCCAGCCCACGGTTTGGACGACTATGAGGGTGGAGGTGGTCGTGACACCACCCCTTCCCTTCCTCTCCTACTGTGCTAGTACCATGCCGTCGCCGACGACATCGCTGTCGTCGGTAGCGGCAACGGTGATGCCGCCGCCAATCGTTTCAACCGCCTTGTCGGTTCTACAAATCACTAAACAATGTGGTTTTCCACCATTGTTTTGTCGAATTCAAGCTTAATATTCATTTAAAACAAAATTAAGAGGATGAGTGAGATACGTGTACCTCGATTTAGGGTTCTCCTCGAGTTAGACTTCCAGCACCTCAATTTCCTTTTTCTCTCTTAGTAGTTAATTTTTTTTTTAATAAAAAAAGGGCGGTTTCAAATTGATTTATATAGTAGGGTTAATTTGTGTAGAGTTTATAAAATTATTTAATTGCCCTTAGGGTCGATGTTTTGGATTTTTGGGTCGTCACATTTTTTGTCACCAACATCCCCTTTATTATTAGTAGTGCTTTTGTGACGAGAGAAAGAGATAATAGACAGGGATAACACTAACCATTGCATCCAATAGTTACTTGTCGTCACCTACCTCTCCCGCCCCCACCAATTCATATATCATCACCAAATCATGCATCCACAAGTGGGTGGATTTTCACACTTGCTGGAGGTGCAATCTCGTGGGCTTCAAAGAAGCAAACTTTAATGGCTGGTTCTACCATGGAATCAGAGTTTATTGCATTGGCCTCAGCTTCAAAAGAAGCTAAATGGCTACGTGAATTATTACACGAGATACCATTGTGGCCTAAACCGGTAGCTCCAATCTCTATCCATTGTGATAGTTAGGCCACATTGGCAAGGGCTTATAGCCAAATGTACAACGGTAAATCCAAACATATTGGACTGAGACATAGTTGTGTTAGAGAATTGATAACAAGAGGAGTTATCACAATTGACTATGTGAAATCTAGTCAAAACTTGGCAGATCCCCTTACTAAAGGATTGCCAAGAGACTTGGTGAATAAAACATCAAGAGGGATGAGTCTCAAGCCCATGAATTACAGGTCACCAATAGCGGAAACTTAACTCGACGCCTAACATTACGTTAAGTCTTGAGTTCAATGCAATCAAATTCATTATGAGAGTGACTGTGTGCACTAAATTTTAATAACCATCCCAAAGTTGTTAGTGCTCGGTACCTGCATGTAAAGATAGGAGGTTGAGATGATATCTTAATAGTCTTCTAAAGGTACTTAAATTGCGGGGGTACTAGAATGGAGACTACCTATGTGGATGTGAAGTGCGGCCGCTTCAAGGAGTTCAAGGGCTTGACTCCAAAAACATTCACGAGAAGATACATGACGAAGGCCAATGTTGAATGTGTTAGGATATTTATGGCTTTTTGCTGGTGTAAGTTTATGCGTGATATCTTTATGCTACATATTGAATAGAATCATTGGTTCAAAGTTTATCTACCATGTAATTCTAATATGATGTAATGAACTTTTCACATGTTAGTGGTTCAAATCGCAAGATATCATTAGTTATGCATATAATGTTTGAGATTTCGTGGATTGAATGATCTGATTATTTTGAAAATGGCGGGGGATTGTTGAACATTTTCAAAATAAATGTTTAGTCCCACATTGGTTAGGAACTTCAAGTTTAAATAGTATATATGTACTCTTGCACCATAGTGTGTGTAAAATAAAATACAAGTGCTATGCGAGGTGAGCCACACGAGCGTAGCGTGCGCCACGGCGCGGCGCATTTTAGCGCTTTTATAGGCGCACTTAGCACTTGGCACGTGCGTGTGCGTGCATATGTGTGTAAGCTAACCATGGGTAAAAACTTTTACCATTAATTTTTACCATTTTCGAGATTAAATGGGTAGTTAGTAGAGTGGCTGAGTGGGTGCAGTTGAAACTACTCTCCATTAAGGAATTACTGCTCCACTACTCCATTGCATCAATGCTTGACTGCTCCATTACTCCATTACATCAATGCTTGACTGTTCCACTACTCCACTACCCCATTTTCACTCTAACTGGTCATGACCAATGCTCTATAAGAGGGGAGGTTTGGGGAGGAAGAAATCATCTCGAAATTTACCAACAATTGCTCTTGTTTTCATCTTTCACTACTGCAAAGTGAAAGGTGAGTTTACTTCATCGTATCCTTTAGGATATTTGCTGACTCTTGCAGTGTAGAGAGTAAAACTTCCTTTAGGAAAGTGGCAGTGTTACACGCTTTGAAGTCATTGTAAGTCCCTCTGGTCTAACAGATAGGTGGTGTTTGGAAGGCACACCGCGGTATATGTCGCCCGAGGCTATTGCCGAGCATAAGAAGGGGCCTGCCTGCGATATATGGGCTCTCGGGTGCGTTGTGGTGGAGATGTTATGCGAGCAGTCGACTTTTAGTATTAAACCCGGTGAGAGTTTGGAAGACTTTTTGGATAGGATTGGTTTTGGCGGCGAATCACCTAGAATACCGGTTGGGATATCGAGAGAAGCGCAAGACTTCTTGAAGAGATGTTTTGTGAGAAATAGCAAGTCAAGGTGGAATGCTAGCACGCTGCTGTCTCACCCTTTCTTAAAAGACCATATTCCGAATGCCGAAGAGTATATGCAATATAACATGGAATCAAATTGAGAGACAATGCTATTTGAAAACCAGAGAAAACTAAAAATTACTAATTTAGCCCACCTCTCAAACACTATATCAAAAATATTTTACAACATCTAAAAATGTTGTCATATTACGTTGTTAAAACTGATTTAATATGTATTAATATACAACAAAATTATTTATAATTAAAAATTAATGTGTAATGATTTATAAATTTAATGAATTTTCTTGTACTATAATATTTAATTAATCATTATTTTTTTTAAAGAATATTAAGTTATATATTAATTATAAATTCAACAAGTTTTAACAACGCGTTGTATAAGAAGATGATTAATTGTTATAAAAGATAATTTTTTGTAGCGAAAGTAATGCTAAAATCATTTTTTGTAGTGAAAATAAAGCTTTAGGGGTGTGGTATATTATATCCTGCTTTGGTTGACTCGAAAATAAGCTGCTAGAAGTTCTTATAAAGAGAGACTTTTCTTTTTTACTTCAAACCATTTTTGTGTTTATAAAAAACTTAAAATGTCTCATTACAAGTTTTATCCTTTTACTCTCCCGATGTTTTCTACATGTTGTTGGTTGCTGCTTATTCCCTTCTATTGAGCAATGAGTCCTGATTATGTGGATCATTGAAGTTTTGCCTTGATAAATGCTAGTAGCATATGTTTTTCTGTTTAATGGAAAATTCATCATTGGTTTTGCTTGCTTCAAGTAAATGAACTTATTGTCTTTTTCTCAACTACCGTAGTTGGGGCATCTTCTGTTCTACTGCTTTGCTTTATGACATAGCCAAATATGTTGTCGTCCTATGTTTTGACTCTTTTGAGAGCTGGATCTGCTTGTAGAGGCTGATTCTTTGCATTGATTCCTTGGATGCTTGAGAAAGGCTCCTCTAGAACGTAAGAATTTTTGTAAAAATTTAGGAATAATGCAGCCTTTGAAGTTAGGTATTGCGATCCAAAGTGATAATGAAGTAATGTTCAATTAAAAGTACAGTGTAAAATGTGGTTCGTATATAAAATAAAGGTATGAGAAGTTGCATAATTGCGGTGCGGCAGTTGATTATGAATTATAGTAAATTGCGAAGCCTGAAGGCTGAAGTGCATCACTACTTAGTACATGGCCTGGCATTATGCTTATGGTACAGTTTATCTAAGAGTTTAATTTGTTTGTTGAGAGTGGTAAGTTGGCTCTACTAACCAACTCTTGAACTGGTTTTACTTTCCCTTGCTTAATTTTTCCTCTCTTAATGAACTTGTTTTGATGTACTGGAGTTTTTAAGAAATTACTTAATCTAGCACAATTGAAGAGTTTTAATTCAACCTCATTTGATAATTGTTTGCTAGTTTCTAATCCATTCATTAAGAGAAATCCAAGATTCTTCTAGGCTACCTGCAATGTCGCCACTTGACATCATGTTGGAAACCACTTTCGTCAAATACTACTTGCATGTTGAGGAACTTATAAATGCCGATACCACGGTTATGTGTTCCTATCATCCACGATTAGGAACTAAGATTCCATGTGCTGTTGGCATGTTTGTTTCAAACAATTCATTAGGAACTGAGATTCCCTGTCAGTTATTTTCATACTCTCTCATTGATCAACATCTCGTCGGGCTTACTTTAATTAGAAGGTGAAATTGACACTCTTAAACATTTTCGGGGTACATGGCTGCATGGAATGTACACATCAAGACAATGATTTGTGATGACAACAACAACAACAACACAAGGCCTCAATCCAAATTAAGTAATTCGAATTAGCTGCATTGATTAAACTCTTCCACTTCCGCTTCATCTTTCGTGTTAGATTTCTCAATTAACAGCATGGCAGAGATGGGTAGCAGAGTTGAGGATAGAGCAAAGCATGAAGATTTACTTGAAGCTCAACGATTTGCTCGGAGTAAATCTTAAAAAACAATTGCATTTGAATTCGAAGCATCCTCAAGAGAGCAACAGGGAAAAAAAAAAAAAAAAAAAAGAGGAAGAGAGCAATATTGAGCAGCTTGTACAATTACTTACCATGCATATGCTGCAGATTTCAGCCTCTTGAGAAACTTTGTAATTTCTTGTCTTTAAGGATTTCAGTATCGCCTCTTCGGACCACCCGCTTTTCCTTTCCCTGGATTGTTCCTCGAAGAAGCTCCTACGTTGGACAGCCATCATATCTTCATCTGATCAGATCCTACCACCTTGCTGCAATTGCAAATCAAATTATATTGTAATTACTCAATATATAAGAGAATACCTATTTAGCGAGTGCAATTGAAAAATAATGAATCAAAGTCGGCCTCGCTAAAAGAAATAGCTGAATGGATGTCGGATAAAGCCGAACTCGCACTCTCGAATTCCTCCGTCCAGAACTATTGGTATTGGAGTCTGGAAGAGCATCCAATATGACAACATCCTGTAATTAATTAAGAGAAGCAATTAGCATTAATTAAAGCTTATCCTAGCTAGTTCATAAACAAGTATCACTGATGATCAACTTCAAAGAATCAGTAATTGTAATGAAATACTCAAAATCCAAGGCTATGAAAAGAAGAAACTTACATCAATAAGTTGAGTAGGGAGAAAATGAGGAACATGTTGAGCATCTTGAAGACTGCCATAAATGTTTCCCCTGGATAATGCAGGAAACAAAGTACCGCCGCGATGGGTGTCAAGATGATCTCTTATCCTTCGCCTCATGATTGAATCAAACGAAGTAGAGAGATGGGCATCATTAACAGGATACAAGCTCATTGTTTTAATTGTCACTTTAATGCCAAAAAAAGAAGGAAAAAAGAAGCAGAACTTAATTGATGGATTGTATAAAAGGCAGAAAATTAAAAGAGCAGATCGACGGATGTGAGTTTTGGGCTTCTCTATATATATGATATGATGTATATATATAGCCAATTGAATGCATTTGTACTCCTAATACAAATCCTAATCTAATAAATGAGCAGGACTTTCTAATTCTAATCTAATTCAATTCATGCCAATTGTATAAAAGGACTTTCTAATTCTAATCTAATTCATTTCATGCCAATTCAACCGTCATGATTATAGCTTTTATATGACGCAACAAGCAAGAACCATATATAAACAATTCAATTCATCAAGAATTCATCACTTGATCTTCAAAGCCCTAACCCTAATTTCACACTCACCCAAATCATTCATTCATTCAATCGTTTCTGAACCCTAATTGCCCAAATCGCCCATTCATTCATTCATTCATTCATTGAATCAGTTGTGCAAAATAGTTGATTGAATCAATGGAGGAGAGAAGGAGAAGAAAAGCAGTGAAATTGATGGACAAAGAGTTCTGCGTGATGAGTTGTTGTTCGAGGAATATCCATGGTGGGAAAACATGGGAGGAGGTGAAGCACATTGCCCATGGAGCTCGCAACACAACCATCTCCTTGGCCAAGCAAGTAGGCCTTCCTCAACTTGTGGTCGTCAAGTACGCCGCCATTGACGATTCCGATACTCTTCAGCGACAGAGTGAAGTCCACGCTAAATTCCAGGGCTGCCCTTACATTCTCCGGTGCTATGGAGACGAGTACTGCACCGCCAAGGATAACGGTCGGATCATCTACAATGTGCTATTCGAACACGCTTCCGGAGGCAACCTAGCTGATCTCATTAAGACTTCCCGCGGTGGCGCTGGTGGATTACCCGAATCCGATGTCAAGAGCTTCACCAAGTCCATTCTTTTAGGGCTTGATTGTATTCACAACAAGGGTTATGCTCATCTCGATATCAAGCCCAAGAATATTCTACTTGTCCCGGATTTGAGCAAGAAGAGGAAGAGGGGGGCCTCTGCCTCTGCTGCTTTTGATGCCAAGATTGCTGATTTTTGGATTGCCAAGAGTTCGAAACAGATACTGGCGGAGCTGCGATGGGAAGATCGGTGGTGTTTGGAAGGCACACCGCGGTATATGTCGCCCGAGGCTATTGCCGAGCATAAGAAGGGCCTGCCTGCGATATATGGGCTCTCGGGTGCGTTGTGGTGGAGATGTTATGCGGGCAGCCGGCTTTTAGTATCAAACCCGGTGAGAGTTTGGAAGACTTTTCGGATAGGATTAGTTTTGGCGCGAATCTCCTAGAATACTGGGTTGGGATATCGAGAGAAGCACAAGACTTCTTGAAGAGATGCTTTGTGAGAAATAGCAAGTCAAGACGGAATGCTAGTAGGTCGTTGTCTCACCCTTTCTTAAAAGACCATATTCCGGACGCTGAATCGCCTCATAAGAAGGTTCGATATTAAACTAGGAGAGCAATTACGACTGATTTTTCACTTACGCCATTGAGTGAATTCATCAGTATCTGTTGGTTTGTCATATAGTGTAAAGTTCTGATTATCAGATATTGAAATCTGATATAGTTGTTTAGTAGTGTCTTGTTATGTTTTTTTGTTAGTTTTAGAGGTCATGTTATCAATTGTTAAAAGTGTTCAGGCATATGACACTGCCTTGTATATAAGTCATGAGACATATATTGCGTAACAGTACACATATACATATGGATGTAATAGATTATTTTTTATAGTCAACTATTATTTTCTTTTAAAACAATTGCTTGGTTATCTTTCTAGCATTCTTTACCATTTTAACAACCAAAATCATGAGAAATGATGAGATGTCTGCATATCTTGCATATTACCTGATCTTCGAATGTCATTCATTTTAGATTTTCTGATTGTAGTGAACAGTTAACATCCTTTTTAAAATGGGCCAGTTCTATTTGCTGATCATGCTTAAGAATTCGAAAAGCGTAAACAACACTTGTTTGTAATTTGGCTTACCCATGAGCTGCAGTTGCTATTTCTTATGAATGTTGTTCGCAAAAAGGCCAAAAAAGATAAAGACTATGCAAATTTTTTTTTTGTTGACTCATGCCCATGTTTTGATACTTGTATATTTTGCTTCTGTTTTAGCTTAATATATACCTTATATATTCCTCATGCGTAAGAAGATAATTTAAAGATTCACGACAGAGGTAAAATTCATTAAATGAAAATTGTTCATATTCACGACTAGTTATCATTAGCTTTAATTTGCAGCACAAATTTATTGAACTGAATACTTTTCGGCAGTGGAGTTTATTATCATAAGTGCGGTAAGAAATTTATACTTCCATGATGTAGGAAAAATCATATATATGTTTTGCTATAACTGTTGTGAAAATGTATGTAGAAATTCTAATTCCCTGAGCGAATGCACAATGCTCAACTTATAGTGCAATTGTTGTAAATTCTCTCTTCGAAAGGTCTCCTCTCCAAAATGGCAGTACCATCACATGTATGCATCACAATATACAGGACGGAACACAGCACAACATTGATTAAGCTATATGTTGAATGAATTTGAGAGGCCATTTCTCTATCTTAGTCCTTTTTGAGTTGTGACCTCTTTTGGGACTCATCACTTGCACTTGCAGTTTGTTCACTTGTAAAAAAAGATGTGATTAGGGGAGTGTACATCCTTCAGGGTCACCTTTTTTTTTTTTTTTTTTTTTTTTTTTTATATATGAGTGGGTCTTTAGGCGGGTCTAACTATTCCCACGATCGATTAACTGGTGCAATCGCCCTGAGCGTACCTTAGTAGTTCGGAAAATCATGAGGCAACGGAGAATCACACTTGGAACCATGCCCTTACCGTTGTAGCATCTCGTCCGAGTAGTTTAGAATAACCCCTTGGAAACATGTTTTAAGTCTTCATGAAATTCATGAAGTTTGAACTATCGAATCTGGGCCTTTTTAAGTCTAATTCACAGACCCTCTCTGTGTGAGAGAGCGCCATTTCTCTGTTCAGAACTTGCGGTATCCATTTGTTCAAAGAAAGCTTGCACGACTCTTTCATGACATAACGATATTAAGTTACTAAAAGATTTACATGTTCTTTATTGTTTTTCTTGAATTTTTTTTTTTTTATATAGAATGACGATATGGAGTCAGTTATGAACAGAGATCCCGGGATGGATTCCATGAAAATTGAATTGGAGTCCCAAATAGATTATAAACAGAGATCCCATTGATTTCAAAAGGGAGATGGATTCGATGAAAACTGAACTATAGTGTACTATTGATTCGAAAAAGCTTACTTTGAAGCTTAAATAGTGTTTGTGCAATATGAAGCCAAAGAAGCATATGCAATTTAACATGAAATCAAATTGAGAGACAATGCTATTTGACAACTAGAGAAAACTGAAAATTCCTAATTTATCCCACCTCTCAAACACTATATCAAAAATATTTTACAACATCTAAAAATGTTGTCATATTACATTGTTAAAACTTATTTAATATGTATTAATATACAACAAAATTATTTATAATTAAAAATTAATATGTAATGATTTATAAATTTAATGAATTTTCTTGTACTATAATATTTAATTAATCATTATTTATTGTTTGTTTATTATAAAGAATATTAAGTTATATGTTAATTATAAATTCAACTAGTTTTAACAACGTATTGTATAACAAGTGTTATAAAAAGATAATTTTTTTTGTAGTGAAAGTAATGCTAAAATCATTTTTTGTAGTGAGATTTAGATTTTTTTTAAAAGGAGTTGCACTAAATCGAGCACAATAGAAGGGTTTGATCTGAACCTAATTAATTTGGGATTGAGCCTGTTGTTAGGAGATGCATGATGTTACTGTATGTAAGTTGGAGATCCTTTATAATCAATCAAAAAGAAGTAAAAAATAAAAACTCGATGTTTATATCAAGATACTCCAAAATAAGCTGCTAGAAGTTCTTATAAGCATAGACTTTTCTTTTTGACTTCAAACCATTTACACTATAAAGATTTTGTGTTTATGAAAAACTTAAAGTGTCCGAATACAAGTTCTATCCTTTTACTTTTTCTACATGTTCTTGGTTGATGTTTATTCCCTTCTATTTAGCAATGATTGCAGCGAAGTATGATGGGAATCTAGTGCTTAAACTCGGATTTGGTTTCAATCATTCAATTAGTCTTGATCATGTGGATCTAGGAATTGATAAGCGCATAGAAGGCAACATTTGCAGTTTTGCCTTGATAAATGCTAGTAGCATATGTTTTTCTGTTTAATGGAAAATTCATCATTGGTTTTGCTTGCTTCAGTAAATGAACTTATTGTCTTTTTCTCAACTACCGTAGTTGGGGCATCTTCTGTTCTACTGCTGCTTTATGACATAGCCAAATATATTGTCGTCCTATGTTTTGACTCTTTTGAGAGCTGGACTGCTGATGTAGCTTATGCCTTCTGTAGAGGCTGATTGCTGCATTGATTCCTTGGATGCTTGAGAAAGGCTCCTCTAGAACGTAAGAATTTTTGTAAAAATTTAGGAATAATGCAGCCTTTGGAGTTAGGTATTGCGATCCAAAGTGATAATGCAGTAATGTTCAATTAAAAATACAGTGTAAAATGTGGTTCGTATATAAAATAAAGGTATGAGAAGTTGCATAATTGCGGTGCGGCAGTTGATTATGAATTATAGTAAATTGCGAAGCCTGAAGGCTGAAGTGCATCACTACTTAGTACATGGCCTGGCATTATGCTTATGGTACAGTTTATATTTTACTTTCTAAGAGTTTAATTTGTTTGTTGAGAGTGGTAAGTTGGCTCTACTAACCAACTCTTGAACTGGTTTTACTTTCCCTTGCTTAATTTTTCCTCTCTTAATGAACTTGTTTTGATGTACTGGAGTTTTTAAGAAATTACTTAATCGAAGACAATGGAAGAGTTTGATCCAATTAGTTTGGGACTAAGACTATGTTGTTGTTGTTGTTGTTGTAGTACTGGGGTTACGTATCGCAGTGACATCACGAATTCGTTTTGCTAGAAAGTTAATTTGCAGAGAAGCCAATTATCTACTCTCTGCAAGTACCAGCAAACCAACATCCAATTTGCTCAGTATGAATGCAGCTTCCATTCTCATACCTCAAATCGACAAACACAGATTTACACATTTGTGCTTTATTGTCTTTATTTATGAAATGTAATCTTATCATGAAAAAAAGGCCTTCAACTTCTGTGGTTTTTTGTGTTTCAGGTTGCTAAAAGCAAAAGCTTTCATTACAAGTCCATCCAAGGAAATGTGACCAGTGAATGCAATCTTTCGTTACAGAAACTCAAAGAATCTAAGCAATGCACCATCCGGATTATTGTTATATCCAAACCACCACGGTGCACTTACTGTACGTGATCTCCCATAACTAGTTCTGCCCTAAATGGTCCTATCACAATTCATATACACAAAACATAAGACCATGTTTGGTTAGGCTGAGCTGAACAAGAGATGTCATTTGGACCTATATATTAATTGTCCACTTGGGCTTTTACGAGTTCTTAAGTTCAAATCTCCTAATTTTCAAGGTATGTCTATTGTAGAGTGCAGCATGCTGCATGGTCCAGTGGAATAGTCAGGTAATCATAAATAGCACCAAAGTTTGCTAATTGGAAAATTTGGCCAATTAAGATGAATTGGAAGCCATTCTCTATCCCTCTTTTGACTTGTGACCTCTTGTGGTAATCATCCCATACAGTTTCTTGGTTACTAAAATAATACTAAGGCCACATGGGATGGGAGGTTGGGAAGGATAATTTAAAGACTAATGTGATTTAAGATGTTTGAACTTCTAATACCCCTTACAAATACCCTTACAAGATAGTGTTTGGCCAGCCTCTTACAAATATATGTATATATCAGCTTTAGGGATCTTGTAATTCAAGTTTCTGAATTGTCTAGGCATATGACACTACCTCATTAGACATATTGTGCAATAGAAAACATATACATGAAAATAGTGGAGGAAAAAGCAGTGAAGGAAAAAACATTATGTTGATTAGGAAACGACCATTGTATTAGAAATGAGAATTACAGTTACAACAGCTAATTTAAAAGAAATGTGGATTACGAATAAACAGTAGATCTAATCCCAACCGAGCTCCCTAGTTAATTATGTTAGACCAGAGGGACTTGCAATGGCTTCAAAGCGTGTAACACTGCCACTTTCCTAAAGGAAGTTTTGCTCTTTAAACTGCAAGAGTGAGCAAATATCATAAAGGATACGATGAAGTAAACCCACATTTCACTTTACAATAATGAAAGATGAAAATAAGAGCAGTTGCTGATGAATTTTGAGATAATTTATTCCTCTCAAACCTCTCTTTTTATAGAGCACTAGTCATAAACCTCTCTTTTTATAGAGCACTAGTCATGACCAGTTAGAGTGAAAATGAGGTAGTGGAGCAGTGGAACAGTCAAGCATTGAATGAAAATGGGGTAGTGGAACAGCAATGGGGTACTGGAGCAGTAATGGAGTCTCGAAAATGGTAAAAAGTTCTATCCATGGTTAGCTTGCACACATACACACACATGTGCACGTGCCAAGTGCTCCTAAAATGTGCCATGTGCGCTCACCATGCATATCGCTTATACTTTATTTTACACACATTGTGGTGCAAGAGTACATATATACTCTTTAAACTTAAAGTTTCTAACCAATATGGGACTAAACATTTCTTTTGAAAATGTCCAACATTAAACATTTTTGGGGTACATGGCTGCATGAAATGTACAACAACAACAACAACAACAACAACACAAGGCCTCAATCCAAATTAAGTAATTCGAATTAGCTGCATTGATTAAACTCTTCCACTTCCGCTTCATCTTTCGTGTTAGATTTCTCAATTAACAGCATGGCAGAGATGGGTAGCAGAGTTGAGGATAGAGCAAAGCATGAAGATTTGCTTGAGGCTCGAGCTTGAGAATGAAACAAACCATCCATACGAAGAAACATAAGCTACATATTTTCTTGACAATAAGATGCATTACAAAGAGAATCAACTGTGCAGATTAATTGAACAAAAAAAAACAAAAAACCAATCAACATTATGGCATAGAGTCGACGATTGATCATATCCTTTTTTTCTTCGATGCTGCTTTAATTCTCCAAAGCAGATCTTCTACAGATGGGGCATGTATTGTTTACTATCAACCAATCTTTGATGCAGTTTACGTGGAATTCATGTCCACAACTCAGACTTCCAATCTTCTCATCCACTTTAAATCCATCCTGAAAATCACAATCCAAAAAACCCTTTCAACGATTTGCTCGGAGTAAATCTTAAAAAAACAATTGCATTTGAATTCGAAGCATCCTCTAGAGAGCAATAGGGAACAAAAAAAATAGGAAGAGAGCAATATTGAGCAGCTTGTACAATTACTTACCATGCATATGCTGCAGATTTCAGCCTCTTGAGAAACTTTGTAATTTCTTGTCTTTAAGGATTTCAGTATCGCCTCTTCGGACCACCCGCTTTTCCCTTCCCTGGATTGTTCCTCGAAGAAGCTCCTATGTTGGACAGCCATCATATCTTCATCTGACCAGATCCTACCACCTTGCTGCAAATGCAAATCAAATTATATTGTAATTACTCAATATATAAGAGAGTGCAATTGAAAAATAATGAAGTGTTTCGCTAAAAGAAATACCTGAATGGATGTCGGATAAAGCCGAACTCGCACTCTCGAATTCCTCTGTCCAGAACTATTGGTATTGGAGTCTGGAAGAGCATCCGATATGACAACATCCTGTAATTAATTAAGAGAAGCAATTAGCATTAATTAAAGCTTATCCTAGCTAGTTCATAAACAGGTATCACTGATGATCAACTTCAAAGAATCAGTAATTGTAATGAAATACTCAAAACCCAAGGCTATGAAAAGAAGAAACTTACATCAATAAGTTGAGTAGGAAAAAAATGAGGAACATGTTGAGCATCTTCATGACTGCCATGAATGTTTCCCCTGGATAATGCAGGAAACAAAGTACCGCCGCGATATGTGTCATGATCTCTTATCCTTCGCCTCATGATTGAATCAAACGAAGCAGAGAGATGGGCATCATTAACAGGATACAAGCTCATTGTTTTAATTGTCACTTTAATGCCAAAAAAAAAAAAGAAGAAGCAGAACTTAATTGATAGATTGTATAAAAGGCAGAAAATTAAAAGAGCAGATCGATGGATGTGAGTTTTGGGTTTCTCTGTATATATATGATATGATGTATATATATAGCCAATTGAATGCATGTGTACTCCTAATACAAATCCTAATCTAATAAATGAGCAGGACTTTATAAATCTAATCTAATTCATATATAATCAGAATAAGGACTTTCTAATTCTACTCTAAAAGATTTTCCATCCCTTAAGCCCGTATTAGCTTGGCCTAGTGAGAGGCTTCTAAGGCATGGGAATATTTATATGTCCGCACCGCTACTTGTATCAGTCTCGACTCCTTACTTTTAGGTCAATGTTTTTTGTTTTTTGTTTTTTTTTTTCTTTTTGTTCTGCATTGCTGTTATTAATGACCATAGATGTGACGACACGTACCTCGAACTAGGGGACCGCTCAGGCTAATCCCGTACTCAAAACTTAATCTTGATCAATTTAAACTTAAGTACGTATTAGTCAGTTTTTCATTTCTATATTCATCTAAATCCATGTATTGATATATTATGCAATGGATCGTTAATTCCGATGTCATTATCATGTTAAGCGAAAGCATTCATTTTTTAACATGCCTAAGTGTGAAAAACCAGGAAAACTGTATAAAATTATTCACTCAACTCAATGTACAACCCAAAATGACATAAACAATAATAATAATACAACAAAAGTCGAGACATACAAAATGAGTGAGGAGAGTCGCTGAAAGGCTCAAAGGAAGCCGTCGATCTTCTCCTTCCCTGGTCTGCTGCTTGACGGACCTACACCCACCATCACAAACTAGACGATGAGTATAATGATATTTAAGTACTAACTGGAGAATTTCATGACACGTTTCTAAAATATGAATGGTATTTAAAACCATATCTAACCCGAGCATACATCAAGGTGCAAGTAAATACACTAGGCATACATCACAACAAAAATAAAATGTACCTCGGCCCTTGCTTCGGTAAATGGACATATCACGGTATGAGTCCCACAGTATGGGTCATTGAGCCTGTGTAAAAACATAAACGTAGTTAAAAATTTTGCACCGTTACAATAGATCATGTGTATTTGGTTGATTTTAACTTAATTGCATTTCCGCGATTCTTTCTCAAATGTATAGAAAGACGAAACATGTCTTGAGCTGATTGAGAATATATTTAATTGGTTAGGAGGGCATGAACAAAATAAACCATCCATATATAGAAAGAAATAGAATCCATACAGGGTTGAATAGAATTATGCAGTGTTTTAATGCATTGCAAAGTGAAGCTGAGCTATGTTGGAGAAAATCAAAGAAAAGTAAAATGGAATAGAGGAGAGAAGAAAAACGGCTCTATATAAAAGGAAGAAAAACAAGAACTGAAATCTAGTTCTCTTATTTCTTGATGTTGCGATCTATATAAAAATAGATTTGCACGTGTATTTTAATACTCTTAAGTAACAAGAACTAAAGTTGGAATAAAACTCTTATCCTAAAAAGTAGAAACTTGTATCATAATCTAATTTAGATTACAACTCCAACATCCCCTCATAATCTAAATTACATATTTGAATTAAAAAACAAAACATCATTCCCCCATAATTCAGATTGTCATGATCTTCCACTTGATCTTCTCTTAAGATGCAGATCTCGACCTCCATCGACGACTTCCTTTATCATTCACCCGCCATCTATCTCGCACAGCTTCCATAATGTTGAACAGTTCACAATGCACTTGATCGTCTTTGTCATCAACGACATTATCATGGGTGATCTTACAATACTGAAGTCGAGCTGGTTGTCTCACACTTCGTTGTGGTCTGCAACTGGTACGCCGGGGTCTAGCGTCAATACCAACTGAAGTGGAAGCTTCATCCTCACATCTAATCGTAGATGGTTGAGCAATACTCTTTCCTTTTATGTCCCAAATCCATGCACTCTTCTCATCAAACTTGACAACTCTGCTAACAATGACTGCATTGGTAATTGGATTGTACAATTTGTACGTTCCAATCCTCCCTGGAACATAGCCAATAAATATGACCTTCACGCATTTGTCATCTAACTTCTTCCTGTTAGCATCAAGAACATGTACATATGCAATGGATCCAAACACCTTCAAGTGTTTGATGCTTGGCTTGTAACCACTCCAAGCCTTTCTGGGGTTATATGGGACAAACCTTTTGTGGGAGACATGTTCAGTAAATAAACTGAACATGCAACTGCTTCGGCCCAAAAAGAATTAGGTAGACCTTTGGCTTTCAACATACTATGAGCCATGTCTATAATTATACTATTCTTCCTCCCTGCAACACATTATGTTGTGTTGTCTGTGGTGGCATGATCTCAAGTTTAATCCCATGACGATCACAAAACTTTGAAAATGTCGATGACGTGTACTTATCACCACCATCTGCTCTCAAAGTCTTGATGTAGCGTCCACTCTGTTTCTCCACGGTTGCCTTGAACTTCTGAAAGCAACTAAATGCATCAGACTTATTCTTTAAAGTATACACTCAAATCATCATGCTGCAGTTATCAATAAAAGTCATAAAATATTTGCTTCCTCTCAGTGAAGTAGTCTGCAGAGGACCATAAACATCTGAGTGAACCAACTATAGTAGAGATTTGGCACGCCTTGGAGTGTTGGAAGCAATCGTTCGTCTATGTTGCTCCACCAAAATACACCCCTTACAAAATTGCTTTAGATGTTGAATCACAGGCAATCCTTTCGCAAAATTTTTACGAGTAAGCAACTTCAGACTTTTGAAGTTTAGATGACCATATCTTAGATGTCATAACCATGACTCATCAGATACAATGGATTTAAAACACGGATAAGATCTATTCTTAATCTTAATTTGAAACAACTTATTTTTCAAATGAGACTTAAGAATGATCATACCTTTAGAGTCAAACACGGTGAGATGACTATCTTTGAAATTCACTTTGTACCCCTTAACTAGCAACTGCCCCAAACTTAGCAAATTGCGTGTCAAAGTCGGTACATATAACACATCTGAAATAAACTGATGATCACCATTCTCCAACTAGATCAGAATTCTTCCTTTTCCCTTAACTGGAAGTTTCCTATCATCGGCAAACTTGACTTCTGTCAACATTGACTCATCCAACTCATCAAAAAATTCTCTATTGCCACACATGTGATTAGAGCATGCACTGTCGAGATACCACATATTATTCTGAGCATTCCCCTGAGCTAATGAAACCATCATTAGTGTCTGATGACACTCCTAATCTTGATCTGCAACTTGTGCAGCATTCTTTTGTTGAAGGTTGACTTGAGTCACTTTTCTTTGTTGTAAATTGCTTCTACATATTTTCGGATGATGTCCCATCTTCTGACATTTCTCACATTGTTAATCCGGTCACTTCCAGCATTTAGAAGGGTGATGACCCTTTCTTCCACAACGCTTACAAGGAGGAAAATCATATTTTGTTCCCTTATTAGTGTTAGGAGAATCAAAACCTGAATTTCCTTTCTTGTTCTTCTCGACTTTCTTTCATTTTTGTCCTTGACCGAATTTAGCTCTCACAGCTAATGCACCTTCAACAGACCCTTCAGATCTAATGAGGTTTCTTTGTTCCTGTGCTTGCATAGCACTCAACAATTCCGCCAAACTAACATTGGCCAAATTTTTTGTATTTTCAAGTGATGAAATAGTAGCATTAAACCATGCCGGGGTAGTTACAAGGATTTTTTGCACAATCCTAGAGTCTGAAAATTCAGAACCAAGTAATCTCACTTTATTTGCGATTCCAAGTAATCTATCAGAATACTCATTCACTGTCTCTGAGTCCTTCATTCTCTGATTAAGTTGAGAACCTTCATTCCTTTGATGTTTTCATCTCCTTTGTACTCCTTCTTTAGGTAGTTTCATACTTCAAAGACCGACTTTAATGACATAATCATTACGAAGACTTCAGAAGAGACTGCAACAAATAACATAGCTCTTGCCTTAGATTTTCTTGACTTTCTCTCTTTGTAATACTTGATTTGCGCCATTGTTGGATTTGCAGGTAAGGGAAGAACTTCGTAGTCTTCCTCAACGGCTTCCCAGAGATCATTCGCCTCCAGATGTGCCTCCATCCTAGCTGCCCATATATGATAACCCTCACCATCGAACACCGAGGTGGTGCAAGCGAGGTGAAAGGCTTTTCAAGAATTGAATCTGAATCCATGGAAGTTCTTGGATGCAGAAAAAAAGATTCTCTCAACCACAAGTCCCTGATACCATACTGATTTTTCATGCCCGCGGCACTTCTCCACGAGCCTATGATCTCCGCCTGTACCGATACTGTCCCCAACTTGACCACCTTTCAATTTTATAAGTGTGGGGTTTTATCTCAAAAGGCATCGATACTAGTTAAGAGGAGATCACCACTTATATACTTCACTATAAAGTTTTAATTATGCGATGTGGGATTATTATTTTGATCCACACATCTCAACAAGCTAGAACACAAGCATAAAGTACAACAAGGTCATGTCAGATTACAAGACAAAAAAATGAATCAATGAGTGCATACAAAGAACAAAAAAAGCAATCATCAATACGACAAGGAGTCGATAATCACGTTACTTGTTTTTCCATTTGCTGGATTTGACCTCGGAAAAACAATGAATCAGTGAGTGCATACAACCATAATACTTGTCAAGTACAACAAAGCGATACCTAATTAATGTTCTATGACCTCGGAAAATCTTTGCTTAAATTCGTTGCAAAAGCTAGTCAAAGCCTAAAAATATTGACACCAATAAGAAATTAAAACGCTAAGGGGCACCGTGGAAAAGAACTGATTCTAGCTCTTAAAATGGCATTATGTTCAGCTTTTTTTACCATTATTGTAGTGAAGCATTAACATTCTTCGGAAATTGGCTAGTGCCACTTGCTGATCATGCTTAAGGACTCAAACTGCGCAAAAAAAGACATTTTTTTTGGCAATTCGGCTTATGTATGCCCAAAAATCTTGAGCTGACAGAATGTGAGAATAGTAGAGCTTTGGCATCATGTTGAAAACCTGCTTTGTCAACTACTACTTGCACAATGGCGTATGAAATCAACTGAGCTTTGCCACCATGATGAAAACCTGTGGACATAACGCAATTAAAAATTGTCGGTACCACGGATATGAATTTATGAATATGAAACATCTTTTCCTCAAAAGCTTATGCAAAAGCTTAAAGCATTATTATATAGCCATTGCAGTCTTTGCAGATGATATAATCCCATCTTATTTCACTTCCTAATCTTTCTCAAATATCGAAAACCAATTCTTAATCAGTTTAGTATTGGAATAGCAGGTTTAGGATTTTTGGTCACCATCATCACCTGCATTATTAGAGAATATATTAAGACAGCAGTAACCATTACATCAATTAGTGACTTCACCTCTCTCTCCTGTCCCCACCAATTAAAATGTGTTGGATAGCTCCAAGCCAGTCAATTATTTTCTTCCACATATCAACAACAATATTTTTTCTCTCTTCTAATTGGTTGATGGCATGTGCACTCACTCGTCGTAAACATATCGTCGAACTTACTTTAATTAGAATGTACAACAACAACAACAACAACAACAAAGCCTCAATCCAAAATTACTTCGAATGGTCTGCACTGATTAAACTTTAATTCCACTTCTGCTTGATTTAATACAGTTGATATATGAAGCGCTCTCATAATCCTTTTAAATCCTTCTTAATCAATGAATCGCCGTACCTCCAAATTCCTAGAATTGAAAACTACCTGAATTACACCCCTAACGTAATAACATTGTACTATTCACCTATAGATGTAAAAGCACACAAGTGTTTACAAGGAGAAGAATGTATATTAGTTCCCTTCTTAAGATCTATATCATTCTCACCATCTTTCGTGATAGATTTCTCAATTATCCTTCTTAATCAATGAATCGCCGGACCTCCAAATTCCTAGAATTGAAAACTACCTGAATTACACCCCTAACGTAATAACATTGTACTATTCACCTATAGATGTAAAAGCACACAAGTGTTTACAAGGAGAAGAATATATATTAGTTCCCTTCTTAAGATCTATATCATTCTCACCATCTTTCGTGATAGATTTCTCAATTAGCTGTATAGCCTGCATGGCAGAGATGGGTAGCGGAGCTGAGGATAGAGCAAAGCATGAAGATTTGCTCGAAGCTCAAGCTTGCATATATAAGCATACGTTTAGCTTCGTAAATTCCATGTCTCTCAAGTGCGCTGTTGAGTTGCGTATACCAGACATAATCCACAACCACCAAAAGCCCATGACTTGCTCTGAATTGGTAAATGCACTTCAAATCCCTCAATCAAGATCCTCTCACTTGTACCGCGGGGGCGAATCCAGGATTTTTGATAGCCCTGGGCTATAAATATTTTTTGGTTAACTTAACGTAGGGTTTAAGAGATTTTGGGGTGAAATTTAAAATGTATATTTTGAAAAATTGGGCTTAGAAAAAAAAAAAAATTTGGGCCTTGCCCTGGGCTGTAGCCCAGAGCAAGGCCCACCTCGGTACGCCCCTGGTACCGCCTAATGCGTATTTTGGTGCACAATGGCTTCTTTACCTTGCAAAAAATTCACTGTGAACATTTACCGGAAGAAGAACAAGACGAGGGAGAAGGGTATGCGCTCACCACAATTTCTAAACTCCTACTGAAGAATTACTGGTTCTTTCCAATACTATTCCTAGGCCATGAGCTCTTTCAGCCATGGCAGTCTTTGAGTAATTGGCTCAAGGGAGGCGATGGCAACTCGCCGTTTGAGGCTGCTCATGGGAAGAGTCTTTGGGAATTTGGTCTTGAAAAGCTTGATGTTGCCAACTTGTTCAATGAGGCCATGGCTGCAGACTCTATTGTTGTATCAAGTGTGTTTGTCACAAAATGCAAGGATATTTTCAAGGGTCTGACTTCGGTGGTTGATGTCGGTGGTGGTTTTGGAATCATGGCCAGAGTCATTGCAGAGACATTCCCACACATCAAGTGCACTGTTCTTGACCTCCCCCATGTTGTTGCTTCTTGCAAAGGAACTGAGAACTTAGAGTTCGTAGCGGGAGACATGTTTCAGGCCATCCCTTCTGCCGATGCACTTCTTCTCAAGGTATGAACTAATTGTTTCGTCTCTCTTCAATAATGATTTTGTTGATTTTTCATGTCCGCGCCACTTCTTCGCCAGCCTATAATTTCCGCCAATACCGATTACTAATGAAGATGAGATCACCACTTATATACTTCGCTGTGAAGTTTCAATTATCCGATGTGGGACAATTATTTCGGTCCACACATCTCAACAGATTTAATTGTTCATCTTCAAAGAGAATAAGCTCTCCGATTTGGATTTAACAATCGTGCTTATGACTAATACTTATTTGAATAAAATAGTGGATTTTGCATGAGATGACCGACGAGGATTGCGTAAAGATATTAAAGCGATGTAGAGAAGCTATTCTTTCAAAAGAGAACAAGGGAGGAAAGGTGATCATTATAGATATAGTACTGGATCTCCAAGGAGGCAAGCCTGAATCCGTCGAGTTGCAGCTCTTCTTAGATTTGCAGTTGATGGTCGACGTGAATGGGAAACAAAGAACCGAAAGTGAATGGAAGAAGCTCTTCGAAGATTCTGGTTTTACTTCCTACAAGATAACTAATGTTCTAAGTTTCAGGTCTGTCATTGAAGTGTTTCCTTGAGTAGAAACTTACTTTGTGATGTGGTGGTTTGATGAGTTTCAAAAGGAAGTCTCCAATAGAGATTTAGGATAGCGATAACCTCTCAACTGCCATCGCGCTTTGTTCTTCGTAATTCACTATTCTATTCCAATTTCGGTTCCTACCAAGCATTTATAGGTTGTTCGCTTCAAAGTCTTAAGGTGGATTAACCCCATTAGACTGAATAAGATGGTGTTCGCTTCACGGATTAACTAGGTTACGGGATTAGCTAATGGGCAGGAGAGGGGACTGAATAAAACCACCAATTTTGGTGGGACTAACTAATCCCAAGTGATTGGTTATTGCAGATTATCAATTTACCCCTCACATATTTACACACTATCATCACTTATTCACCATTCACCACTGTCGCTCATGATCAACCCGAACAGAACAACAACACCACAATGGAAATCCAAATCACCAACAAGAACACAAACCCTAACAACACAACACTGCTCACTAGAATCGGTGAAGACATTGACGACGACGACGTTGACGACGACACCTTCACGCAAGAAGACCTTGACGACGACGCCGCTGATGCACACCACTACTCAACTTAGCAGAGAGATCGAGCAGAGAGATGGAGACCGAGCAGAGAAATAAGGGATGCAAGGTCGGGAGATTAGTCCTATATGAAAGGGTACTTTGGTAAATGTACCATTACAACCACATTTACTCCCAACCTTAAAACTTTCAACCGAACAAGATACACAAATGGGACTAATACATATAAGTATATAACCCATGTGTTAGTCTCATCACAAATTAATCTCATAACCTTACGACTCCCTAAAATGTAAAGCGAACAGACCATCAGTGTTTTAGATTTTCCATCCCTTGAGCTTGTATAATTAAGCTTGGCCTATTATTAGGATTCTAAGACATGGGAGTATATTTGTCTGCACTGCTACTTGTATTTGCTCTCGAATTCCTTACTTTTTGTTCAATCTTTTATTTTTCTGTCCTTTTGTTCTGCACTACTGTAATTGATGAACACACGTGTATATAGAGGGCCCTCATATATTTGGTTGATCTCAACTCAATTGCATTTGGACCATTCACGTTTTTCAACGGTATAGAAAGATGAAACATGTGTTTTGTTTTTTTGAAGGCAAAGATGGAACATGTGATGCAACTTTTTCAAAATCTTTAGAGATTTCAGAATTCTTTAAGTAATGCCGCTTTTTCAAAATCTTCAATTCCTTCAAAAATATATACACTGGTGATTGTCATATATAATAGCATCAATCATTGCTTCAACTTTTTCATAATCTCATATAAGAGACGCAATTAGCCGTAACTCTATAACTTGTTTAGTTCATACCTAAGAATCACTTATTAACTTGAAGTAATCAGTTATTGAAGTGAAAAGTAAAAATAAAAAATAAAAACCAATGTACATGGCTATAAGAGGAAAAGAAAAAGAGAAATATATATATACTAGAATGACAACAACAATGTCACACCACAAAACACATTGACTCGCAAGAGCCTTCCATGCGACCTCGATCTACGTGTTACGCATCGAAATCTGTGTATGTCTACTTCTCGAGGCACACACGAATGGCTCTTATGAATCAATATGTCTTGCAGTGTGACATGTTATTGTCGTTCTAGCACTTTTCAAAGAAAAATTATGTCTACTAGAGTAAGAACGAGATGAGCCGTTTGTAAGTGTAGAGGAAAATTGCGGCAAAGGCTGATCATAGTTCCAATGGCGAGGAGAAACTTGTCGAGGCCGAGCTGTATTTATGCCTTGAATCAATTGGATTCTTGATTTGATGAGGTGAGCAAGCTCTTAGAAAGTATCAGTTGAGAAAGTAGCCGTTAGGAGGAGGTCAGCACTGCTACCACGTTCCCGCCTAAACCAAAACGGTCTAAAAAATTGAAAAACCCAACGGTCGTATGCATCAAAATCCTGAACCGCCCGGTTCACGCGCGGTTTAGTTTACCAGACCGTTCAAGTTGGGGGCAGAACACAAACCTGATAACCCCCCCCCCCCCCCCCCCCCCCCCCGCCCTTCAACATTCACTTTGATCTTCAAATCCCTAACCCTAATTTCCACTCTCCCGAATCATTCCTTCAAAGTTCAATCTTTTCTGAACCCTAATTGCCCAAATTGCTCATTGATTCGATCCTGCAATACCCATTTGAAATGGTTGATTCAATCGATGGAGAAGAGAAGAAATCTGTGAAATTGTTGGAGCATTTGATTGATGGAGGAAGAAAAATGGGTGGAAGTAAAGCAGATTGCTTTGGGCGCTCGATCGCTCGCGACACCGCCACCATATCCTTGGCCATGCCCAGATCCCCATAATCCAGAAGAATAATGAGTGGTAATAGATAGGCAACAACAATGATCAACATTATGGAAGAACAAGATTTATTACAACTTCCTCAACTTCTCTGCTGGTTTGATTCCCAAGACAGGTACTGTAATTCATCTGCTGTCGTTATTCAAATTCTTGGCTGTTGTTATTCAAATTCTTCGACTGAAGCACCGACGAAGGCTCGATATCACAGAGACCCCTATAGTACCCTTACGTCTTCATCCTTCTCGCTCCTTACTGTCGCCACACGCTCCCTATATAACACAAGTGCAGCATTGTTGAAAAAAAATTATGTATTTAATGTGTCTGGCATTGTCAAAAAATAAAATAAACAAATCGTTATGCATAGTTTTTCATACTTTTTTTTGGGATAAGGTTAAAGTTCGCCCCCACCTCCCCCAACCCATTAAGATTTTTTGGTTCCGCCACTGATCGATATTCAAATTCTTGGATTGCTTAGGCATACAATACATCCCAATGAGACAGGTACTGTAATTTGTAAAGATAACGACGCGTGAATCTATTAGGCTATTTTTTATATTCTGGCAATCAATTAGTTGGTTATCCTTGTACCATTATTAGCAAAGGTTCAAATTCATTCGTTTTAGATTTTGCCCCGCAATTTCACTGATTTTGCATGATTGGAAAGCCTTCATTGTCACTGTTTCCATTTTTTTAAATAACTAATAACTTGACCAAGGCAAATGCTGTGAACCAAAAGTAAAGCAAATTACTAGAAAACCTTCATTTTCGCTACTAGTTCAATAAGGCCATGCTGCAAACTCTAGGAGGCACGCCTGAATGAGTTGAGTTGGAGCTCTTCTTTGATTTGCAATTGATGGTTGCGATGAATGGGAAACAAAGAACTGGGAGCGAATAGAAGAAGCTGTTCACGGAATCTGGTTTTTGTTCCTACAAGATAACGTAACTCATGGTTCTAGATTTCAGATATGTCATTGAAGTGCTTCTTTCAGTGAACACTTTCTTGTTCTTGCAACACATTACTATTTTCGATCAATACCCCTAAAACTACAATTACTATTTTCGATTTGATGTTTTAAATTCCTTGTCTCTTATTTGTATAGATATTTGGGATTTTAGGATTAAAGCAAATAAACAGAAGTAACACATTGTGAATGCATTACAAAGAGAATCAGACTGTACATAATAGGAACCATATGTTTCAGTGTTATAAAACCAAGTCATGCACATATAGATAATAATACAAAAGATGTATCTCTAAGTGCAAACAAAAAGAAAAAAATTAAAACCATCAATATCATGACAAAGAGTGTCGAAGATCGTGTCCTTTGTTCTTCCATGCTGCCCTTCTTCTTCTTCTTCTTCTTCTTCTTCTTCTTCTTCTTCTTCTTCTTCAAAGCAGGTCTTCTGCAAATCAGAAATGTATTGCTCCGTAACAACCAATCTTTGATGCAATCTCTGTGGAATTCATTCCCACAACTTAGACTTCCAATCTTCTTATCCACTTCATATCCTTCCTGTAAATCACAATCCAAAACCTTTTAGCATCGAAATAAAACTTAAAAGACAATCGCGTTTGAATTAAAAGCATCCTCAAGGGGGCAGTGAGGGAAAAAAATATTGAGCAGCTTGTATAATTACTATGCATATGCTGCAGATTTCAGCCTTCTAAGAAATTCTACAAGTACAAGTTTTTGTCTTCAGAGATTTCAATATCGCTTTTTCGGACCACCCGCTTTTCCTTTTCCTACTTCGTTCTTCTAAGAAGCTCATTTGTAATTGGACAGACGCCATTTCTTCATCGGAGAAGATCATATCACCTTCCTATAAAATTATTGCAAGAACTCAATAAGTGAATACCTATTTTAAGTGCAGTAAAAGATAAGTGCTTCACAATATCTAGTAATTAATTGTATACTAAGAAATACATGAATCAGATTATTTCGAACTCTCACTCTCGAATTCATGTAATGGCCTAAAGGTGCTAACTGTGTTTACTTCCTTAAACATGCTCAACGACCCGTACTGTAGGACCCACACCGTGATATGTCCATTGACCGAGGCAAGGACCGAGGTATATTTTATATTTGTTATGATGTATACCTAGTGTATTGTATATATGTAGACTATTAAGTTAATTTTCTACGGGTGTGTAGGTATCGAGACGAGCGGGGACGTACCTCGTAAATGAATATTGTGACATGATGCCTTGTGAATTGTTTCATTGACTCTGATTCCTACACTTGATGTCATTTTTGAAAAGAATTGATGAAAAGCATGCTAATGGGATAATTTGGATTCAATTAGACTTGTATTCGATTTTTTTTGGGCTTTGTAGCCTAACTTGTTTTGGAATCCTAGAGTTTTGGAATTATTTGTCTTTGAAATTAAAGTAGAGATAATCTAGTGTCCATTGTACAAGAGATGTGTGGTTCACGGGGACATGGGTCTACCGGGGTTCCGGCACTCACCACTACACTTGCGCGACACACGAGTTATGGGACTCAGGGTGGTCGGCAAGCATGAGATTGATGTTGTATAAGCATAGAGCGCAGCTCCGCTATTTGCGTGAGATATGTTGAGTGTTTTTCCATATGGTAGTTGAAAAGGTTTGATGAAAGGTTCTCATCGCCAACCGGATGTAGATCGTCTCGACTTAGTCTGTGTCTTTCTCTACATCTTTAACTGTGGTATTTACTTGCATCACTTGTTTCAGCAATTTATTTCGCTACTTTATGCTTTTAAATACCATTCGTTTATTTTAGAAATGTGGCATAGAATTCTCCAGTTATTACTTAAATATCATTATACTCACCGTGTAGTTTGTGACGGTGGGTGTAGGTCCGTCGAGCAGCAACAGACTAGGGAAGGAGAGGATCGACGACTTCATCTGAGCAGTTCGGCGACTCGCCTCATTCATTTTGTATGTCTCAACTTTTGTTCTATTATTATTATTATTTATGTCATTTTGGATTGTACATTGGGATGGGTAACTAGTTCCATATATATATACATGCATGTGATGTTGTATGTTCTACCGGTGGAGACAGTTGAGGCAGTACCGTCTCCCACGCCCGCATCTTCCAGCACTACAGTGGAAGTTCAGCTAGTGAAGGACTTCATCAGACTCAAACCAGCTTATTTCGATGGAGTCATGGATTTTAAGAAGATTGAGAAAGGGATTTTGTCTCAGGAGAAGCTTCATCGAGTACTGAGGATTGATGATAGACTTCGGGCAGAGATCTCATTATATACTCTCAAGAGAGACGCCGACATATGGTGGCGTATGACAGTGGCCACTCACAGAGAGATTGAGACATAGGATGCTTTCAAGCAGAAGTTCTATCAATAGTATTTTCTGCCTTCGGTCATGAAGAGATTAAGGAAAGAGTTGATGGATTTGAGACAGGGGTCAGAAGAGCATGTGATACAGTACATGGATAGATACGATTATCTGCGCCAGTTTACTATGAGCTTGGTGAAAGATGAGTCCGAGGATGTATATCACTTCGGTGATAGACTCAGACCCGATATTGGGTATTACGTCGCCAGTTCAGGCGCGAGGACACTCACTTAGATCTATGAGCGAGCTGTAGCGCATAAGACCTACTATCTAGGCAGAGTTGCTGATGGCAGAGCACCGGGTCTAGTTTTGTTTCCAGAGCAGGTCGTAGAGTATGAGAGATGGAAATAGAGGGGTAAGGGAGCAAGAGGATGGAACAGAGGTGCTCAAAGTTCGGGGGCAGCTACTCACCCGTTGGTTGTGCCTCATGTGTCATCCATTGCTCCAGTACAGAGCACTGTGTGTAGACTTCCCTTGCCACCTCCCATCATACCAGCTTTACCAGCTCTTGTTGTTCCTACATTTCCCGCCCCACAGACTTCATGGCAGCAGCCACAGGTGGCAGAGGGCCGAGGTAGAGGCAGAGGCCGGGATCCCAGGCAGAGAGACCGAATGCCGTAGAGAGACAGTGGTCGATATCGAGCACAAGGCCAGTCTCAAACTGAACGTCAGCGCAGATAATTGAAATGCTACAAATGTAGACGGGTCAGACACATCATGAGAGAGCGCCCACATCCTGTAGCAGTGTACACACAACAGGCCCGAGATAAGGTTCACGTAGTAGCCCAACCAGATGCCAATGCTACACGAGGTCATATTGAAGGTATGGTTTCTATTTTCGATCAAGATTTATATGTTTTATTTGATTCTGGATCTACCGTACCTTTTATTGTTGGTCGCATGATAGACATCATAGGGTTGAAACCTGTTTGGCTTAGCGTATATTTGATCTTGAGTACTGTAGCCGGGGATAGAGTTTACCCTAATAGTATTGTTGAGAGATGTCTCATCAAGATAGATGGAGTAGAGCTACCTGTTGACTTTAGAGTCCTCGAATTTTCAAAGTTCGAAACGACTTTAGGAATGGACTGATTAGCTGCATACCACACTCATATCGATTGTTTCAGCAAGACAGTGATATTTGAGATCCTAGGGGGTCTGTCATTCACTTATAGAGGTAGTACAATGAGGACAGTAGGAACAAGAGGTCGACCTGCGACTAGTGAGGAGATGGAAGCATTGATTTCGTTGTACACTATACCAGAGAGTCGGAGACCTAGGTTGGAAGATATATCGGTTGTTAAAGAGTTTCATGATATTTTCCAGAGGATTTACCTGGTTTACCGCCGCCGCGAGAGATCGATTTCATTATTGAATTGGTACCAGGTACGAAACCGATTTCCATACCACCATACCGGATGGCACCACGAGAGCTAGAAGAGTTGAAGACTCAGCTTCAGGATTTGGGATAGAAGGGATTCATCACACCTTCAATGTCGTCATGGGGGAGCACTCGTCCTTTTGTGAAGAAAAAAATGGTACGTTGAGACTTTGTACCGACTACCGACAGTTGAACAAAGTTACAATTATGAATAAATATCCACTCTCGATGATAGATGATTTATTTGACCAGCTGAGATGAGCACAATTTTTCTCTAATATAGACCTGCGATCAGGGTATCATCAACTTAGGATCAGGGACAATGATAGGTCTATTACATCTTTCAGCACGAGATATGGACATTTTCAGTTCACAGACATGTCGTTTGGGTTGACCAATGCTCAAGCAGTGTTTATGGATCTGATGCATCGTGTTTTCGGACCATTTCTTGACCGCTTCGTGATAGTCTTCATCAATGATATATTGATATACTCGAAGACGAGGGAGGATCACGAACAACACCTCAGAGAGACGTTGCAGACTTTGAGGGAGCATAAACTGTACGCCAAATTCGGTAAATGTGAGTTTTGGCTTTCAGAGGTCAAGTTTCTAGGGCATATTGTCGGAGCAGCAGAGATAGCAAGGGATCCAGCTAAGATTCAGGCAATCATGGATTGGACAGCATCGACTTCAGTAACTGAGATCAAGAGTTTTCTGGGTTTGGCGGGGTATTATCGCCGATTCGTGATGGATTTTTCAAAAATCGCTTCACCAATTACTTAATTGACTTAGAAAGACGTTAGATTTCATTGGTTTAAGGAATGTGAGGAGGCATTCGCTCAGTTGAAGAGGTTATTGACTACTGTGACAATATTAGTGTTACCAGAGGTTGGACAGGGATTCTCCATCTATACTGATGCTTCTAATAGAGGTCTGGGATGTGTGTTGATGCAGGGTACTGGTACAGTAGCATATGCATCCAGACAGCTGAAAGTACATGAGAAGAATTATTCGACGCATTACTTAGAGCTAGCAGCAGTAGTATTTGCATTGAAGATATGGAGACACTATCTGTATGGAGAGAAATTTACACTTTTTACTGATCATAAGAATTTGAAATCTCTCTTTACACTGAAGGATTTGAATATGAGACTGCGCAAATGGTTAGAGTTCTAAAAGGATTACAACTTTTCCTTAGAATATCATCCGGAAAAAACAAATGTAGTCGCTGATGCGCTGAGAATGATACATATTGGAGATACAGAGGTCCCTACTGAAACTCAAGTTAAGATTTGCGCTCAGATGAGAGTACAGACCGTGTCTGCACAAAGAGTGTCAGAGGGTCAGAGGACCGACAGGTTATACTCAAGGTTTAGTGAGTTAGCGCAGAATGCAGATTGTGTTGATTGGATTGAGGCAGTGTTTGCGCTTCAGGGGCAGAATGTGGATATCGTCAATACCAAAGCTGTGAGAAGAGATTCTTCAGGAGTCACTCCGTTTCCGATTCACCATTCATCCAGGTAGGACCAAGATGTACAACAACATGAAGAGACATTTTTGGTGGCCTGGAATGAAAGCGGATGTGTCAAAGTTTATTAGGAACTGTGGGATATGTCAGCAAGTGATGGCTGAACATCGTAGACCTAGAGGATTGCTACAACCTCTTCCCATCCCACGGTGGAAGTGGGAAGACATTGCTATGGATTTTGTGAAGGATTGCCGAGAACCACCCGGAGACATGATTCCATCTGGGTTATTGTTGATAGACTGACAAAGTCTGCTCATTGTCTACCAATGGCCGCACATTATACGTTTGATCAGTTAAGTATAATGTTTGAGTGAGAAATTATTAGACTGCATAGGGCACCGGTGACTATTACGTCAGACACAGATGCTATGTATACGTCCAGGATGTGGCAGAGTATGTAGGAGCAGTATGGTACGCGCCTACAGTTTAGTACGGCTTTTCATCCTCAGACTGACGAGCAGACTGGGAGATTGATACGGGTTCTCGAGGATATGTTACGGGCGTGCGTCTTGGAGTTTGGCGGTTAATGGGAGGAGTACGTACCATTATGTGAGTTTGTATATAACAACAGTTATTAGGCCAGTACTGAGATGGCGCCTTTTGAGGCTTTGTATGGTAGACCGTGTCGCTCGTCATCGTGTTGGGCTGAGGCAGAGGACCTTGAGACCATAGGACCTGAGATTGTTGTCAATCACACAGAGAAGGTACGACTGATTTGTCAGAGACTCAAGGGAGCTCAGGATCAACAAAAGAAGTATGCGGACAGATATCGTGACGATCTCACGTACACTGAGGGATCCTTTGTTTATTTAAAGGTTTCCCCTCGGAAGGGTTTTCAGAGGTTTTGAGTGAAATGTAAACTTGCACCGAGATTTATCGGACCTTTCAAAATTAAGAAACGGGTCGGAAAGGTTGTATATGACTTTGAACTACCTCTACAGATATCAGGAGTTCATCCAGTTTTTCATATATCCATGCTTCGATTAGCTGAGTCGAGAGCAGGTGATCGTCCGACTGTAGATTTGAGCCAGATAGACCTGAGTGAGGATATTTCATACGAGAACCAGCCTATTCAGATCCTAGATCGAAGTGTACAATAGTTGAGGAACAAGTCTATCCCAAAAGTATTTGTCAACTGACAGTTTCACGATGATACGGAACTCACTTGGGAACGGGAGGACTATATGCGAGATAGGTTTCCGTACCTATTCGATTAAGGTATACATGGTAGTTCGACTTTTAAATTTCGTGGACGAAATTTTCACTAGTTGGGAAGAATTGTAACGGCCGAAATGTGCTAGCCGTGTTTACTTCCTTAAACAGACTCAACGACCCGTACTGTGGGACCCACACCATGATATGTTCATTGACTGAGGTATATTTTATATTTGTTGTGATGTATACCTAGTGTATTGTATGTGTGTAGACTATTAAGTTAATTTTCTATGGGTGTGTAGGTATCGAGACGAGCGGGGACGTACCTCATAAGTGAATATTGTGACATGATGTCTTGTGAATTATTTCATTGACTTTGATTCCTACACTTGATGTCATTTTTGAAAAGAATTGATGAAAAAGATGCTAATGGGATAATTTGGATTCAATTGGACTTGTATTCGATTTCTTTTGGGCCTTGTAGCCTAACTTGTTTTGGAATCCTAGAGTTTTGGAATTATTTGTCTTTGAAATTAAAGTATGGATAATCTAGTGTCCATTGTACAAGAGATGTGCGGTTCACGGGGACATGGGTCTACCGGGGTTCCGGCACTCACCACTACACTTGCGCGACACACGAGTTATGAGACTCGGGTTGATCAGCAAGCATGAGATTGATGTTGTATAAGCATATAGCGCAACTCCGCTATTTGTGTGAGATATGTTGAGCGTTTTTCCGTATGGTAGTGGAAAAGGTTTGATGATAGGTTCTCATCGCCGACCGGATGTAGATCGTCTCGACTTAGCCTGTGTCTGTGTCTACATCTTTAACTGTGGTACTTACTTGCATTACTTGTTTCAACAATTTATTTCGCTACTTTATGCTTTTAAATATCATTCGTTTATTTTGGAAATGTGACATAGAATTATCTAGTTATTACTTAAATATTACAATACTCACCGTGTAGTTTGTGACGGTGGGTGTAGGTCCGTCGAGCAGGAACAGACCAGGGAAGGAGAAGATCGACGATTTCCTTTGAGCAGTTCGGCGACTCTCCTCACTCATTTTGTATGTCTCGACTTTTGTTGTATTATTATTGTTTATGTCATTTTGGATTGTACATTGGGATGGGTAACTAGTTCCATATATATATACATGCATGTGATGTTGTATGTTTTTCTTGGTTTCCCATATTTAAAATTTTGGATATTAAAAGCTTCTGCATGATCTTTAAAATACATGAGAATGATAAAGGAATTTTAATTAACGTAATAATATCAGAACATGTGTATGAAATGGAATATAAAGACGAACGGTTGACAAATACGTAATTAAGTCTTATGTGATTTGAATTAAGGCTTGATTACGGGATTAGGCCGAGCGGTGCCTTGTTTAGTAATTAGGGCTGTCACAATTCCGCCATCCAAATCTATTGGATTCTCGACGAGCATCCAATATGCCAACATCCTGTAAGAGAAGCAATTAGCATTAATTAAAGCTTATCTCATTCCATACACAAGTAGCACTCCACTTCAAAGAATCAGTTGATTGCAGTAAAATAAATAAAACCCAAAGCCATGCAAAAAGGAAATTACATCAACCTGATGATTAAGAAAGAGATTATGCGCTGAGAAGATCGGAGCCACATCTTGATCATGGCGAGCAATAGAAAGAGGAACATATTGATGAACTCGAGTAGTAAGAAAATTATGAGACGGTGACAAGATCCGAGAACCGCGTTGATTAACTCGAACAGTAGGAAAATCAGTACGCGCTGAGAAGACGAGTGGAGCATTATGATCACTTTGATCAGTAGGAAAATCACGACGTGTTAAAACATGCCTTCGCAATTGAGTGTCATGGTCAATTTGAGCAGTAGGAGAATCACGACGCACTGAGAAAACCGGAGGAGCATGTATTGAGAATACATATGTAGCTTTCTCTCAAAATCGGAGGAGCATGTATTGAGAATACGTATGTTTGAGAATACGTATGTAACTCTGACTGAGAGAGATCATGATTGCGAATACATATACTCTTCTTTCACAGATAGAAATTCTCAAAAAACTTGTTATTCCCCCATTAAAGAAGAACAAGCGATACAAATTTAGTGAACAATGTGGAATTTGTCACCTTGGCTTCTAGGTTTAACCTCAAGGGACTGTTTTCTATGGTACTGCAGATTTGCAGGTCAAGTTATCAAAGTTACTTCCAAAGATTTAAATACAAAACGCCTTACTGAACAGAACTGTAACTGTCTTTTACATTTTCTTTTAGATTTTTGGTGCAAGTGTAAAACATACTTGAATTACATAACATCTTCGTCATAATCAAAGTACTCTCCGAGATCATCACACATGTTGCTGCCACAAGAAAGCCTCCCAAAACAAGAACTTTAGTTCTCCTTCGCAGTAAAACTAGCTGGAGTACTGCTACCTGAAGACTGGTTGCTTGGCGAAGGAACTGATATAAATTAGCGATGTTAGTTAACAATTCATATAGAGTTCCATTAGCTGAAGGTTAAAGAATTGATTTTATTACTTCAAGCAACTACTTAAAGACATGCAATAACATCATGATAAACGGGGTCGTTCTGCACTATGATTTTTCTTTTCAAGGGGTAATAGAAGAGCATATTGAATTACTGCAACGTATCAGCCTGACAAAGTGCAGGAAAATATAGTTTCTCCATCTATAAGTTGCAAGCATTAAATCGAGCAAAGCGGAAGAGTTTGATCCATGTAGCCTGCTCCAACTAATTTGGGCTTGAGGTTTTGTTGTTGTTGTTGTTGTTGAAAGCGTGATAGGCGGCATGCCAGGAGATACTAATAATACAAAGCATTACCCCAATAATGCCAACATTATAAACTGAATGTGTAAAAACTACAACAAGATAGACTAATTTTGAAGCCAGAGTCATACTATTAGCCAATAAGCTGTCAATCAATCAACAACGACAACAAAGCCCGTCACAAATTACATGGTGTCAAGTGTCAACCATCAATAATTTTTTCAGAGAGAGAGAAATAGAGACTTACATGTTAGTTTACCCACGGATCATAACACCAAAGTAGAGTCCACAAAGTGAGGGACAAAGTAATTTGAAATGCTCTCTTATGCCAAATCAATCAATTAAGTCTCTTCTTTACACAATTACTTTGTATAATTGGTACCATATCCGGCAGTAACATATAGACAAATCAAAACAGTAGTAGTGGCGCTGATAAGGTTCTTCAAGTCTCTTCATTGACAAATCAACTTTTCTTTTACAGGAAAAGCTTAGTGAGTAGTGAGCAATGCCACAAAAAAAGAGGTAACATATAGGGCCAAAAGCAAAAAACTAAACTGAAAGACATCATGAGCAGATTCAGATTCATTAGGAGTAGTTGAAACTGAAAAGCTAGAACCAATGAGGCGAACTCGATATCAAACCTAACCTTTCGATCGGAAACAAGACTATCAAGACTACTGATTTCTCTCTTATTCCATCAAAAAGGGATCAACAAGATGACCTCGGGGGAGTTGGTGGGATGGTAAGAATTGGGCTCAATACACCAAAGGTGTGGGGTTCGATTCCTTGTCTCCTCCTTCTCCCTTTGATTTCTTCCATGGGTTCCCTGGTGGACAACTAAGGACCCCGAGGGATTAGTTGGGTCCACCAACAGTCAAGTGTTAGCGGCGGTGGCTCAGATAACCTCGGCTATCAAAAAAAAGCTATTGGGCAACTAAATTCTACTAAAACAAATGCTTTTGCTATAATTATAGCCAACCCAAATTGATCCATACCACCAATTCAAATTGGCAAGCACACCAGCAATGAAAGGTTCCAGTACAAGCATAGCGTAATTAGTTGGGGCCTGCTACACGGATCAAGCTATTCCATTATGCTCGATTTAGTGCAATTGATGGTGAGCTTTACAAATCAAGTTATCTTCCGTCTATCCCTACTTGAGTCGAGTTTTCTAGTCGAAATCCACAACAACAACTACAGCAACAACAAGAAGCCTAAGTCCTAAATTAATTGAGGTCGGCTACATGGATCCAACTCTTCCATTGTATTCCATGAAGTGCAATTGATGATGGCTTTCCAAACCATTCAAATCTCTCCTAATTAATACGTCCTGAGTAAAATTTGATCTACGCCTACCTCAGTCGAATTTCTAAACAAAAAAAAAAAAAAGCAAACCCAACAATCACATGATTACACAACATTTCACCCAATCAATTACACAAATGAAGCAAACCCAAGATCATATTTTTAGCATTTGAAACCCTAATCCGGATCAAAACTGACCTGATCAAACCTCAAACCCTCATCGCTTCTCACCATCAGACTTGGAATCAGAAGAAGACTTGGAATCACGATCATCACCATACCAAGGATTCCTGCGATAATGGTGATGATAGTAGTCCTGCCAAGAGGGCAGGGGGTTGGAGCCCTTGACGATCCAGCCGAGGGCGTAGAAGGCCATCCCGGCGAGGATGGCGGCGCCCCATGCCTGTGAGTACCACCGGCTGTACTGCCGGCTCGCGTACCTCCACTGGTCCCTCAGCGTCGCCGGATCTGGGTTCGACGTCTCCGGAGGGTTTGGGTACGATGGCCTCTGCCATGATGATGATGATCCGTGTGGTGGGTATGGCGTGTTCTTGTTGTTGGCGCTGGCCTTGCTCTCGATCTCTCCTCCTGAAACCCTAGGTTCCATGGACTTTGAAGAGGAGGAGTTGTTGTTCTTCTCCTTGTCCGCCATTGTTGAGTTCACTTCACTAGTTTCTTCTGAGACTCAGAGATGTGAAGCTATTTCCGTTGAAAGAGTCAACGGCTGGATTTGGACACGTGTCGCAATGGGGTAGATAATGTTGTGCATATACATCATGTCCTTTTTGTAGCGATGGAATGCATAACGATATAAAAATCAAACATTTTTGTTAACAATTAAGTGAAAAATTATTTATTATATTAAAAAATAAGTTCAGACAAAAAAAAGATTTTGTATGTTTTAAAAACTTACCGGTCTAGAAACAAAAAAATGTTCATTTCAAAAATAAGTATATGTCTGGACACTATTTTTAATTGTTATTAAGGGGGTATCCGGATCCGTAGCCGTTCAAACCCTTTTTTTTGCCACCCTTAGGGATGCAGGTGGGGTAGGTTTTCAGGCGTAAAATGAGATCCCCATCCATCCCTATCCCCACTTATGGCGGGATGAGAATTCTCTACTTGAGATTTTCTTCTATAAAAATTTTGACCTCCATTCTCTATCCAGCGGGAATCTCCACCCTCACGGGATTCCCCACTCCCTGTAACTTTTTCACATAATATCTTGAAAAAAGAGATCAAATATATTATAAATCTGGAATTAAATTCATTAAAAAAAATTTCTTCACAATTGTAGGTCGATTTTCAAATTTTATGTGAAGCATTCACCATACAAAATATATATATATATATAAGATTTAATGATTTTGATGCAATTCCCACGAAAAATATTTAGGATCCCTATGAGGAATCCCCATTGGGTGGAGTGAAAAATCCTCATGTAGATTCTATGATGGGGATGAAATTGCCTCCGTTTCTGACCTTACGGGGGTTAGTTGGCGGAAAATTCTCGACACATCAAGGCATATCCCCGAGGAGAATGGAGATTCACGGCCCCACCTACATTTTCAAATCTTTCAATCATTTATAATCTATACGTCTCAAGTTAACTTTGGTTGAAGTTTTTACTTTTTATTAGGAAGCTACTAAAATAACATACTTTCAACACGGAGATTAGGCACCAACCTACATGCACCACGAAATGTGTGCGTGCATCGTGATGTGCATCACGCGATAACTAAGTGAGTCGGTGCTAATCTTGGTGCCCAAAGTATGCTATTGAAGCTTTTTTTCATAAAAGATATTGGCTCTGCTGTAAGTAAGGTGTGAAAACCGTTGTTTGGTGATGAAAGCCATCGAATTGTCGTCAAACCGAGGGTTCACGATTTTGCTCGTTTTGCAAACCACCACCAAATCGCAAACCTTGAAAATCGCAACTAAACCGACCACGGTTTGGTTGGTTCGATTTTGCGATTTCTCTGTGACACATTTTCAACAAAAAAAATCACACATTCCATACAAGTCCATACATGTCCATCAACAACACATATGACCATATACCAAAAACACAATGAAACACGAAAAGTCAATCAAAATTATGAATTTAAGTTCATTTCAAAACTTAGAATAACATGAAAATGCTTCAACTCTATTCAATTTCATTCCAAGTTTGAGGGCGATTTTGCGATTTGATGAACCGCTATTTTCTATAAATGAAAACCACTCCAAACCGTGAAATTGCGGTTTTTAAGTTTTTTAAACCGCTAGTTTAAAAAAAACTAAATCAGACCATGCAGTTTAGATAGTTTAAGCAGTTTTGCATAGACCACTGCCCGCCCTTAATTGTAAGTAATGGTGAACTTCCTTCAAAAAGAAACAAAGTATTCTATGAGATCACAATAAGTTAATTATGTTAATCTATGAAATTGAATTCACTACCACAACACCCATAGCAAATAAAGAGTGCCACTACCAAGAGGTCAGTAGCGCAATGACTTAAGTTGCACCATCTCTAGCCAGTGGTTTCAAATTTACATTTCGGATAAGGAGCACATTTAAAACTAAACCTTTGAAGGAGAGTTTTGTCATCACCTAATGATCTTACTCGACTCGACTTAAATCGAGACCCATTAGGCTTCGAATACTTGTAGCTTAGACTAACATAATAAAAATAATAATGCCTCTACAATTACTTTGACAGGAGCCACTGCAGTAGACATATGGAGTTGCAAGCACCTAATGCAATGCACTAATTGCAGCACTTCAATACACCAAATTCAATGCATTGATATGGCAGCATTTAACTCATGGATGATAACATTGCATCCCAAGACTGAAGGTTCAAAAATTAAGATCCCAATTTCATTTAATACTGACACAATAATAAGATTGAATATTTTGGGCAGAAGCAGTTTAACCAAATTACAAGTATTGAAGCAAAAATTAACATATAACAAGACAATCTAGTTAAGAAATAGATTGAAGTAGCAGTAATTTAACCACCGGCTGAGCAACGATGGAGAACCGAACACGCAGGCAGGTATCACTTGCGCGACTCAATCTTTTTCTGCTCTTTGGCTGCAGGGATAGTAGATTGAATCAGATTCAAGTTGCAAGATATAGCTTAATGTTTATACTTTATAGTAGTAAAGAATGGGATATGAAAACTACATACCAGCTTTTTCTTCCTCTCGCTTTCGAGCAGCATCTGCCCTTTGTTGGCGTATAAGTGCTAGACGCTCTGAGTCAGCAATAGAACACCACAATAGAACTCATAAGAGATGAAGAGTACATAACAATTTACAAGACACAGTACACTACATCCATTTTCCATTTTCACCTTTTGCATCAAACAAGATAACCTGAGAAAGTTAAACTCAACAAAAAGGAATCAACCACAGATTTCCAAGTTTACCTAAGTCTTTTTTCGCCTGCTCAGTTTTTCCCTGTTCTTGCAGCTTCATGTATCGCTCATGAGCCTTCTGTTTCTCTATCTCCTCTCTGTAAACAAAATCAAAATGGAAAAGATGATTAACAAAATCAAAATGGAAAAGATGATTAAAATGGTCCATACATTCTTCAACATTTGTCAGCAGAAGGCAATACTGTGGCCGGTTGGGAGTGTTAAAAAAATTTAAAAGAAGAATAACATCACTCAAAATCAAAATCTTAGAGAATCATATTGTAAAAAGAAGCATAATATAACAAAAGCACTTCCACAAACCTTTCACGCCTTGAGAGTTCAGTTTTTTTCTCAACCTGCAAAAGAAGAATAATATTAATGAAAACCAAGAGTCTCAAAGTAGAAAACGGAGAACAAAAAAATAAAAAATAGTAACATAGTATTTTTTCGAGCTTACATCAACATCTCTAGCTTTCACATTCTTTGGCTTTACTAAATTAGGGTTTTGGATCTCGATAATTCCCTGCGTGCCTTTCTGTTTCTGCATTTCAAAACTAAACGCACATTAGAAAGCAATGACTATAAATAATAAGATAAAGACTACATTACGAGCAAATATAACCACAACCATAACAATAAGATTTTGAAAAGAAAAATGAGAGACCTCAGTTTCTTCTTCAGATTCCTCATCAGACCCTGTTTCCACTTCCTCTCCCTCTTCTTCAGCTTCAGCTACTTCCTGAAATTCAAAACAACAGTCCTGTTGATTAAAAAGAGACGCCAATCTGCATTATCAGCAAATGATTTAGATATAACAAACAATCAAAAAGGCCGCAACAATGTACAAGAAAGAGAGAGACAGCAATATTTATAGAAACAGAAAGCCTTGATCGGTTTTGAAAAGAGGTGTGACTTCGAAACTGTTGGCTTTTTGTCGCCCAAAATTCATTAACTTGATGCAACTATGCAAAATGATCATCTGATTGAGATCAAGGTCATAAATAGGAGAAGAAAAAGGATTGCTACAGGAAGGATTTGTTTTTATTATGCTCCTATACTAGACTTGAATAGAGTAGGCCATATTTTGAAAGTTAGGTCTAGTCTTTTGATTTTCGCTTAAATAGTCAATATTTATTTGTCTTTAGTCTCATATTTAAACCAATATTTGTTTTAAAAGTTTTATGATCCTATGTAGAAAAATCCTACTATGATCTAGATTGATGAAGAGAGTTCAAGGTACACGGGACCTTGAGATCCAAATATTGATCCTGAAAACCATGGCTACAAGGCAATGAAGGCATGTTGACACTAAGATGAATACATTGAATAGATAAAACATTACATTTTTTTAAGATAAGGGAATCCAACATAAGTCGATCCTGGGATCTCCCCAAACCTTGCCTTTTTAGCAAATGATGCCTCATCCATCTCACCAGAGATGCTTTGGCATAAAGCATTACTTTTTAACCATTAAGATACGCTAAATAGTTACTACACGTTAATCAACAGCATAGGTAGACTTATTGTTTTCATCATTCACATTTACTGGTAAATAAGTACATGCACAACCCATGCATTGCATGTTTGGGATTAAGTTAGCAGTTAACTATAAAACCACAGTTGACAAATTGCTTATCAAGAGTCTTAACACCCAAACCAGATTAAAACTAGGTTCCACTTGCGTCATTACTAAAAAGAGGAGAAAATGGCACTTCAACTTCAGTTGCTTTGACGGTGCTATGGTGCTTCTATTGTGAATTTGCAAATATTGGAGTGATTCCTATCATCCTATGGCATTGGGCGATTCCTCCACAGTTCATGGCATTGGCTGAGGTGCAAACGACAGTGACCAACTAGTCTGGTGACAGGGTTGAAATAAAGAAGTTGTTTTAGGATTTAAGTTGAGTTTGCTAAATACTTGGATGATGAACCACTTCCATTGTTCTACACAACATAAGGACCCCGACTACAAAAAACACGATACTCAAAATCATCTATCAGCAGACTCTTCCAAAATAATACAATTATAATTCTTACTTATGATTCATATTGTGGGTGAAGCAAGCTTATTTGGGTAATTGGGTCACACTATTCAATGTCCAATCCCAAGTCCCAACTTAATGATCAAGACTTTAGGGCCAAAAAATATATAGAAGAAATGCATGCATATACACCAATAATTTTTGGGTTGAGTGAGTCAGAAACTTCATGCCCTTAACCAGGCCTTGCAATTGAGTTTTGGTATGGACTATAGAGTTAATTACATGGGAGATCGCCCTCCTAATGACCTTATAGCACGCCAATCTAGACTAGTTGAGGCAATTTGCTTCAGATATCAAGAGATGAACCTCAAAAGATATTTGCATATAAAAACGACAATTAAGACCTTAAAATTGTTTTCTTTTAAAGTTTTGAATAGCAGCATTTTTCTCATATGCCAACAAAAAAGCTTTGTAAATTGAGTAGAAGGGAAGCGCTTGCTCCTTGTAGCTATCCCTTACTAATTTTCAATTGAGAGGTTGCTGTATTTATATTTCATAATAAAAGCATCATAAGTGTTAGCAATTTCAACTATAAAAAAAAAAAGAATACAAGAATACATCACAAGTGTATCAATAACCAAAATAATAAGCAAGAACTATACAGATTTAAATTAAAACACAAACTACATACCTGCTTAAAAGTGCGAGGACGGGTGGAAGTCCCAGCAACTGCAACACACGAGAAGAAATTTCTAAATCAATTTTTTTTAATCACCCATCATAAGATAAACATCGCCTACTAGTTTTTGAGAATTAGCACGATAGTTCAACAACACAATTAGAAAGTGTGATAAAGAAGCAGCTAATGGATGAGTACTCAATCAAGTCGCCAAACACGGTCCATGTTCAAACTTAAGACTTTATATCAGCCAATAAACCAATTCAACTAAAACAACTTTGCCATTGATAGGAGGGTGTCATTGTAATAGGCTAAAATATGCATAAAAAGGGCAATAAAACGAGGTTTGACTGTATGAAATAAACAGAAAAGAAACAAAGAAAAATGATGGTGAAAGCTCTACAAGAACAAAAAACAACAACAATTGTGCTCAATTTAGTGCAATTGATGGTGAGCTTTTCAAACCATTCAAATCTCTCCTAATTAATGCGTCCCAAGTTAACTTCGGTCTACCCCTACCTCGTCGAATTTCTTCAGTTTCTATTGAGTCAAGTTTTATAATGGGGGCATTTGTTGGTCGTCTTTGTAGATGTTCAAATTGCCGCAACTACCCTTCCCTAATCTATGTGTCAATTGGTGTTATTCCTATTTTTCTTTGAATTTTTGTATTTCTTATTCTATCTTTACGAGTTTTACCACACATCCAAGATCCATCCAAACATCCTCATTTCGCCTACGTTCATTTTATATAGTGGTTGTTGCTTTACCACCCAACATTTACTTTCATAGAGCATAGCTGGCATAATTGCAGACCTATAAAATTTTCCTTTTAACTTGGTAGGAATATCTTTATCGCGGATCACACATGTTGCACACATCCATTTTAAGAACAAAAAAAGTTAAAAAAAAAAAATCGTTGCAACATAAGGGAATAGGAAGATGCTACCATTTGCTAGTAAGGCTAATTGCAAATCTAATTGCCCTATATCATAATAACCTTCCTTTACTTAAGGAAGGGGGCTTTCTTCTCCCTATCAGCCGGCCCAATGACACTCGTACAGCCTCATCCAAATTGATTCAACAAACTCAATGCAATTACAATCTACAATATAGCAACATCATCAATGTAATAATCCTAATAACATCAACTCAAGGAATTATTCTTTCTTGCCAAACTTTACATTCAAAATACAATTTTCAGCCAGTTCTCGTCATTGGTTCAACTAATTCTAGTGGAAAGTGTATTCACAACCATCTGATCCAATCCACCAATTCCATCAACAGTACACCAACTCTAATGTTGAAACTTAGTCCCAAAACAAGGGTAGTGATGAAAAAGGTCAACAAGAAGTCTCTAACTCCTAACATTCATAAAATTCTCCGAATTTCAGCGAGGACTGCGACAGTCGAATCTCAATTAACAAAAGAAAACACATTAGCACAGATCAATTCAATCATCAAACACTCAAAACCAACTCAACAACGAAAAGCCCCCAAAAATGAAATCAAAGAAACAAAAGATTCAAACTTTCGAACCAATCGTACAAACCCTAAAAAGGGGTTCAACCAATCAACCAAATCGATCAAAATTGAGAGTCTTACGCATCTCTTCAGGCGTCGAGAAGTGCCTCCGACCAGTAGGCTTCCCCTTGAACTTTCCTCTCCCCATCTCCGACGATCAACTCTGCGATTCTCTGCGTATGCGTTCGTCGATCGCTGTTTCAGTCGAGACCCTAAATTCGCCTCTCTCGATTGGCTCTGCTACGCCTTCGCTCGCCACCACCACCACCACCACCACTGTCAAGCTTTGTAGCTATGAAACCCTCGCGAATCGAATTTGCGAACGTTGCATACGCACCGCACGATCGGTCTGGAATTTCTACTTCTGCGTTAAAACTACGAGTGGGTTCTGGACCGTCGGATGATATGTTTTGGATGCACTTACGAATCTAGAGGCCATTGTACGTTCCAGCTTTCAGGTCCCCAACCAAGCCCGCCCAATAGGCCAATATGATTGGAGATTGACTTTGAAAAAGTTCATGTAGGCCCGGTCCAGTGATTCCAGTCCTTTCAATATTTTTTTTTATATTTTTTTAAGAGAACCTTAATTTCAATGTTGAGGAAGGACGAAAGAGTTTGATCGATGTAGTCAACCTCAATTAATTAATTTGAAATTAAGGTTTTGTTGTTGTTGTTGTTGTTGTTCGCAGAAGCATGTAGAATACATTGGTTGTATGAATATGTAGTTTTTGTTGTAAATTGAGTTGGGACTTGCTAAGAACTAGAGAATGAAATAGAAGACTAAGAACTTTTACTACTATAAACTACTACTACAAATGAGAAGAGAAGTGATGAGATAGTTGGAATGAAATGTTTTCATTCGACTTTGTGTGTTTTTACAATGAGGTTAGCACCCTTTATATAGGTCATTTGGTGATGATGATAAATGTTTTATACAATGTGTACAAGTAACACATACACCTCGTGTCATACAACACATTACAAGTAATTTGACAATACATATAAGAGTTGGTGTACATTAGAAATGGTTACAAGTAACATGACCATACATAAACAAGTAGATGTACTATTAAATGAAAAATACAAGTTACATGACTACACAATATGTTGATGTATACACATGGTCATCCATGCTCCACAACAGTTTTGATATTATAACCATAATATAACTGGCATGAGAAGCTTATTTGTAAACATTAATTTATTAGATCATTACAAACCTTTTTTTGACGAATAAGTACGATTTAAATTGACCATAGTTGACGATTACAATGGATCCAACTCCATAGATTATAACCATAATAGAGTAGTTGTGGTGGCCAAGGTCCTGCATTTTTTTATTAAGCTATAGAATCTTTAATTGATATTTAGTCTAAGTTTATCTTGAATCTTGGCATATAATATTTCAAACCTATTAGATCATAATACTTTGGTGGACCCGTCGAGCCCACTATGGTCAACTAAACTCTATAAATTTATTATGACTCACTTAAGTTCTTTGGATCTAATAGGACGGGTTAGATTTGTCCATAAATATCAACAACCTTGTAATTGTTACTCATTAATTTGTAAATAAGATAAGACCGTCTCTTATTGGGGTGAGGTTGCTCCTCGCGAGCTTGTCATTAAAAAAAAAAAAAAAAAAAAAAAAAAAAAAAAACTCCACTCCATAATTACTTTAAAGGAAAATGTCGTTGTTTACCAACACGAAAATGCGTGACTGACACGCGTGTGTTGGCATCCATTTATTTATTTTTCGCATAGGGATGTGCATACGTGCATTTTCAGGTTTATCGTACGGAAACCCATAAACGTGTGTTTCTTCGTAATAGTGCTGGGACACAATAGAACATTCTATTTGAAAAGAGAAAAATGCTTAAAGTGAGGTGTCCAGCCTTGCAATACACCTCGAGGTGTACGTGTAACACCTTAAAATATGCATTTACATTACTCGAGGCGTATCACATGAAAGAGCACCCACTTAGACCCACTATATGTTTAAGTTGGTGTCCAAAGAGGGTTACAAAAGCATTTTTTATTATAGAAACCTCATTTAACACAAGTATAATATATATGTCAGTCTTAGATAAGATCACTACATAGGCCGTGTAGGGATGCAAATGGGGAGGATTGGTGTGACGACCCCTTCCAAAAAATAGGGCACCGCCTAGCCTAATCCCATAATCAAGCTTTAATCTTAACCACATAAGACTTGATTACGTATTATTCAGTCTTTCGTCCCTATATGTTAATTTAAAATTTATTTATCATGTTATGGGGAAGCTTTCATTATCCAAAATTCTAAATGTGGAAAACCAGGAAAATACAACATCAAATGCATGTAAATATATGGAACTAGTCACTCAACCCAATGTACAACCCAAAATGACATAAACACTAATAATACAACAAAAGTCGAGACATACAAAATGAGTAAGGAGAGTCATCGAAGTGCTCAGAGGAAGTCGTCGATCTTCTCCTTCCCTAGTCTGCTGCTGCTCGACAGACCTACAACCACCGTCACAAACTAGACGGTGAGTATAGTAATATTTAAGTAATAACTGAAGAATTATATGCCACATTTCCAACATAAGCAAATGGTATTTAAAAGCATAAATAGCGAAAGAATTGTTGAATCAAATAATGCAAGTAAATACCACACTAAAAAATGTAGAGACTGACACATGCTAAGTCTAGTTGATCTACGTCCGGTCGGCGATGAGAACTATCACCTAACCTTTCCCACTACTATATAGAGTTGTGCTCAACATATTCCACATCAAAAGCGGAGCTGCGCTCTACGCATATAAATCATCTATCTCATTCTCGCCGATCACCCTGAGTCCCATAACTCTTGTGCCTCGCAAGTGTAGTGATGAGTGCCGGAACCCCAGTAGACCCATGTCCCCGTGACCCGCACATCTCTCGTGCAATTGACACTAGATAATCTATACTTTAGTTTCAAAGACAAATAATTTCAAATCTCTAGGATTCCAAAACAAGTTAGGCTACAGAGTCCAAAGTAAATCGAATACAAGTCCAATTGAGTCCAAATTATCCCAATAACATACTTTTTTTGACATCACGAGTATGCATTTCACAAGGCATCATGTCACAATATTCTTGTGGCGGTCCGCGCCGCCCCGGGGTGACGTGTCTCCGTGTACTTCATATAGGAAAAATCACAAGGAATAATAGAAAGGAATGGAAATACGAAAGTAAAATAAATACTCAAGAGTTTTTCCATTGGGTTTTACGAACCTCACAACGCGCTCTCGTACCCAGTAATCAATCCCCGAGTCCAAGTCCACTGGGTCTTTAGTCGCCAATTGATCACCCGTGTCAACGTATGTCCATTTATCAATAATCTCATTTAGCATGAAATTTTCAACAATTTTCTACAATTTTTAGGCCATATTGCCTATTTTCGAGCTTTTCGAGGCAAAACCCCGCAAAAAGTCGCGTCCGAAATATCCAAATATTTTATTTTTCATAGAAATTCATAAATTTCTATTTATTTTATGGAAATATATTTTTTTCCAAAATTTTCCAAAAATTTTCCAACTTTTCTTCCATTTTTTTTCTTTTTCTTTTTTTTTTTTTTTTTTTTTTTGTTTGGCCGAGTCGATCGGCCCAACGGGTCGGACCCGACCCGCGCCCAGTCCGGGTCTGGATTGGGTCGGGTCGACCCAACCGGGTTGGACCCGACCCGGCCCTGGACCAGAATGGTCCAGGCTCGGCCCATGAAGGAGATGCACACGCGAGCACGCTCTCGTGCGTGTGCATCTTCATCCTCTGATCGAACCAGTTTTCACTTGTTCTTAGGCGATTATTTCTGATTGCCTGGCCCTTGTGTTTTAGTCTCCCCGACCTAATATTCGGTCCCGTCAACTACCCGGTACCCGCGTCGACACGCATATCGAGGCGAATACAGTTCTCACAGTCTCGCACGTATTTTGATGCAACATACACACATGCGATGTATTTCAAGAAATTTCACCGCAAATAAGCATCCAACACACAATTACCTAGCATACCCTAGTCCCCGTGCGTCCTAGCCTATTGCGACGTCCACGTAAATCCGAGCTGGCGTCCACGTCTGTAAATTGAAGAGGCATTTATAAAATGGGCCGTTACAATTCAATCATGAATAGACACAACAACAACATGATGTGAGATTACAAATAGCAATGTCTACGAATAGACCAATAAAGCAATAAAAGAATGAAATGACATATAGAATTCTCAGAGCTTTACTTACAATTTACAACGCTTGTCATAATCCATCCGATCCTTCGACACTCCGAAATGCATTCCCAAACTCCTGAGTTCTCCCATTAGTTCCCTAACATTCGATAATTTATCAATTTAGGTTCAATATTAATTATTTACAACCCCTAAATTGGTCCAAATCGAATTCAAGACCAATTTCTCAATTTTTCGGCCAATCAGCCCATTTCGCACTTTTCGAGTTAAAAATCCCGTAAAAGTTTCGTCCGAACTTCCAAATATGTTATTTTTCATAGAAAATCATTAAGTTCTATTTATTTTGTCGAAATATAATTTTTTCGAAAATTTTCCCTAATTTTCTGAATTTTTTTTCCAATTCTTCTTTTTTTTTTTCTTTTTTTTATTTGGGTTGGGTCGACCCAAACCGGTCAAACCCGACCCTAGCCAGGGCACTGGGTGTCACGACCCAAATAATTAATATGATTTTAATTCGTTAATCAGGACAAAATGACCCGTGACTTGGGTCCCGCAGCGATATACGTGTCACTGCCGAGGCACGGTGGCTGAGGTAAATGTTATATTTGTGTGTTGTATGCCTAGTGTACTGTATATATGTAGACTACTAAGTCAATTCTTCGGGTATGTAGATACCGAGACGAGCGGGGATGCGTCTCGAGCCGCGTGCCAACGTGGGCCCGAGGTAGCAGCTTGTGGGGTAAGTGTAACTAGTTCAATTATATTGCGTAAAATGAAAAATGAAAAATAATAAAAGTTAGTGGTTTATATGTGGCCACATCTACTAATATATATATAAATGGGCCTAAGTTAAGAAGAAAAAAAAACACACATCACTATATATAAATCTAGATACACACACACACACACTCATCTCTAGGAAGAGTGTCACACATTTGAGTCACTTGAGAGTGACACAAGGGACAAGTGGTGTGAGCAAGACCACCCGATGTGCCTCGAGATATGTGTGTGTTTTGATATGAGTGGCTCACATTCAAGTCACCCAAATCATTTAAATGGGTGAAATTAACCTCAAAGTGTAAGTTTATCCCATTCGATTTATATCAAAGTCGGTGAAAAAAAAAACACAACAGAGAAAAGAAAAAACCGAGAGGAAAAAGAAGAAGAAGAAGGAAAGAGAGAGATAGAGATAGAGACCGAGCTCGAAGTAATGCAAGGTGAGTGTTGTGATGTTTTACAGTTTGTTGAATTCGGTTATGTAGTTAGTTGTTGTTGTTTGGTCGTCACTATTGTTGTTCGAGTTAGCGAACTCGAACGAACTACCATAACAGTTCGTCCGAGATTAAGGAAGGCAAGGGAGTAGTCTCCCTTGCATATCAAACCCAACCTGGAGTTGGGGATGGAAGTGTAACGGCCCGAAAGATTGACTTGTGCCACGTGTCAAGTCAAGGTCGTATGTGGGACCCACTCGTCGAAATACGTATGTCTGAATCCAATTTGAAATAATAATGCTAACTGTGCGAGGAATTCGGTGAGCCGAAATACGAACGAGGACGCGCCTCGAGTCACATGCCGACGTGGGACCAAAATAGTGGCTCTACATGGTTTAAAATGTACATTGGATACGCCTCGTGTTGCGCGTAGCGCGAGTATCAAGATTTTGAAAGGAGGCGAGTTTGTGCCTCGAGATGCGCGCTGCTCAGTTGTTGAGTTTGCATCGAGATGCACATTGCACGAATCTCGAGGACACTTTTGATTTGAAATAAAAAAGAAATATATATATATATATATGGGATAAGATAAGGATAAGGGAGAGAAAAAAAAGGAAAAAAAATAGAGATCAGGAGAGTGATCGTGAGGAAGAGAAGGAAAAAAAAAAGAGGAAGAGAGATCGAGAGATCGGAGACGCGAAGGTGGCGGCCAACGGACGGTGGGTACCGGCAGCTGCTCGACGACGATGGACCTGCAGAGCACGACGACTGGTGGCGTGGACGGGAGTGTGGCTGGCGGCGCAGCGAGAGCGCGGATGGCGGCTCATGCGCGAGGTGGACGACGCTGCACAGCGTAGGTTGGTGTGACGGCCCCAATTTTTCACAAATTGGGCCCCGCCCGGCCTAAACCCACGTGGACCCCCGAGCCAGTCTCGCAAGGTCAACGCAGGCCTAGTCAGCCTTCCAATCCATCATTATACGTAAATTCACATTTTACAGTTGAGTTATTAATATTTTTTTTCGAGTTTTACATTTTTAGCGGAAGCAACTAACACATTTAATAACTCAACAAACAAATCAGGGAGTTAGGCAACCTAATTGTGGAACCCTGTAAATATCATCAGAGGAGAGTAATTATTAAAATATACAAAAGTTTCACCTAGCTATGAAGTCTTCCCTCTAGCTACTCGTCCGCGGCTCTGCACTCAGTCAAATATAAAAATGACGAGCCCAGGTAAGTAAATCCAGTAGGACATATACACAACATTTCACAATATCCAAAGCAACAGTTCACGATATCCAAAGCAGTCAAATTCATGCAAATATACGAAAAGAATAAAGAACGCATGAATATACAAGACTGTAAACAATCCATCAATGAGTGATACTCCCAAGGTAGATGTATATGTCTCCCCAATTACTCTGAAAGACATATACATCTTCTATGTTTCCCCCATATGTGTGTGCGAGCACGCTCTGCGAACTACACATATGGGCATAGTACTTTCACGCCCAATGTAGATGTATATACCTCCCCAATTACTCTGAAAGACATATACATCTTCTATGTTTCCCCCATATACAAGACTGTAAACAATCCATCGATGAGTGATGCCAAATAACAAGGAGTCCCGACCAAAAAGTCGTTGAGTCGCGACAAAAGCCAGCAGACTCGGGTTAGGGCGAGCCCCCTTGCCTCACAACCCTAACCCCTGCCGACTATGAGATATCTACGGACCCGGATAAGTGCCCCCAACGTACACTCAATTGGGAGATATCAACGGCGTACGGATAAGAGCTCATATTCACAGATAAACAGTAACCATGACTTGCTTGCCATTGGACCCCCTCAATCGACAACAATTTAACGATAGCTATCACAACAATAAACAATAATTAATGGAGAAACATGAAATACTGTATAAGTTCCTAACTGGTTTACTTACCTCGAGAAATGCGAACCTCAAAACGTCTCGCGTCTCGATTTGCGCACCCGACACCCGACTCGTAAGTCCCTGGTGTCAATTTTTACCAATTAAATAATTTTATTTCAAATTATTGACATCAAACAGAAATTTGGTGAAACAAATCTCACCTCCACCGCGTCGTCGCGATTTCGTCAACCGATCGAGCGCACGCGCCACCGCGCACCATCGCTGCGCTCTTCTCGACAAAGTGGGGTCGCTTCACAGCGCGCATGGAAGACACGGAGGGTCGGACGAGCGGGTCGGATCGACAGCGCCGGCGAGGCAGAGGCAGCGACGCGGTAGCGGCTGCTACGCGGTGAACGGCGCGGTGGCGCGTTGTCGACCGGTCGGATGCGCGATTTCGACGAAATCGCGACGACGCGATGGAGGTGAGGTGTATTTTGCCTAATTTTCGTGTGATTTGAATGATTTTGGTAAATTAGCCCTCAAATGTCTAAATGGACACCAGGGACTTAGGAGTCGGGTGTCGGGTTCGATAATCGAGACGCGAGCGACGTTTTGAGGTTCGCGTTTTCTCGAGGTAAGTAAACCAGTTAGGAACTTATACAGTATTTCATTTCTCTCCATTGGCTGTTGTTGTTTACTGTTTTGTGATAGCTTTATTGTTGTTCGCTGCCTTGTGATGATAGCTATCTGTGGAAATGTTGTTGATTGAGTGAGTCAATTTGCAAGTGAGTCATGGTTACTGTTTATCTGCGATATGAGAGGGTTAGGGCTGGAAGGCAGGGGCCTCGTCCTAAATCCGATGTCTTTCATGGTCGTCCGTCAATATTATCCGGATCAAGAGATGGTTCATAATTGTCACGGGCTAGGGCTGGGAGGCAGGGGTCTCGTCCTAGATCCGGGTCTATGGATGTCTAATAGTCGCATGGGTTGGGGTTTGGGAGCGGGGGTCTCGTCCTAAACCCGAGTCTCCGTGGGCTTGTACCGCGACTCAACGACTTTTGGTCGGGACCCCTTGTTATTGGGCATCACTCATCGATGGATTGTTTACAGTCTTGTATATTCATGCGTTTCTTGATTCCTTTCATTCTATTTGCATGAATTCGACTGCTTTGGATATCGTGACCTGTTGTTTTGGATATTGTGAAATGTTGTGTATATGTCCTACTGGATTTACTTACCTGGGCTCGTCATTCTTATGTTTGACTGAGTGCAGCGCCACAGACGAGTAGCGAAGGGAAGGCTTCATAGCTAGGTGAATTTTTGTATTTTTTGTATTTACTTTCCTCTGATGATATTTACTGGGTTCCACAACTAGGTTGCCTAACTCCCTGATTTTTTGTTGAGTTATTAAATGTAGTAATTGCTTCCGCTAAATTTTTAAATCTTGAAAAATATTAATAACTTAACTGTAAAATGTTGAATGTGTTGATAATGATGGATTTGAAGGCTGACTAGGCTCTCGTTAACCTTGTTAGACTGGCTCGGGGGTCCACGTGAGTTTAGGCCGGGCGGGGCCCAATTTTTGGAAAATTGGGGTCGTCACAGTTGGTATCAGAGCCGACGTTTTAAAGAACTCGACTCTTGAAATAAAAAAAACCAGCGGAAGTTAGGAACCTTGAACTTAGAGTGGAACTATGTGATCCCGACTTAAGTCTTCATTGGGAAGAGAGGAGAGTTGAGGATATATGAACTATTTGATGTGTTGTATTATACAACTATCGATATATCTATACGATATTCACTCTTGTGTATCGCGTGAGACACGATGAGTAACTTAATTTATGCGGATAGAAATTAAATGGAATCAGTTAGTGAGTGATGTTTCAGTGGCCTACTTGATTTCATGTTTGGTCAATCAACAACTTTTTTCCAGTTTTTTGGAATATTTTGGAGAAAGTGGAAAATGGTAGAATGATAACATGTTTCACTTAAACGAGGCTGCGATGATGATCTTGTCTTTGCTTGATAATCCTTTACTAGGCCTTTGCGATGGTGCAGACAACGAAGAAGGAAAAGGTTTAAGAGTTATATTTTTTCTAGATATGAGGTCGTATTGCATTGCCTTCATGCACGGATCGCATGTGACAATGTTGATGATTGTGGCGTATTTGGGAATAGTGGAGCTGCAGGATTTTTTTTTTGGATAAGTACTCGTGCCTTGGACATGCAGGAGTTGTTCAGCCTCGCGGATAGTGGCTTAAGAATTGAGTTAGTTCAATTGATAAATTCAGGTAAATGGCATAGTGGTTTGGTGAAGCCAATTGTAGGACTCAAACAAATTTGCGAATTGATTTCAAGTTGTTCGGTTAGTACGGAAATTGAGGATTTCCTATAGTAGTGAGACTTGAAATGGAAGTTTGAGTCTCTAAATGGTGTTGAATTGATAATAAAGGAAATTGATGTGGTTGGATAATATAAAACGAATGGAACAATTAATGTAAGGAACATTCAAGAAAGTAAAGTTAAAAAAAAAAGAAACGATGAGCAGACTCTAAGGGAGTAGAGTGTTGAGATGACTTGAGAGCTAACGATTACATCATGTACGGACTCCTTAGCTTTGACGAAAGCCTTGGAGTAGTAGTGTTGGATCAGAAGCCCAAGTAACTCCACTTTAGTGACACTAAGCATTTATAATCTCAGGGTCGGTGAAGTCGACCACCACCTTTAGGGACTTGTAAAGGAGTTATGTGTCGAAGTAGAGTCTGCGACTCATTCTAAAAGTTAGATGCCATTTAAGTATTGTATATCTCAAGGATCCTCACATGCTAAAATTTGTTTATATGCGTTAGTAAACGCACTGAAAGGAAATTCTCGTGCAAGTAGTGCATGTTGTAAAAAAAATGTATTCGATATTGTATATTTGTTGTGTTGTAATATATATACGATATCGAGGATTCGAGGCTTTGGAAAACGCGACGACGTTTCGGAAAAACGATCGTGAGGCTGCAGGTTCGCGGTTCGTGAGTGCTGATGAGCTGCATATATCGCACGACCAGCGTATGTTTTTGGAGGTGTCTCGAGATACAAAATTTGCGAGATTCGAGACAGGCGGTGCCTCGAGATTCGTGTCGCACGAATCTCGAGGACACATTTACTTTGCACGTTAAAAAAAGTGAACGTGTTCGAGTGAACAAGTTGAACTCGTACTTACATGAGGAGATGTTAAGCGTGCCAACTGATACGTGAATTAGAGTGACGACTCAGGCGAGGCAGTTTCACGAGTTTTAGCTGCATCACTCGGAAAAGTTTCACAGTGGTACGAATCTCGAAGCATCGTATCAGTTTCGTTGTTCGGCGAGGCCGAAGTTTGGTTGTGCATTACGGTGGCATCGATGTGGACGCTCTGGAGTGTAGTCGGAGTTATGATGAGTGAGAGCGTGGGAGCACACGCGTCGGAGTACCAGTCGCATTCTCGACATCGTTACATTCAGTGCGAGGGTCTGGAGATGATTAGAGTATAACGAGGGTTAGACGGTCGTGACAAAGAGAGCAACTTCATAACGTATTGCGTTTCCACCATATGTGGCGTATATGGCGCCAGTGTTAGATGGTCTAGCGCAGAGTTACGCTAGTACATTACAGCAGCCAGCACCGTCAGATCCTTAGCAGTGGCCAGAGATAGGGTTAGAGATCCAATCGAGTGCAGCGACAGGGACAACCATCTAGTCATGCACATGGGCAAGGATATGGACATGTTCCAGTTGGAGCGGGATTTCAACGTACCTGTATAGGCTTGTGGACAGCCAGAAACAAATTCATGCTACTGTCACGTCAGGTCCGACTATTATCCATCGAAACCTGATAGAGGGTATGAGTTGGGTTGAAACTCACTCGAGGAATGAGACTAAGTTACATTTCTAGCGGGCATACATCAGAAATACGTATGTTAGTGACGGTGGATCATGAAATTAAAATGTTCATTGTATTCCAATATATGTTGCGAGGATGTTACCCTGGCATATATTGATGGGAAGAGACTGATGGTGTGTTCTTTGCTTGGAGGTCGCGGAAAAGCCTAGCTCGTCCGGAGGAGCCCAGCTTGTCGCGGAGGAGCCCGACCCTACAGAGTAAGATGGGGGTATGGCCTTGGGCGAGTATGGCCTTGGGCAGGTATGGCCCTGGGTCTACATTCATAAAACATCATTGTCCTGTGAGTTTTGTTTCAATTTTGAGGACGAAATTCTAATTCGTTGGGAAGACTGTAACGGCCCGAAAAGTTGACTTGTGCCACGTGTCAAGTCAAGGTCGTATGTGGGACCCACTCGTCGAAATACGTATGTTCGAATCCAATTTGAAATGATAATGCTAACAATGCGAGGAATTCGATGAGCCAAAATACGAACGAGGACGCGCCTCGTGTCACGTGCCGACGTGGGACCGAAATAGTGGCTATATATGGTTTAAAACGTACATTGGATATGCCTCGTATTGCGTGTAGCGCGAGTATCGAGATTCCGAAAGAAGGCGGGTTGATGCATCGGGATGCGCGCTGCTCAGTGGTTAAGTTTGCATCGAGATGCGCGTTGCACGAATCTCGAGGACACTTTTGATTTGAAATAAAAAAGAAATATATATATATATATGGGATAAGATAAGGATAAGGGAGAGAAAAAAAAAGAAAAAAAAAGAGAGATCGGGAGAGTGATCGTGAGGAAAAGAAGGAAAAAAAGAGGAAGAGAGATCGAGAGATCGAAGACGCGAAGGTGGCGCCCAACGGACGGCGGGTACCGGCAGCTGCTCGACGACGATGGACCAGCAGAGCACGACGACTGGTGGTGTGGACGGGAGCGTGGCTGGCGGCGCAGCAGGAGCGCGGCTGGCGGCTCACGCTCTAGGCGAACGAGCGCCGCGCAAGCGGAGGTTGGCGCAGCAGCAGACTAGCGGCCGCGAGCATCTTACAGATCAACCGCGATGCAGCTATAGCAGCAGCGCTTGTGGCGATTCAGCGCGGTGGCGGACAACAGCCGGGGAGGATGACTGCAGCGGTGAGGCTCCAGTGGACGCGCCGCGATGGGGTCGCTTCAGCACAGTGACGGACGGCAACGGTCGCCTGAAAAGCCGGTTGACGAGTGGTCGGGCAGCAGCCGGCGAGCAGGACGGACAACGACGCGGTAGCGACGACAACGCGGTGAACAGCGCGGTGGCGCGTTGTCGACCGGTCAGATGCGCGATTTCGACGAAATCGCGACGACGCGATGGAGGTGAGGTGTACTTCGCCTAATTTTCGTGTGATTTGAATGATTTTGATAAATTAGCCCTCAAATGTCTAAATGAACACCAGGGACTTAGGAGTCGGGTGTCGGGTTCGCAAATCGAGACGCGAGCGACGTTTTGAGGTTCGCGTTTTCTCGAGGTAAGTAAACCAGTTAGGAACTTATACAGTATTTCATTTCTCTCCATTGGCTGTTGTTGTTTACTGTTTTGTGATAGCTTTATTGTTGTTCACTGCCTTGTGATGATAGCTATCTGTGGAAATGTTGTCGATTGAGTGAGTCCATCGGCAAGTGAGTCATAGTTACTGTTTATCTGCGATATGAGAGGGTTGGGGCTGGAAGGCAAGGCCTCGTTCTAAATCCGATGTCTTTCATGGTCGTCCGTCGATATTATCTGGGTCCATGGATGGTTCGTAGTTGTCATGGGCTAGGGCTGGGAGGCAGGGGTCTCGTCCTAGATCCGGGTCTATGGATGTCTCATAGTCGCATGGGTTGGGGGCCGGGAGGCGGGGGTCTCGTCCTAAACCCGAGTCTGCTGGGCTTGTACCGCGACTCAACGACTTTTCGTCGGGACTCCTTGTTATTGGGCATCACTCATCGATGGATTGTTTACAGTCTTGTATATTCATGCGTTTCTTGATTCCTTTCATTCTATTTGCATGAATTCGACTGCTTTGGATATCGTGACCTGTTGTTTTGGATATTGTGAAATGTTGTGTATATGTCCTACTGGATTTACTTACCTGGGCTCGTCATTCTTATGTTTGACTGAGTACAGCGTCGCGGACGAGTAGCGAAGGGAAGGTTTCATAGCTAGGTGAATTTTTGTATTTTTCGTATTTACTTTCCTCTGATGATATTTACTGGGTTCCACAACTAGGTTGCATAACTCCCTGATTATTTGTTGAGTTATTAAATGTAGTAATTGCTTCCGCTAAATTTTTAAATCTTGAAAAATATTAATAACTCAACTGTAAAATGTTGAATGTGCTGATAATGATGGATTTGAAGGCTGACTAGGCTCTCGTTGACCTTGCGAGACTGGCTCGGGGGTCCACGTGAGTTTAGGCTGGGCGGGGCCCAATTTTCAGAAAATTGTGGCCGTCACAGGAAGCCCAACGCCTCAGTGATGAAGGAAAAAAGAAATTGCGAAACAGTGCAAAAGCTCTGTTTTGGGAGGAAGAAGATGACCCTGAATCGGGTCGGTTCAAATCGGGTGAGCCGAACCCGGTTCGGCCAGGTTCAGGCCCACAGGAAAAAAAAAAAAAAAAACGTTGGGTGTGACGGCCCTTCTCCTAATCTAGGGCATCGCCCGGCCTGATCCCGTAATTATGCCATAATAATATCCACGCAGGACTTGACTACGTATTAGTCAGCCTTTTACAACCTAGACACATCTTTTATCGTGTTCAAGATAAGTAATACACTAGTCCTACCAGTTTATAAAATTTAGAGTTAATTAAAACTTTTTATTAAATTAATTATTTAGTAGAAGTGTTTTTGGTTATGCGGAAACAATTAGTAGATTATGCGGAAGCCATCTATAATTATGCAGAAGTTGTTTATAAAATCTTAAGTATAGAAAACCAGAAAATGACATCATATATATAAAGTCCTTAAAATGCAGTGAAACAGTAAAATAGTCTAAGTCAGGTCGGGGAAACTAACGCTCAACCCAATATACAACCCAAATAGTATTTGAAATACATATATAACATATGCAATCAAAATATCAAAAGAAGTCCTACAATCGATGCAGTGACGCGTCGCGGGCTCAGGGATAATCGTCAATCTTCTCCTTACCCGGCCTGCTGGTAGACGGCTCTGCACCTACCGTCATAAAAATGATGGTGAGTACAAGAATAAAACAGTAATCCCCGATGACAAGTTTAATTTGCATTTCCAAATATTCAAACGATATTTAAAAGCATATAAATGGGAAAACTGCAAAATAAACCATATGCGAGTAAATACCAGTGTTAAACAAGTGATACTAACACTAGGCTAAGTAGTGGTGATTAGGTCTGGTCGGCAGTGAAACGTGTCACTCTGACTCAATAATCACACAGCACAAGGGACTATAACCCAAGTGTTATCAGGGACTTTAACCCCGGTGTGTAGACCACCTCAAAGACTCTAACCCCGAGTGTCATACAGTGTCAGGTAACACGTGCCAACATCCCCAGGGACTCAAACCCAGTGAGTCGCGCACACCTCGATCGAGTACGAGACCTAAATGCGAAACCTACTTTTAAAAGTTCAAGAAATACCAAGTATGGATTGTCAAGGCATAGACACATCTACACACCTAAACAAATAAGGAATACAAGTCCCCTTAAACGTTTATAAGATATTCACTAGCCTAATAGCATGTTATTTATCATTCAATTCCCATTTAAAACAACAAGAATAGACATAGCATGGGGTAGAATCAATGAATCAAATCAAATGAATGGATATCATGCAAACTAGACTCATCAAGTGAACATACGCACAAAGAACACATGATATAAGAATACAAAGGCAAAATAGTCAAAAGGACTATGCAAGGACAACAATTAATGGAAATGAAATTTCAAGTAAATTTGTCATTTGGTATACTCACAACAACAAAGTAAAGTCCTAGCTTTACTAGCCTTCCGATACTCCAAATATGGTATTCGCTCTCCCGTACTTTTTTTAGGTTTTTGAGTTTGGTGTCTCATTAGTTCAAATATAGTGGATTTAAGCTCAATTTAGTGGTGTTTACTGTGTATTCAAATTGGTTCAATAGACTTTAAATCAATCTTCCTAAATCGGCCCCTAAAGACTAAATTAAGTTTCAATTTCAGTCCTACATCTTAATGCACTTTTAGGAATGAAATGGTCGAAATATCAAAATCCTTCATCAGTACAATTATTGTTGGTCTCTCTCTTATCTTTCCGGAAAGGTTTAGTTTACAAAATTATGATTTAAAATGAAAAAGATATCATGATTTTACTAAACATAGGTCTAATTGAGATTTAATCCGACCTGCGGACTTAGAAAATCTATTTCTCCTAATCTATAGTTCTGAAAAATGTGATATTTGGTCACAAGGCAGAAAAATACTCACATACAACATACTACAATATCAACTCATTTGAATAAGTAGTTAGAGAGTTATGCCCTTACCAAGTTTAGTTTTTAAGTTTTCCTTTTTAATTCCAGTACCTATTTGTAGAGCATGTTTGGATATAAAAACATTTGAATAAAAATACCTTTAGTTAAGCAAAGTTATTCCACTTTAAATAAGTTTTCTAATGTCACTGGTTTGGATCAATTTGGATCTAAAATGAGCAGATTATGCCCAAATCACCTAAATTGATTCCTAATACGACATGCAGAATTCTAGTTTTGGTGTTGCAACTTCAAATTTTCATATCTTTATAATTTCAAAACCAAATTAAGAACTTCAATATAGCTGGATTATCAGCTTGAAATGAGGAATCTAAATATATAAATCAATTGCAAACATTCATTCATCTACCATCTGAAATTAGCCTAAAACCAGAACTTGTTCTAATTTCAACTAAAAGGATGTATACGTAGTTCATATAGCACCCTAGCTTGAGAATCTCTCACCAACTCCTATGGATTCCTTCAACACCTTGATGATTCACTCATCTCCAGCAATTCCTTCTTCTTCTCCAGCAAAAATGAATGAGTGATTTGATTTGCATGTTGTTTGATAATTAATATTATATATTAAAATGAAGTTTCTTCTTAACCCTTGATCTCTATAGATTTATGTATCCCGAGGAACATCTAATGGTCCACCTCTTGCCATATATCCTACTAACTCCTACTATCTCAACCTCAAGTGACACCATTTCATTACTTACATAGTTCCTAGATGTGTCAATGTGTATCTTTAGACCAATCATATGCTTTCCATTTAATTTACTCAATTATAGGCCTTTAATTTGATTTACATTAACAAATACAGCTATAGGCTTATAAGTAATTATTTATTTCATATTAGTATTAAATAAGACTTACCAAAATGCTAACTACCCGGTTCCCCGACTCGCATGCTACTCGAGGCGTGTCCCCGCTCTCGTCTCGATGCCTACAACTGTACAAACCGACTTAGTAAGTCTACACAATATATAACACTAGGCATACATCAATACAAAAATACGATGTACCTCGGCCACGTGCCTCGGTTGGTGCACTTATCACAGTGTAGGTCCCACGTCAAGGGTCGGTGATCCTGATTAAGGAATTAAAACGGGGGTTAGAGATTTGGGCCGTGACAATGGGTTGGGTGAACCGGGTCGGTTCGAAACCGGTTTGGCCCGGTTCAACCCAAACCCATAAAAAAGGGAGGAAAAATAGGAAAAATCCCCAAAAAATTAGAAAAAATTCCGAAAAATTATATTTTACAACATATATAGAAATTGATACATTTCGAAGAAAAATAAAATATTTGCAATTTCAGACGAGACTTTTACGAGGTTTTTACCTCGAAAAGTGTGAAATTGGCAAATTGGTCTCGAATTCGATTTCGACCGATTTCGACCAATTTCAGAATTTTAAATAATTAATCTTGAATCTAAAATGATAAAGTCTCAAATGTTAGGACCGTAAAGGAGATATTACAGGGGTGTTGGGTGCGTACATCGACGCAGCGAAAAGTAGGATAACTTAGAAATTGTTGTAGATTGTAACTAAATTGAGTGAGACATTTATTTACATTTCATTTCATTCCATTTATTTATTCATTCTCAGTTATTCGAACTGAATTTACCTTTGAAATTCAAATGCTATGACTTATTCATTTCTCATTTTATGACGTTGCTCATAGCATACTCTGTTGTTTATATACTATCATTGATTCCAATTCATATACTGTGTCATATTGATTGTTGTGTTTGGAAGTCAGTGATATAGCATGCTATTAGGTTAGTTTGTTTATTTTGAATCTAATCTTTTGTGCATTAGTATATAGTTACATCTCTTAGAGAGACCTCGATGATTTAAGGTAATAAGATACCAACATAGTTGGTATCAGAGCCATGGTTTTAAGAATTCATGGTTTATCTAAGCCTGATAAACATTTGATTGTAGAATTACCAGTTTCTACAATATGATACAACAACTAAAATATGTAGTGAACGACCTACCTTGTTCAGCTAGAAACAATTAAAAAATATAAAAACTGTAGAAGCTAGAAAACCTTAGTTAGATACGGAAAACTAGATGATCCTCGCATAGAAACTATTAGTTGGGAAGTGAGTGAACGTGAGTTGGGGATTTGATATATCAATACACATGTTAATTTTGTTATATGTTATATGCGTTATCAACGTAGTAGTTGATTCGCGTTCGTTATCCATTTGCAGTCAGAGATGACAAATTCACGCGATAGCGGTGATGCCGGTGCGAGTGGCAGTCAGCCCTCTCCACCGTCAGCGGAAGACTTTCATAGGCTTTCTGATCGTGTAGCTGCTCAGGGTCAACAGTTGGCGGATTCATTGCATTGATGACTTCTCGATTTGCTCCACCAGCACAGCCAGCTCAGACATAAGGTCCTACTGTGACTACCGTACCAACCGTAGTGTCGGTCGTACCCGCGAAACCAGTGATAGCAGCTCCAGCAGTAGAGACATTGTCTACACCATACTCCACACCCCTTCAGCTAGTTCAACAGCGGTAGTTCAGTTGGTGAAAGATTTCATCAGACTGAAACCGGTATACTTCGACGATCAAAGAGATTTTAAGACGATCGAGAAGTAGGCCCTGTCGCAGGAGAAGTTACATAGAGTCTTGTAGATTGGGGATAAACTCAGAGGACACATTTCGTCGTACACTTTACAGCGAGACGACGATGTGTATGGCGTGCGGCGATAGCTGCTGAGGGAGAGTTTGAGTCTTGGGATGCCTTCAAGACTAAGTTCTATCAGCAGTACTTCCCACCTGCGGTGATGAAGAGGTTGAGGAAGGAATTCATGAACATGTGACAGGGAGCCGACGAGTCAGTAATGAGCTACTGAGACATATACAACTATCTGAGGCAATTTGCCAGAAATCTTGCGAAGGAGGATGCAGATGATGTGTATCATTTTGGCGACGGACTGAGGCCAAATATTGGTTTTCTACGTGGTTAGTTCAGGTGCCAAGACATTGGGAGAGATTCTCGAACGTGCACTTGCTCACGAGACATATGAGCCGAGTTACAGATGGGACACCCTTAGTACCCGTGATGACACCTGATCAGATTGCTGAGAGTGAGCGGAGGAGACAGGGGGTCGTCACATTGGGCTTGGCCCGACCCAAACAAAGGAAAGGGGTGCACACGCACAACCCATTCGTGTGCCCCATTTCTTATTCAACAAACCAGGGACTTCCCTGGTTCGTTGATATTTTTTTTTTTCCGAAGCCGGGGTTGGAGATCCAACCCCAGCTCATTTAGGGAGGGGAGACGACTTTTCTGAGTCGTCTTCTTCCTCGGACGAGCTGCATTTGCAATTCGTTCGAGCACCCTCCTCCCTCCTTCACCAACAACAACCCACAAATCAACATCAAATTAATAACACCGAACTCACCTTAATCTTCTCTAGTTTCTCTAATTCTCCAGCAATTCTTAAATCCTCCACAGTTCCTTCTCACTGAAGAAATCGTTGATGAGGAAGAGAAGAGAAAATGAGGTGCTTTAAATTGATTTACATGATTTATATGGTTTGGATAAAAATTGATGATAGCCCATCATTTCTACGCACACGCGCATCCCGATACACATCTTGTGTTCCTCCTTACCACATGTCCCACTATCACATGACTTGATGACACCAATTTGTACATCTTTTGTATCGAACCATGTTGATGCGTATCTCGAGGTTTGTCCAGTGGCTATTGTTTTATTTTACAAACTTCAGTACATTTAGGTTTAATTAAATGTGACCACATTAGCCACTTATAAACCAACATAAATTCACATTTAACTCCATTTGATTACACTTTCCCCATATGTCGCTACCTTGGTCCCACGTCGATACGCGACTCGAGGTACATCCCCGCTTGTCTCGATACTTACACACCCATATAAAATTGACTTAATAATCTACACATATACATATACACTAGACATACATCACAAAAAAAAAAAAATATACCTTAGCCCTTGCCTCGGTCAATGGACATATCACGGTGTAGGTTCCGCAGTACGAGTTGTTAATCCTGTTTAATAAATTAAACAAGTTAGAACTTTAGGGCCGTTACAGTAGGGGATGGGGACCTCATTTCTATCTCTATCCCCACTTAAGAATTCATCTCCCATCCCTATGCAAGGATGAACTTTCATCCCCATCCCCGTCCCCGCCTAATCCCCGCGGGGATGGGGAATCCCCATGATTTTTTTTTTCCATTTCATTATCAATTGGAGATCCCCACGAAGATTCTTGTTGGAATTTTGCGAAGAATCACTACGGGAAAATATTTTTTCCCGCTTAATTTTTTTTCAAAAAGATTTATAAAAAGTATGATACATGTACATGATTACAATTGTTGAAAATTTTATATTGTTGCAAACAATTCAATCCAAAACATATAATTAACGAAACAAGTAAAAATTATAAAATCACGTAAGAGTTTGTTTATCACTAGTGTATGGGGTGAAATCCTTATAATATCATATAAGATTGATATAGACAATATATATATATATGTATTTGATATATACGAGGATCTCTGCATAAGGATTCTCAATGGATGCAAAGATCCTTTGTGGCAATACCTACAGAAATTTCTTTACCAATAGAGATTTCTTGCGGGAATTACCGCAAATATATTTTATCTCTATTATTACTTTCATTGTTCTTGTGGGGAATCTCCTTCTCTCACGTGGAAACATATGTGGATGCGACACGCGATCGAGTGAGATAAGTACATAGGACCACACAGAGTAAAATGACTAAACAAGGGCCAACTGTCCTTATCCAATAAATGCCAACGCCCATACTTCTTGAAAAGGTAACGCAGATAAAGCATATTTTGCACGCTATTTAACGACCGTCGCGCGCGTTCACACTCCTTTACGCCATTGGACCGTTGACGCAAGTGCTAGGCGCTAAAATGAGCCTAGTGCGCACCGGCGCCCAGCTATTATAGACTACAGTAGGAGCCTTTATTTGTTCAAAAATAACATCATTGTCATTTTTGCAAAGCCAATACCAACTTTCAATTTCTAAATAATACAAACTTTCAACAACAAGTTTAATAAATTTTTCCTATCTGAAATCAAAAAGAAAATTACTTATTTAGTTGAATATTGCTTATTTAGGTTGAATACTGCTTATTTGGGTTGAGAAAAGGTGATTTTCTTATTTTCAAAAAAAAAAGAAGTGTCCATTTTTTTGACAATTATTGATATTCTTTATGTCTATCTATCTTTTCACATTTTATCTATCCAAGAAGTTGCATATATTAGTTGGACTTGTGAAGATTGATCAATTATTATTACAGTACATCTTTCTCAACCGTTATGCGTAGTTTTTGTGTGTTAGCTAGGTTAGTTTATTTTTTAATTTTTCATTTCATAATTAGTTTGTCTTCACTATTTGAAACTTTTTTATTTGTCTTCGCCTCATTAGGAAGGTTTATATTTTCTTTCGGTTTTGTTATTCATTATATAATTCTAGTGGTGTTTATGTATTTTCATGGATTCTAAATATCGCAGAGAGCAATTCTTAATTGTCAAACTGTTTCAATTTCACAATGACATTTATAATCAAATTAATGACAGATTTTGAACAAAAATATTAACTAATCAAAATATACTTTTTGATTATATGTCTAATCTATATATATGATGTACGAGATATCACTTGTTAAAAATCAAAATTTGATAAGTTTGCGGGTTCAACTCTAAGTAAAAAAAAAGGTCTATTATTAATCGAAACAATCGCTTTGACCGCTCAGCGTACGTTAGCATCAACAGCCAAACATCATCGTCTCTACAACCGTCTTTCTTTCGATTTCAATCATCTCTCCAACTCTCAATTCCCAAATCACAAACCCGAAAACCAAAGCCCTAATTTCTTCACCACACCTCAAAATCCGCCATTAATGGCTTCCCAATCATCATCATCATCTTCAATGGACCAAATTTCATGGAGAACGTCAGTCCTGGCTCGCCACCTGCGCGATCCGTCGACGAATTCGTCTTCCTCTCCTCTCGAACCTTCAATCTGCCTCCAATTCGCCGCTCCAGAGCTCTCCGAAAAGCTCGATTTCGATGTCGAATCGATGCGGAGGGTGACGGACGGGCACAATCTGGAGGACCGGGACTGGCTGTACGGGATGATTATCCAGAGCTCCCTGTTCTGCCCTAGAGACCGTGGAGGTAGGGTTTTCGTGTCCCCGGATTACAATCAGTCGATGGAGCAGCAGAGGGAGATGACGATGAAGCGGATAGGGTATATGCTGGATCGCGGCGTGTTCGAGGGGTGGTTGACGGGGAGAGGGCCTGAATCGGAGATGAGGAAGTTCGCGTTGCTGGAGGTGATCGGGTTGTTCGATCAGTCGCTCGCTGTGAAGCTCGGCGTGCACTTCTTTCTCTGGTCAGTGTTGTGGATTGGAAAGTTCACTACTTTTTAGCGAATTCAATCTGATCGAGCTTTCTTATCTGTTTCAGTAATTTTTGGTTTTTTATTTTACTCAATTGATAGAGTTGAATTGTGGATTTAAATGTTTTCTATTCTGGGTGAATTCAGATCAATCAAAATCATCAAATTTAGTTGAAAGTTTTCTACTTTTAGTGAATTCAATCTGATTGAGCTTTCTTATCTGTTTGAATAATTTTTGGGATTTTTTTTCTTAGTACATTGGATTATTGAGTTGTTTAACTAAACTGGGAATGGATAGAATTGAATTGTGAAAGGGGTGTGATGTTGAGTGAATTGAAAGGGGAAAGCGAAGGCAATGGTGTTGATGCTTGTGGAGGGGCCAAGCTTATTAAGTGATTTATGGATTTTAGTTGAGAGTCTAAAATTGGGTTGAATATTCTCACTGGAGAAAGTGCTTGATCTGTACAAGTTCATTTACAGGAAAACGTCTGTTTGACCGAATTATGAACAGTGCGTCATTAGATTTTCAGGATATTCTAGTGTTGAATACTGTTCATCCACTGAACAAACGGACGCCAGGAATTTTGGTTTCTTGTTTATATTTCACCAACTGCTCATTCGAGGGTCTTGTCGGAAAATTATGAAAGTACCCTGTTGTCATATTCTTACAGCATATTGATGGTCCTGTTGGGCCTACCTGACAAGAGACAAAATTATACATAATTAGACACATCGTTAAACCTGTTAAGCCCTTTTTATCCATTGCCTTATGCACAATGATTGCTATGTCTTGCATGCTGATATGAGTATGTTGAGATTCATCACTTGAAACCCTCTTTCATGACTGAAACAACTTCAAATTCTTAACTGTTTTTTTTTTTTTTTGGGAGTTGCTATGAGTAAAGCCATTGAGTTATTTTCAGTGAAGACTGTAAATCTTTCTTGACATTAGTACGTCTTTCAAAATGAATATCAATTAACAATGACATGCTTTCTTACATGCTTTTCTATAGGGGTGGTGCCATCCAATTTTTTGGGACAAAGCGCCATCATGATAAGTGGTTGAAAGATACTGAGAAATATTTAATAAAGGGCTGCTTTGCAATGACTGAGTTGGGGCATGGAAGTAATGTATGTTTCAATCATGATTTGTTTTCCTTCCTACATTAACTCCGTGTCTTATTTTATCTTGTACTGTTGTCATTAGGTTCGAGGTATTGAAACAGTCACAACATATGACTCAAGCACCGGAGAATTCGTTGTCAACACACCCTGTGAATCAGCTCAAAAGTACTGGATTGGAGGAGCTGCGAATGTGAGGAAGTAATTTAAAATTTAGAGAAGCTTTCTGCTATTTGTCTCCTCATGAGTTTATGCCTGAGATGTCTCTTTTATGCTTTATATAGCATGCTACTCACACGATAGTCTTTTCACAACTCAATATAAACGGGACTAGTCAAGGGGTTCATGCATTCATAGTGCAAATTAGAGAAGCAGATGGAACCATTCGTCCAAACATCCGCATAGCAGATTGTGGGCATAAAATTGGGCTAAATGGTGTTGATAATGGGCGCATCTGGTAATAATTGTGTTTAATGCCTTTTCAGTTGTTTCCTTTTTCCATTTTATAATCAATGTGTATGTCTAGTAAGTTTGGTACTTTTTGTTCACGTTTGTTACTCATTGTCTTCCAGGTTTGATAATGTCCGGATCCCTCGAGAGAACTTACTGAATCGTGTAGCTGATGTTTCAGCAGATGGTCAATATCTAAGCTCAATAACAGATCCGGATCAGGTATTGTTTTCGTCACTTATTTTGCATAGTATTAGTATATTATACCCTCATTTGGGACTGAGGCTATGTTGTTGTTGTTTGTTGTTAGTATATTATACCCCCATACATTAAGTTCCTAGAATTTTTTCAGAATTTCATAACGGAAAGGAATTTTTTAAAGCATTATTTGCCAAGGTAAATTTGTTCATTTCTACAAAAAGTTACATATGCTTGTGTTCCAGAGGTTTGCAGCATTCCTGGCTCCTCTGACATCTGGCCGTGTAACCATTTCGGTCAGTGCAATTTATTCAGCAAAGGTATGTTCAATATCCAGTACTAGTTCTCTCGCCATTTCTATTCCTCTTGGTTTCTTTCTAGATTTTTATTTTCTTTCCTTTTCTTTATTTCTTGGTTCAATAATATGTTCCATCGTGTCTAGTTGTAATGCTTTATCGAGCTATTTTTCATTTTCATTGCAGGTCAGCTTGGCAATTGCCATTAGATATGCCTTAACAAGGCGGGCTTTCTCAATCTCACCAAATGGTCCTGAAGTCCTTTTGCTTGATTATCCAACTCATCAAAGGCGGCTCTTACCACTTGTTGCAAAAACGTAAATTCTGTTTTCAAACTTTTTTTATTAAGCCTGATAGTTCAAAGTTTTATTTTGTGCCTGCCTGCCTCTTTTAGCTGGTTGATTTTCATGCTATGATCTTGAGATTTGTACCATCTGGATGTTGAGACGAGTTACACTAATTTGGTTGTAGATTTCCAAGCAGATTAAATTTATTTCATAAGGATATCTTTGTTGAAAGGAAATCATTTTGAAACATCATAGGTTTTGTTGGTTGATAAAAATTAATCGTTCTATTTCTATAACTTCCACGAGGCTTGATGTTATGAGTAAAAGGGTTTGATGTTTCTGGTAAAACTGAAAGTAATTCTACAATCCATGAATCATGGCCAACATGTACATACAATGCGTATGTATCGAATGATGCATTTTGATGTAGATCACTATTGAACTTGCAAGCTCTTAAATTATTCAGTGCTAAATCAAGACTTAAAGTTATAATATATATATTTTTTTGCATTTGTCCAACTCAGTTGATATGATTGCAACTTCTTCCATGGTCACTTCGGCAGTTTCTCATAATTTTCAGAAATGAAATAATTTTTCCGCATTTCTGCCAGATTTATTAGTCTAACAACATGAATTTGCTTGTTTCCTTTCCTGTAAAGTTTAAATTTGGCTTGTGTTTGATGATCGGAATCATCAAATAGTTATCATTAATGCGTTCACTTGTTTCTACATTTGTCAATCATGTTTTGTGATCCTACTTTGCCTTGAGTGGTTTATTCTATCTGTTGCACATCTCCTAGTTATGATACTCTTAAAATTAAAATAAATAGTCAACATGGTACAGGTCAGTTTAATGGATTACTGTATTGGGATATTGATTTTTCCTTCTGTTGCATAGATATGCCATGGGTTTTGGGGGCAGTTACCTGAAAAGCATTTACGTGAAGCGAACTCCAGAAGCAAATAAGGTCATCCATGTCGTCTCAAGTGCATTTAAGGCTACATTCACCTGGCATAACATGAGGACTCTTCAGGTTTGTTTTCTCAAATTTTTTAATACTTTTATTTATTTAAAATATCTTTTATTGAAGGTTCTGATCCCAGTGTAAAATGCATGCATCAGGAATGCCGTGAAGCTTGTGGTGGGCAAGGTCTGAAGACTGAGAACAGAATAGGTCATCTAAAAAGTGACCATGATGTCCAATCAACGTTTGAGGGTGACAATAATGTCCTGATGCAACAGGTAGTAGAAAACAAATATTTATGTTTTATGAGAGGATGTAACGCTAGCTATCCATTATTGTGTGATATGCATATATGATGTATATAATTATTATTATTTAGATACTAAGCCGGTAATCAGTTCAATTATTGTCAATGGATTAATTCTTGGTTCTTTTGTTAAGTCATTCTGTAAGCATGGATCTACAGAAATGCTTAGATGAAGGAATATTTAACCTCGTTCTGTTCGTATAGTCTGTCATTTCATCTGTCTTGATAAATGTGCTATTGCAGGTGAGCAAGGCCCTTATTGCTGAATATTTAGTAGCTCAGAAGAGGAAGAAACCATTTAAAGGATTGGGATTGGAGCACATGAATGAAGCTTGCCCTGTTATTCCAGCTCAACTCACTGCCTCTATCGTCAGAAGTGCTGAATTCCAGGTATGCAATCTTCAGTAGTCTGGCCCACGGAAAAAAAAGACAAAGTATATATGACTGGAAAGCTCACCATCAATTGCACTAAATCGAACGCAGTGGAAGAGTTTGATCCATGTAGCCGACCCCAATAATTAATTTGGGACTTGTTGTTGTTGTTGTTGTTGAAAGTATATATGACTGGAGTCACTGGACTCAAATGCCAACTAAGTTAAATCACTCAAATAACAGGGCACATTAACATATAAGGATTGAAACGTTCTATGCATTTTGTCATGTATAGTGAATTTTACAATATTTGTGACTTGATTGTACCATAATAATTAAATCTGTATCGGCTCCGTTGAGTCGGCTATACTTGTATCTTTCTGTAGATGTTCACTTTCTTGCCAGCTTGTTTCTGGAAGCAGTCCGAGTCATGGAGTATTTTGATAAACTCAAATGAGTTTATTGGACACTGGCTTGATAATGCTGTTGATACGGTTAACTTTTGCTTTGCACAGACTGCTATATTCCGCTTGAGAGAACGAGATCTGTTGACCCGATTTGCTGCTGAAGTGTCAAATCATCAAGCACAAGGACAAAACAAAGAGTACGCATTTATTCTGGTGAGCAACTTACTTTTCGTGCCAGCAGCATAGCTCTTCCTCACTCTCTCTTGTTGTGTGAGACCTCTATTCTTATGTCATTGGTTCATTGCATTTTAAAATCAGAGTTACCAAGTTGCAGAGGACCTGGCTAGAGCTTTCACTGAAAGAACGTTACTTCAAATCTTTTTAGACACTGAAGCAGCTGTTTCAGATGGTCCACTGAAGGTAACACTATTAATCTTAGTTGTGCTGAGGTTTAAATTAATGGTTGAAATATCATTTCGTAGGATTGTTACTTGTTCATATCTGTTTAACACCTAGAAAGCCTACTTACATGTTCTAAAAATTGGGTTGACGGCAAGATAAAAAATGATTCCCCAATTAAAAATATGAATAAAGCACTTAAATAGTTGCACAAAAGATATTTATGAGGAGAACAAAGTGATGCATTACATCGTTATTGATGTGCTTATACTAAGTCACATATTTACTTTTCTGAGTGCTTTAAGCCAGTACATTTTCTTGCAGCAGAATCCTCAAATGAGGATTTAAATATTGGATATAAGATGTGACTAAATTTTGTGTTGCATATTTCATAGATTTTAGACATTAATAACCTGCATAGCTTCAGCATTTACCTCTTTAAGCTCTTAATGAATACAATGACTGCCTGTTGGAGTAACTGTTCGACGGTGTTCATTCTCCTTTTTTTATATGTATATCTTGATGAATCTACAATATAGTGGACAATGGTTGCGTTATATTGATTCCTGGTTTCCTTATGGTGCACCATGCATAGAAGTTAGAACTTTTACAAGTGTCAAAGCACCTGTTCTATAAAGGCTATTACTTGCTTAGTTGCTTATGGGGCAGTAGAGATTCTTTCTTATCCAAGCTCTTTTTGGAAGTGTAATAAAATTGCTAGTGCAGTCACCTTTGGTTATCTTCTGCTCCAGTTGTGGCAAAAAATTGTCTGTATTGTAAACCGCTTGTCCGCACACGCACACATGGCATGGACTTGAAGGATCTTGTTCTTTCCTTTACGAGGAAAAGGTTTCTCCCTCGTGTAAGGGGATGTTAAGTCTTGGCCCTAGGATCAAGTTGTTGATGTTGATTAACTCTGGAGTTGAATCTAAAACATTAATTAGCATGCCCCTAGGCTTAACATCTGATGCTAACGATGATAATCATGGTCGGTTAATCCTATTTTAGAGAAGGATACCGTTATAGGTATTCTCCTCGAGATCCTTTTTTTCATATCTAGTCATTGAACGTTGCTCAGAAGCTTAATTACATTTGTACTTGTCCTTTTGTAAGTTCAAATTTGATCCATTTTTTGTTGGTTTGCTTTCAGAATGTGTTGGGTCTCTTAAGATCCATGTATGCTTTGATCTGCCTGGAGGAGGACGCATCATTCCTTCGTTACGGGTACTTATCGCCTGAAAATGCTGCTGTAGTAAGAAAAGAAGTGACAAAGCTATGCAGTGAATTGCGGCCTCGCGCTCTCTCTTTAGTAAGCTCCTTTGGCATCCCCAACGCTTTTCTCAGCCCGATCGCTTTCGATTGGATTGCAGCTAACTCATGGGCTTCAGTTCAGCATTAAGTGCTGCCGCTTGGTCGGATTTCTCTGTCGATTCTCCATTCCGAGCAACTTATACCTACCGGTTGCTGCGGATCATAATGTCAATAACACGAGCCTTCTGTTTATTTCCCGATTTCGCTCTAGGGAATTGAGGCTATTAATATGTAACCTGTGCTTTTAATAATTCTACTATTGTTCATTTTGATCAAACAGAAATAAGAATGGGTTTAATATGCCCTTCATTTTTTAAATCAAATTTCCTTTGTTTTGTTTGTCCTTGGTTCTGTTATTCTTACTCAAAGTTCAGTTACACAGCTTTTGGTCAAAGCAGTTTGTAATCTAGATTATGCTTATTGGATGTTGATTTTAGTCTCTTTCAGTCTTTCATCACTTTATTATTATTATTATTATTATTTTTGAACCATCTTTGAAAATACTCTAATGCGTTTTACTAAAATATATATGTTGATTTACCCATACGCATAGTTGGAATGGCTTAGCGTGTCTAAAAAAAAAAAAAAAAAAAGATGCTAGCAAGGTAATAAAACTCGAGTCTCAAATTAGTCGGAGTTGACGACATGAATTCTAGTTGAATTTCACAACTTATGTTCTACTTTTTTAATATACTAATTTTTATATTATCAATTCACAAAGGATGCGTTGATGGATTGTGTAATTTTATTTTATTTTTAAACCGGATTTTGTAAATTTACATACTAAAAAGATTATAATTTATTTTCGTAAAGCAACATGAGATAATTACTTATAAAAATGTGACTACGAAGTGTTTTAAAATGAACTTTAGAGCCATGTACAAACACCATTGTCTGGCAAATTAATTAATATCAATCAATCCTATATATCTTTTTGTTACTTTTCTCATAATTTGTTCTTGAATTAGCTTATCTTTATTATTGACTAGTCGATCGACTGATTTCTTTTTAGGCAAGTTGGTAATCATGTTCAAGAATTAAGGCCTGTGTTCTACATTAGGCCTTAAACACCTCATATATATAAAATCTTTGATTAATGCTAGTTAGACTGATAGATTGATCTTTTTAGGCAAGTTGGTATATAAATAATGATCTTTTTAGACTTCCAAGAAATCAAAGAGTCTGCAGAATTACACCATGATTTAAAGAAAATTTGATAACTAGACTCCAAAAAACAGGCAAAAAACAGTTGTGTTGCCAAATGTATGCAATAAGGTCCCGGTATCATGGTTGCATGATTTAATTTCTGTTGGCTGAGTATTGTTGGTGTCTCTGTTTGTCCTTTTTCTTGCATTGAAAAACCTAATCAAGGCTATGTTGAATATATATGATTATAGTGCGATGAGAGACTCACAAGTAACTGTTGAAAACCAAAAAAAAAAAGGAAAAGGTGTGGTAAAATATACTACATGGACCGCGGAAGAGAGCAATGAGTTGCTTAAATTGTTGGTTGATGCTGCAAATCGTGGATGGCGCGATAGTAATGGTGCTTTTACTAAAGCAACCATTGAAAAAAATACTTCCTGTTCTTAATGCAACACTTGGATGTGAAAAAAATTTCTTAAATTACAAAAGTCGATGGAAATGGTTTAAAGACCGTTATCAAGGCTATGTTGAGCTTATGCGTTGCAACTCTGGATTTGGATGGGATCACGTTACCAAAAAATTCACGGCAAGCAATGAAGTATGGGAGGAATACTTCAAGGTGAGATTTTTAATTATTCCATTAAGATATTGTACCGAAGTATGTATTAACTCTTTTTGTTTTTGACCAGTCTCATCCTAATCAAAGACATTATCAGACGGATACGTTTGCTGATTATGATGACTTAAGGATAATTGTCGGAAATGCAACTGTTACGGGGAGATACTCGATTGGACTTGGGGATGATACTGATGCTAGGACATTTGAAGTAGAGGAACCTAGTGGTGATGTATTGGAAGATCTTACTTACGACTATGATGCGGAGGCTTTTGTACAAAGAAACGAGCATCAACAGAAAAACCTATATCAACCTCCAACAGTTGGAAGCTTTAATGCGCCTCCAACAATTGAGCCAATGAATTTGGAGGTTCATTCAGTAACCAGAAAGAGGAACAGAGTTGAGAAAGAAGGAAATTTCGACTCAAGCAGAAATAATAATTTTCAAATGGATTCTTTGAATAAACTGACCGAAACAATTTCTAGTTTTGCTGATAAGGTTGATAGATTTATGGCTAGAGACCAAGGATGTTGGAAGCTTATTAAGGAAATCCCAGATTTGACTGATAGTACTCGTTTCAAGGTCCTCGAGTTGTTGAATACAAGAGCTAAAAAGATTGATTTAATGAAAATATCTTTTGAAGAACGTTCTAAGCGGATAGCGTTTCAGTTGACATAATAAGTAGTTATTTATTTTAGAATTTTTTTTGGCTTGCACTTAAAATTTATTATATTATTTTATTAATGAATACTTTCGTATTTTATTAGTTAGAGATTGTTTTTTTTTTCAGACTCCGCCAGAATGCTGGATTGATGAATAATACTTTGTTTGAAGTTAATAATATTTTTTTAGTATTATTCAATATTGTCCTTGTCGACCATGATTTAAAATTCCACATGTTGAATGTTATATTTTTCGGCATGTTTAATTTTTTTTTTTGATTTTAGGTGATATTATTTACATGATGTCTCATTTAAACATGCAAAGTTATGATGAATCAGAGGAAGTGGAAATGGAAGAGAACGAGGTGGAAGAACTAACAAAGATACTTGAATGTTTGTTGGTTTCTATGCAAGCAATTCTACAAACATTGCATGAAGTTATACTGTCTATGTATTGCGAGCCCGTTACACGACCGTTAACCAGGCGCTCTGTAACTAGAAATGGGTCTGAATACATAGAAACAATATTGAAGGAGGATGCAGAGCACTTTCGACAAATTTATAGGATGTATCCTGACGTGTTTCGAAAGTTATGCAAAATTATTAGAGAAAAAGCTCTGGTACATGATACACGATTTGTAACTATTGAAGAAATGTTGGCTACATTTTTACTCAATGTGGGTCAAAATTCTCGATATTGTTTGATTCGAAAAACCTTCGATAGATCGCATTTTAGCACCAGCCAAAGTTTCAACAAAATTTTAAGGGCTCTGAACGTAATTGCAGTAGATATGATGGCGAAGCCTAAATCATCTACCCCACAAATCATAAGAGATAGTACAAGATTTTATCCTTACTTCAAAGTAAGTTCTAATTATTGCTAGAGTTGTTATAATAGAATTAATTTTTTTCTTGTTGTTGTTGATGATGATGATGATGATTGTTGCTCTTTATTTTTAGGATTGTATTGGAGCTATCGATGGTACCCATATTCCAGCAATGATTGTTGGAAATGATAGTAGCAACTATCGCAATCGTCATGGCTTCACTTCTCAAAACGTCTTGGCTGCATGTAACTTTGATTTGGAGTTCATATATGTTCTTAGCGGATGGGAAGGATCGGCGCATGACTCAAGAATATTGACTGATGCTTTATCTAGGAGAAATGGACTTAAAGTACCACAAGGTATGATCTAAATAATGTCAAAATTACTTGTTTTTATATTCTGTTATTTAAGTACCACGATGTATGATCTAATTAATGTCAAAGTACTTGTTTTTATATTCTTGTATTTAATTTATTTTTACTATGTTTTTAGGTAAATTATTTTTGGTGGGATTTGTGGTTTTCCGAATCGGCGTCGTTTTTAGCTCCTTTTTGAGGTGTTCGTTATCATCTTTCCGATTTTAAGGCAAGGCGACATCTGAAAATGCTAATGAATTATTCAATCTTCGACATGCATCTTTGAGGAATGTGGTTGAAAGGTTGTTTGACATATTCAAATCACGGTTCACAATTTTTAAAACAGCTCCTCCATTTCCATTTAAAATTCAAGCGAGAATTTGGTGTTGGCTTGTGCGGGATTACATAACTATCTTCGCAAGGAGTGTCGTTCCGATGAATTTCCAATTGAATTAGATGCGAAGATGCATTATCCTCGAGATAGTGAAGAATATGATGATTTTGAAATACTTTCGAAACTCAAGAACAACAAAGGGAGAATGCCAACCAGTGGAGGAATTTTATAGCTACTGAAATGTGGAGTGATGTTGATGTAGTAAATAATAATATGCATTAGATCTATGTTCTTTCTTTCGTACTTTATTTGTTATTTTTACAATAAATATTTTTAATAACCTTAGTAGTTTATTTTTTCAATTAAAAATTAATCGAAGCTTTAAAAAATGTGCAAGAAGTCCATCAAAGTCAATCGACCCCTTTTTTTTCTTTTTTGGATGGGGCCGAGCTTAAACTCTTCCCTCCCCCATAGTCGAATACAACCATAGCCAACCTCCCCCATAGTCAAGTCATCTTCTTCCTCTCTCTCTGGTTCGACTGTCTCGGTCTCTTTTATTTTTTTTTTCTTTATTGATTACTTCTTTCCTTTCTCCCTCTCCTTCAATCACACAAACACCCACACATACCCCTGTTCGATTTCGAGATTTGCATGGATGTTTATCAAAAGTCATCCAAAAAAAAGTTTATCAAAGTCTATTAAAGTCCTTACAAAAGTCCATTAAAGTTACTAAAAGTCATTAAAAATAAAGTCTATCAAAGTCTACCAAAGTTTTTAAAAGTTTACAAAAATCTACAAGTCTCTAAACGTCTCTAAAAGTCATCCACTTATAAAAGTAACTAAAAGTCTCTAAAAATCTCAATTGAATACACCCCCCTTAGGCTCCTTGGAAAAATAAATAAACTAGATTACGAAAGCAGAACAGGACTAGGATAGACTATATTGGTTCCGTATCTAGCTAACACCATTCCAGTTCTCTTTACACCTATCCCGATTCCGTCCCACCACGTTGTAATGTAAAACCCAGAACAGGTCCTTCAATGGCTCCTCTGTAGTCACCGCCATGAAGAACACAAACAACAACAACAACAACAAGAAGCGACCGCCCATCAATCCCAACTGGGCTCAACTCCAACAAGTCCATCTCTCTCACACACACTCTCTCTCCCTCTCTCACTGATTCACTGAACCTAATTTCATCTCTTCTGCTCTGTTGCAGAAACTGAAGACCAACAACCCTTCCAAGCCCAAAGAGGGCAAGAACAACCCAGAAACCGTGTTAGGTAGACCAACACTGTGATTCCTAAAAAGGGTATTTGTATTCTCTCTTTTTGAATGGTTTAACACTTCAAAGGTTCTGCCTTTACAGGGAAGCGCAAAGAGAGGTCCGAAGCGGACTCCAATGTGTCTGCAGACTCTGCACTGTCTGTTCTCATCCCCAGTAACAATGATTCCAGGTTTTAAACATGCCCTTTTGTTGGTTTTTGGGTTTTGTTTCAATTGTGGTGATTTGGTTGTGTTTTGGGTTTTTAGGGTTTTGTGTGTATTTTTAGGGGTTTGTTTGTTCATTGATTGTGTTGTGGTTGGATGAATTGGGCAGTGTGACGGATGCGATTGCAATGGATTGCGAGATGGTTGGTGTGAGCTCTCAAGGGAATAAGAGTGCTCTTGGGAGGGTCACTATGGTACTTATATTGCTTCCTATATGTGTTTCAATTCCTTTGCTGCTTTGAATTGATAATTTGTGAAGTTAGATTAACTGCAAGTGTGAAATGCAAATTGGGATTTTGAATCCATAGAAGTTCATAATTTGTCATTTTTAAACTTATTGTGACTTCGTTATTAGGTATAAAGCATTCACCATATTAAATAAATCCTTTTCCAACGACGAGAAGAAAAAAAAAGAAAAGAAACCAAAATGAAAAGAAAAATGAATATAATTTAATTCCTTGGTGTAAAAACTTCATTCGGTGCGAGCAGAAGTAGCAAATGGAAGAAGGGAAAGAGTGATGCTACTGGAGGTATTGAGAAGCATGTTGGACATGCTCCTAGTGGAGGCAAAACTCAAAAGAGTGCTATAGGCAATTCCTTCATCCAAGAGAACAAGTTTGCTTTTGAATTACGGTTACCATATTACACTTATTTTGCATTACACGAAATATGGACCACTAAAATATAAGCAAGAAAACACTGAGATTGTAGGGTCTTGCCCACCATGAGCTTTTTATGAGCAAAGCAGCAGCCTCAATAATTCAAGTTCCTTTGAAGTCTAAGAGCCATGGTGTATCGAGATAATGTAGATTTTTCCAATTTGTAATATGCTTACTTGAATATGCTCAGTGAGTATTTTTCTAAAATATGAGCATGATATTCTAGTAAACTTACCCTTGAATTTACAAAACGAGCAATAACAACCACAAAGCCTCAATCCCAAATTAGTTGGGGTCAGCCACATGGACCAAATTCTTCCATTGCGCTCGATTTAGTGCAGGCAATGTGACGCAGCGGAGATCTTCTAAACCAGTTGAACGAATCCACGAACAACTCGATCTAGGTCAGAACTTAAGCCAAAGTTCGAAAATTCTTTTATTTCAACCAAAAACTACGAATTACACCCAATAGATCGCTTAAATAGCGAAACCCTAAAATTTGCCAAAAATAGTAAAAAGTCCAAAAAGCCCTAAACTGAAAACTAGACGAAAAGTAGAAACAAACGCCGCAAACGGAAATAAAAACGGAAATTCCTAGTGAAAGTTATAAGAGAAACAAAAGTTTCCTAAAATAGCAAAATTGCCGTTTCGGAGGGCGAAACGATGGAATTTCGCCGAAAAACGTCGTAGTCACAGCATAGTTGTGAGTCGTGATCTCCACGTTGTTTCCAATAAACCCATGCCCCCGAAACGCTGTGAATCATATTTTTCCTATTTTTCCAAGAATTTGCAACTAATTCTTGAACTTCATCATTATCCTATCAAGAATTTGCAAACTAATTCATGGACTTCATTATCCTATCAAGAATTTGCAAGCTAATTCTTGGACTTCATCATTCTCCCCAGGGTGGACAGAATTCGCCCTCGAATTGTCATCATCAGACGTATCCCCATAATAGGGAACAAGATGTTTGACATTAAATACATCAGCCGTGCGAATGTGACTTGGCAACTTCAATCTGTAAGCATTAAGATTAATTTTCTCAAGAACCTCCACATGACCAATCTTCCGAACTGATAATTTGTTGTAATCACCCACAGAGAACCGATCTTTAGTGAGAACTGCCCACATAAAGTCACCCACTTCAAACTCTACGTGACGCTTCTTCCGATCTGCATATTGTTTGTACTTGTCTTCAACCTGTCTGCGCAACTCCTCATGCTCACTGAGACTCATTCGGTAGTGTGATCTATTATGCAGTGACGCACCAGGTTCAAGGTCAATCTGATGTTGAATATCAAGCAATGGTGGTAGTCTTTCTGGCATCTCATCAGGGAAAACATCACAAAACTCCTTCACAATAGGAATTGCAGCTTCAGGAACATCAACATCTCTATCTACCTCTTTTCCCATCAAGATGTAAACTACCTCAGAATCCTGTAATGCATCTTCAAATCTTGCCAAAGACAGCAAGCTGCTAGATTCTTTAGTAGGCTTAACTTTCTCCGAATCCTTGGCGGGTACTAGCACAATCTTCACTCCCTTGAACATAAGGGTGTATTTATTGGTTCTGCCATCATGCACAACTCCCCTATCAAACTGCCAAGGACGTCCCAGGAACAAGTGGCAAGCATCCATAGGCACAACATCACACCAGACTGAATCCTTGTAGTTAGCACCAATAGAAAAAGTCACCAAGGCGCGCTTCGACACCTGCACCTCACCACCCTTCTTCAGCCAAGCTAGCTTGTAGGGCCTGGGGTGTTGTTCAGTTGCAAGGCCCAACTTCTGAACCGCTTCAACTGAGACGATATTCTCGCAACTGCCTGCATCATTCATGAACCTGCACACCTTGCTTAAGATGGTACACTTGGACTGAAAGATGTTATTCCGCAGCCACTCATCATCAGCGATAGCTCTAGGAGTCATACAATAACACCTCACAACCAAGGCATTACCCACATCTCCAATCACGATCTCCTCTTCCGTGTTGTCAGAAGTATCAAAGGTTGGTTCTGCAGTGATGTTGGCCTCTTCCCCTGCGTCTTCCTCTTCGTTCTCAATAAAGAGAGTCTTCTTCCCTTTACATTCTGACTTCCTGTGACCAACTTCGCCACAACCGAAACATCTAATCCCAATAGTGCTAGGTCTGTTCGTGCTACTAGCAGGGTTAATTGCAGCGGTATTACCTCTAGTATTGGTTGTCCCAACACTAACATTACTGGAAGCATTACTCACACCCCGACGCTGTTGTTTTTCCACCAACAATGCTCGTTGGTGCGCTGCAGATAAGGAAGCCGGATCAAACATGTTGACGACATCTTGGATCTGCACCCTCAGTCCACCAATATATCGCGCCACTAATTGGTCGTTAGTCTCCTGCAGTTCGTTTCTAGCGACTAATTGATAAAACTCAGTGGTGTAATCATCTACTGACTTTGCCCCTTGTCTCAGATTATGCAACCTCTGATACATGAGGCGTTGAAAATTATAAGGCAAGAACTCAGCCCGTAAGTGCTTTTTCATCTTCTCCCACGAGGTGATCTTCGCTTTTCCATTCCTATTCCGCATCAACTTTTGTTGTTGCCACCAAGCCATGGCCCTGTTGCGGAATCTGGTCGCAACCAGTTGCACACGCTTGTCTTCGGGCACACCTCTGAATTCTAGGACTTCTTCAAATGACGCCAGCCAGTCTAAGAATTCTTCCGGTTGAAGGGTGCCATGGAATTCTGGGACATCCGTCTTCAACCCAGACTCCCACCGCTTGCGATCATCCTCAACTGCACGCGGCCTGTAGCGCCTCCTCGGTGCCTCAACATACTCATCCTCCCCTTCGGTAGAAGAATCTCCCTCTTGGTTCATCACCAACAGTTCCCTTCGATGGTTACGGACACGATCAATATTTTGACCCAACAACTGATCGATTCTGGCAGTTAATCGTTCTACCACCGCGTCCATGCGTTGGTCAATCAATTGACCAATTTGTCGATTTAGATTGTCACGGTCATACACCTCCTCGATACGCTGCTGGTTCCTCTTCGGCGACATGATTTCTCCAATCACGCTGAAGCAGGCTCGATACCAACTGACGCAACGGAGATCTTCTAAACTAGTTGAACGAATCCACGAACAACTCGATCTAGGTCAGAACTTAAGCCAAAGTTCGAAAATTCTTTTATTTCAACCAAAAACTACGAATTACACCCAATAGATCGCTTAAATAGCGAAACCCTAAAATTTGCCAAAAATAGTAAAAAGTCCAAAAAGCCCTAAACTAAAAACTAGACGAAAAATAGAAACAAACGCCGCAAACGGCAATAAAAACGGAAATTCCTAGTGAAAGTTATAAGGGAAACAAAAGTTTCCTAAAATAGCAAAATTGCCGTTTCGGAGGGCGAAACGATGGAATTTCGCCGAAAAACGTCTTAGTCACAGCATAGTTGTGAGTCGTGATCTCCACGCCGTTTCCAATAAAACCCATGCCCCCGGAACGCTGTGAATCATATCTTTTCCTATTTTTCCAAGAATTTGCAACTAATTCTTGAACTTCATCATTATCCTATCAAGAATTTGCAAACTAATTCATGGACTTCATTATCCTATCAAGAATTTGCAAGCTAATTCTTGGACTTCATCACAATGTGAAGCACACCCTTGATCATTTTTCACTACACCCGGGCCGTTAGGTGGGAACACCACAACATTTATATTTGTTTGATCCATTTCATAAAGAGCGACAAAAGTTTTATGCTGTCTATCAACCTATCGCAACACTCCCCTACTTTCCAAGTATGGATAATGGGCTTGGGACTTCCCTCCCTCATTTTCCAGCCCCATTTTCCGAGTATGGAAATTGGGCTTGGACCTCCGTTCCCTAATTTCCGGGTATGGATAACGGGCTTGGGGGCCCTCCTCCTTTATCCAGACTTGGGACCAACAATGTAGTGAGTACAATGCTCTACATAGGTGAAGTTGCATTTATAAAATGAGCAATAGATTTTAGTAAGGACCAGTCTCATAAGTTCCATAGTGCAGGAAATCACTAGATTATACAAAGCCTCAATCCCAAATTAGTTGGGATCGGCTACATGGATCAAACTCTTCTATTGCGCTCGATTTAGGAATTTTTATTCTTGTTGCGACATGTGCTACTTGATTATCTTGATTAGGAATTGCTGATTAAATATCAGAGAAACTCATCGGCAGTTTTTATTCTAATTGAGAGGCCGCATTCTCCGTACATGAGAGTTCTGGTCAGGTTGCCTGTCTGAGTGAGTGTACTTTTCTTGGTTAATAGCTTCCATTTCTACATATTAATAACCATCTAATCTGCATTTAGACTGATTCGATATCTTAAGCATGAGTGGTTATAGCTACCGTGCTTTTAATGAGTTAATGACTTATTGACTTATTTGTGCAAATTTCATAAATCCCTGTTGAGCAAATGCGACCTACGATCTTTATGCTGGACATAATTCCCAGTGCACACAATCTATTGTGGCTCAGTTGCATAATTTATGGATCTCCTTTTTTGACAATCTTTATATGCGCTTCCTCTAATAGGACAATGGTCCATAAGTTTTGGTGATTAGAATCAACATAGGTATTCTTTTTCCCCACATATATATTATTTTGATATTTTTTATCTGAGTGTGGCGAGTAGTGAACCCTAACTATTTGGTATCTGAGGCTTTGTTTTGTTTCGTTTTTTTGTTTTTGGTCGACTGAGGCTTGCAGCTGCTTATGTTATTTTGCTTTGTGGTTCATCTATGAAGTTGGGGCCGAGTATTGAAATTTAATAAATTTAGGTTGTACATGTATTATTTTATTTTTCAAAATACAATCGCAGTTATGTATTACATACTTAATATAATTGCAAAATTTACCAACTAAAATGATTTAACAGAAAATGTAAGTTCCGATTATACATGAGAAATTTTTGGCTGATAATGTCTTAAAATGGCTACCAAGTTTTATTCGGTGATGGTTTGATGTACATAACATTACTCTCTTTGTAGAAGTGTTGTCAGGTCTGTATTAGTACCTCTAAGGTTGAAAACTCAGGCCAGTTGACCTTATGCCGCGCTTGATTTGGCGTTCCAATATACAATCTGGATCTCTGTCCTAAATATGAAATCATGCTGCCTTTCAACTTGCCAAAAACTAACCTAACCTGACTTTTGGTTTCCTAGAGCACGGGATGATTGGCATTCCACAGGCCATTATTTTGTTCAAGTAATGTGAATTTCTATATGGAATTCGAGTGAACTATACAATAATTTCCAAATATGAGAAGAGCAAAACTAAAAATATGTTCTTATATTGAGGTTTTGGATTCCTGATAGTTCAACGTTTTTGTTAATTTTGATTGGCCTGTTTATTGTAGTTCTTTTTTCTGTTGTTTTTTTGTTCAACAGTATATTTGATGTAGTTCGTTGCAGGTAAATTCATGGGGAAATGTTGTATATGATGAGTATGTGCAGCCGGTGGAGTATGTTGTTGATTTTCGAACTGCAATTAGTGGAATCAGGCCCAGGCATTTGAAGAAAGGTAGATTTTTTTTTTTGTTGTCCCCCCTCTGCAATTGAACAAAAAAGAAAAAAAAAAGATCACCTCACACGAAGCTTCTATTTCCAAGCTTAGTTTTCTCTCAATGACCTAACCATCATTAATGCATCGCAGCAAAGGATTTCTGGGTTGTCCAAAAAGAAGTTGCAGAGTTGATCAAAGGAAAAACCCTTGTGGGTCATGCCTTGCACAATGATTTTAAGGTTGATAAATGCACTTGTCATACTTCATACTGGTTATGTGAAGCGACATTTTATTTGATTGTTTGAAGTGGATTGACTTTATGATAGGTATTGTTGTTAAGTCATCCAAAGAAGGACACAAGGGATACCTCGGAGTATCAGCCTTTCCAGAAGTACTGCTTTAACCTGGCTAGTGAAATCAATAAATGTCTATTACTTTATCCAATTTTCCTAGGTATATTTTACCAAAATTACTGAGTTCTTGAAACAGGGAAGGTCCTACAAGGTCACTTCGGAAGCTTGCCGATGAATTTCTTGGTGTTAAGATCCAGCTTGGGGAGCACTGTTCTGTAAATTTACTAGATACCCTTTTATTATTCATAAAGCATTTAATATCCTCTATTGCTTGATGACCAGAAATCCCAAGTTGGTCTTGTTGAAGCTAACAACTTCAAATTCTCTCAGATTGAAGACGCTCGAGCTGCAATGATGCTCTATCAAAGAAATAAAAAGGAATGGGAGAGAAGCGTCAAAGACCATCTGAGATTCAAGGAAAAGCGCAAAAAATTTAATCGAAAAAAGAGACCAAAAGCCAGAGATGCCACAAATCTGAACAGTATCTCAGCGGTTTCCTTGCATTAGTCACACCAGTGAGAGATACTACGAATGCGCACCATAGCAGCAGAGGCAACTCAATTGTGAATGACACCAAGCGTCATTTGGCGATATTGTCTAATGCACATGCGGAGCACCCGTGAGAAGGCGCTTTGATGATTCTACAATTGGAGGTACACCAAAAGGATTTTTAATCACTTCAATCATTTTAACTTTTTGTTGTATTCATAGTGATATTTCACACACTACTTGGCATCTGATTCATAACATTGTTCATAAAGAAATTAATTTTATCTTATCATGTTTGATTTTGACATTGAACCTTCCTTTCTCATTGTGCACATTTTCTCTTACCATCTAATCTCTATGACCTTGCCTTGCTTTTACATATTCGACGCAATGCTAAACTTCTTGAGCAGATTGTTTTTTGATTCGAATGAAAGCCATTTTGCTTACACGCACCCAGCCTAATTAAAGTCTTTACCTTTGCTAGTTACACATGGTATGGATATGCAGTTTCTTCTTTGTAACATGCAAGAAAACTTTAAAGCTGTCAATTGGCATGATCCAGGCTGGACTTGCCATTCCATGTTTGAATTGAGGTTGCCTGTGGAATGAACATGCATGGATGAGATAGTTTATGAGATTTGATGCTTCTTCCTTTAAAGAGTGCACATGCATACTCTAATGTGATTATATTTTGGTCTGCATGACATGAAAGACGACCACGACAGGCGAGCCAAATATAGAACTGAACTCACTCATCTTCATTCTCCTCGCATTGACCTTCGGACCAACTCACTACATCCTTGTGTTCATGAACTCAAAAATGCATGACATTCTAAATTTCTAATGCCATGGTTTAACCATGGAATCTGTCAGATTGAAACTTATCCAAACTACTTATATTTAAGGACCTCTTTCTGACCTTCCAAGAAAGGGCAGCAATTTGAGTGAGGGATCTTTGAAATTAAATTGCCACTAGCATATGCATGTATGAGAGAAGAGAATCCACTCTATTCTATAAATAGATGCATGCAAGTGGCCATTTGATTAGGGAAGTGCTACGATGACACCGGGAAGTCGTAACGCTTAATATTGTAGGAAAGATAGGTGTTTATCTCGAGCTTACGTATTTTGAGGTTCATAACACAGTTGTCAGTGAAGTGTTGTGTGCTTTGTCGTCTTGTTAGAATGTTATTTTAGAATTTTTTTTATTGAATTAATTCAGATCTCTCTTGATTTATATATTTGATGTGCTGAAGTACATGTTTCCCTTCTTGGATTTCTTGTTGGTTAATTCTCCAAAGTACTCTGTGCCCTTTTGATTCCTTCTGCACTTCTTTTATTTTATTTTAGGGAGTATTTTACTCAAGTCCTTGTATTTGTACGAAATCAATAATTAGTAGAGACTAGAGAGAGAAGATATTATTATTGATTTCTCTCCCTTAATTACAGTACCACATCTTGTGATGATCCCAAGGAATATTGCATTCCAAACTTCTGTAATAATAATATCTAAAACAAACATATGTATGTTTGCATGTGCCACTCGAATCTCTCTACTTAATCTCCCTACTCATTCTTTATAGTTCGCGTGAATAATTGAACATATCTATAATTTATTTGTATGACTATTGATTCTATAAGGATCACACATGGAAATTGAATGAAATTGAATGGATGACTTTATCAAGTGGAAAGAGAAATTTTATAAGATCGCAATTAAGTCAGCTATGTTTTATGGAAGTAAATGTTATGTGGTAAAAAAAATAAATACATAAAATGAATGTACCATAAATGAGAATGTTTAAATAGATGTGTAGTAAAACTCGTAAAGATGGAATAATAAATGAAAGTGATTAGATAACTGACTTTGAGCACTAAACCAATCGGGAGCTATGCAATACACCTCGAAACACATGCACACACATTGTGAGATATATCACACGATGCTCGATGGAGTCTTTGCCCAAAGTGAGTTATCATAGTAAAGTTTCAATAAGAAATACAAAAAATTAAAGAAAAGTAGGAGCATCACTAATTGGCACAAAGATTAGGGAATGATGGTTGCGGTGTTTGAACACTTTCAAAGACGGCCTACAAATGCACACTACTAGAAAATTCGACTCTATAGAAATTTAAGAAATCCGACGAGGTAGGGATTGATCGAAGCTAACTTGGAGCACATTGATTATGAAGGGTTTAAATGATTTGGAAAGCACTTAATTAATTGCACTAAATCGAATGCGATGAAAGAGTTTGATCTATGTAGTCGATCTCAACTAATTTAAGATTGAAACTATGTTGTTGTTGTTGTTTGTCATTGAATGGATGACATTTTTAATACATGCTCCATTTTTTATGAAAGGTTAATAGGGCTTACACACATCTCGATGCATAATTCAAAGGACTTATCTTCCTGTGGTAGTCTGACACTCCCTTCTAGTTAAAAGTTTGCTCGCTAACTGAATTTTTTTGGCTTCTTATAAAAAGATTTAATTTTCTGGCAATGAACTGCTTTTCATGGGCTTAAAACTGCCTGTGGTGGGCACATATTACGTATTGTTTATGCCAGCTTTCTCCATGTAAACGTGGGTACTTCATTATGTCCCAACTTTCCTCCAATCATAATTAGTGTCCTATAAGACTTGTATTAAAAAAAAACAACTAGATTGTAGATATTGAGAGCTACTTGAGAGTTGAAAGAAACACATTGATATACTACTCTCCATGTGGGTTTGGTTTGGGGACAAAGCAAATAAACGTGGGAGGCATGCATGCCAAGTTATATAATGGAAAGTGATTAGGTTTTTCGTAAGGGTAGTGCTAGATGGACTCAAAAAGTTCAGACTCAAACAACCAAAAAGACATAAAGACTCTTAATTCAAATTCATTATTGGTGTTCGGGGTAGAGGGTAATTAGGTATTTTACTTAGATAGATATCTTAAATTATTAATAAAAAAATATTTGGGTCAGGCCTTAAAGAGTTCGAACAGATTTTTTGTTTAATTTGATGTATACATTTGCCATACAAAACAGTTATATATTGAGATGCCCAATCATTCTAGTAAACAACTCCATAACAAATTAATGTAGTTGGCTAAGTTGCAAAGTTTTCGAGCCTCGAGTTTGTTATATTACGGTTATGTCGATTTGATGCCTAATTTTAGATTGGTGCATGTACGAGTTAGAGTATGAGTTTATTTAGGGTCTCTTAATTGGATTATGAGTATGCTTATGTGAGTCTATAAATTAATTAGAGTTAACCTCCGCATTGTAATTAACGAGTTTATTAGAGATTAATAAAGTGTGTCATTGTGGTGTCTCTAAACCTAACTGTATGAAGTATACTAGAGCATTTAAAGTGCATATTTTTAAAAATAAGTACAAAATTGTAATGCCTAATCAAATGAGAACCACACATAATCAGACTTTCTCATATCAACTAAGTGGGTAGCTCACTAGTTTTATTGTCACTTATATAAAAAGTAAGGGGTTCTACTTTCAATGGAGACGAGTTAGTTTCTTTCTTATAAAAAATAAAAATAAAATAAAATTAGACTTTCTAATAATTTTATTTGAAGACGATGAACATAATTTTGTTATTTTTCTTTTTTTCTTTTTGGATCAATCCACGGATATTCGGACTCACCCCGAGTCGTGCCCCATTCTGGGGCGCCCACAACATTGAATTTTTCATTCTCAGGGCTCGTCAAGACTACTAATTAAGGAGCTACGAGCCGCATCCGCTCGCATTGGCAAACCGTTAGTAAAATCTTGTTATCTTATAAGTAACAGAGTAAGATTTGCCATATTTTGATATGAAATTTCCAAAAGAGATCTTTGCTTTGCTTTGTTGTTCCAAAAGAGTATTGTCCAATCAATCTCCATAATAGTATCAAATCATTTTTTTTTTTTTTTTTTTAAAGGGAGCATGGTACATTGCCTTTTCTTCTTTATTTCATGGGCATGGCCCATCCCTCACGTATTTACTTTTCATGGGCATAAAACCGTGTTTTGGGGATTGTTTTTGCTCATTTTTTTTTCTTCAACACACACACACACACATGACACACAGTCCCCAACTTTTCTCTAATGATTATTACTGTCCCTTGAGACTTTTGTGCATTATTAAAGAGCATAAATGCCTAAACTCATTAGAAGGTACCAAGAAACACAGTGACATACCCTCCATGTGAGTTTGGTTTGGGGACAAAGCAAGGATAAGTGGGGAGCAACCAAGCAATTCACATGGCACCAAATAATTCTCTCTCTCACCACACACTTTCAAATTCTCAACTCCCCCCACTATACACACCCGCTCCAACCTACACTGCCTTTCTACATGTTCTCATCTCACTAAAAGACCCCTCTCACATGTACCTATACTGCCACTAGGTATAATATTCATTACCTCATTGAGGCATTTATATATTCAACACCTGGAGGACTAAAAGCTGTCAAAATTGTGGAGATTAGAAAAGATCAAATGATGAACACCCATGTTAGAATTCTCGATTCTGAAGATGGGTTTTCTATTCTGGATCGATTGGTTGAGGATTGGTGGTGGAGATTCTAGTTTGAAGTGGGGATATAGTGCTGGAGAGAGAGAGAGTATGTGTGTGTATTTTTTTTAAGCAATGCTACATTGATGCACTCAAAAGTGGCACTCTTAGTCACTCACCTGTTTGGTAACCGTAGATATACTATAAAATCTGTGCAATACACGTTGAAATATGTGCAAACGCATCTCAAAAAACTTCATGTGACTTTTTTTTGGACTATAGTACTCAAAACTTTATCTTTTAGCAAGTAATGCGGCTAATGACTCATCCATCTTGCAAGAGATTCTTTGAAATAGAAGTGATTTTTAAGTGTCGAATTTTTTCCTTGTGGTATTTGGCATCAATAGCGTCGACTAATCCACGATTAGTCTGTCTATCAAACCTCCAATGATGGGCGACTTTTTTATTGGGGGTGTGAACTATTCCATGTCAGGACTAATCGACTACTCTAAACTCGAGCAGTAATCGACCTCATAAAAGGCCATTACCTTTCTCAATGGATAAAACTCCACTAATAGGGCTTGAACTCGATACCAATTCTTAAGGAGCCCGATTACCGAGCCACTCGAACCGACCATTCATTAGTAAATTAAGAGGTGAATCTCAACTCAGTTTGTTCCATTCCCTAGACTCAAAATGAGACTTGCTTAAAGTACTTAATCTCTTACCACTCGAACCAACTGATTGTTTGGAAAGAAAGATATGTTTGTTAATGTTGTGGGTGTGGGTGTGTGTGTGTGAGGGGATTATTATGGGGAAAATACTAGAATGACACCTTAAGTGACACCGTGGGAGGTGGATCCCATGTAAAAATGAGTGCGCAAAATAGTTCATGGTGCATGACACGCGTGGTGTGTATCTCGAAGCGCGCACGACGACTCCTATGAATGTGGACCAGCACGCCACGTCACATTTTTACGTAAGACTCACTTGCCACGTCATAGAGGTATCACTTGAAGTGTCATTAAATGTTTCGTTCTAACATTTTCCTTATTATTGTGCTAATTATTGTAAGTGCAGAAGCCAAAGGAGACGGTCACATCGGCACGTGGTTGCTGATTCTGCCAGTTATTAAACAAATGCGACTTTCCAGTAAAACCGTTGAGGGCCAACCTCCCCTACCAGCTGTTGCTAGCTGTCCCAATCCAATCCCCCCATGTGACCCTTCCTTCTCCCCCTCTTTGGGGTCCTAATGTCACACACACCACCCCCAACAACAACAACAACAATAACAACCCCTCTAACAAGTTTTAATGTGCACAACATTACAACTCTAGCTAATTGTTGTTAATATTGTTGCTCATTAATACCATCCCTTTTTAACATTCCTAACAAGAGAGTTTTTAGGAGAGATTTGTTAGGAGACTGTGTTTGTTGTTGGTTGCCTTGTTTGTCTAATTGTCTCTTTTATCTACTCTTCTCTTACATAGAAGATATAGATATATTGTGTGCTCACACATTATGGCACAGTTACCTCCCAAAGTCCCAAACATGACAACATCAAATTGGCCTAATTTCACTCACCAAATTAGACTACCCTCATTGCCCACCACCCTACAACAACAGCCATCATGGGTGGATGAATTCCTCGACTTTTCATCGGCGAAGCGGAGCGCCCACCGGAGGTCGGTAAGCGACTCAATTGCCTTCCTCGAAGCGCCATTGATCGAAGAATGTAGGAATTCTTCGTCGGGTTTAAGACACGGCGACGGAGTTAACAACGAGTTCGACCGCTTGGATGATGACCAACTTATGTCAATGTTCTCCGATGAATTCTCCGGTCCAATGCCTCCACAACAACAACAACAACAACTCTCTTCCTCGACGAACCCTTCTAGTCCGTCCGATCACAACAGCATTAATGAGGAGAAGCTCACGCCGTCAGATCAAGTTCAAGAGGTGGACAGCTCTTGCAAATTAGAGCCATTAGTCCCTCCACCTAACAACTCCACAAATAATGGTGAACCAAACATTATTGATCCTAAGAGGGTTAAGAGGTGTGAAATTCAATAAATATGCATGCCCATGTTGGCCTATTGGTCATAAATTGCATTAATTGTGATTTGGTACTGAATTCTGATACTTGGGCTTTGTGTTCAATTAGGATCTTGGCCAATAGGCAGTCAGCGCAGCGGTCACGGGTGAGGAAACTTCAGTACATTTCTGAACTCGAGCGCAGTGTGACTTCATTGCAAGTAATTTCATCTTAACATTTATAATTCTTCAATGTTTGCTCTTATTATTTTTTTTCCATGAATTATGTGTATATATGTATGTGTAGCTTGATTTCATCTTCATATATAAATTGATTGGCTCTTTGTTAATTTAAACTGTGGAGTGAAGACTGAAGTATCGGCACTGTCGCCTAGAGTCGCATTTCTAGACCATCAAAGATTGGTTCTCAATGTGGATAACAGTGCTCTTAAGCAGAGAATTGCAGCTCTTGCTCAAGATAAGATTTTCAAAGATGGTAAGTGCTTAATTCATTGCTTGTAAATTAATTTGCTTAATTAGCCAAATTACCAATGGTATAGTTGAAGAATTTACTTCATTTTACGCATGAAATCAACTGTTATCTTTTCGAATTGATATCAGATTTTCGATTATTTTCATAGACAACAATTAATTATTAGCAAATATATTTTAGGCCAATTCCTATTTTTGATAAAAAAAAACCAACATATATATATATATGACTCCAACATAAGTCGAACTAACTCAAGACCTCCTTTAACCTTTCAGCAAGTGACGACTCATCTCTTACTATAGATGCTTGGGCAAATTAATTTTAGGGTAATTCTTAACCCTTGTAAGAACATTATTTGACATCAAGAAGAGCTAGCTTAGTACTGAATATTAAGTCAACGGTTGGAGTAATCCGGAGTCCTTGATTAAAATTATAGCGGGGCCGAGTCGACTCAGCGGGAAATCGGATCAGACTAACTGAGTCAACTCATAGTTATTTTTCTTTGTTAACACTGTTTCATATACATAATGTACATTCAGCATGTGACATTGTTAAGGTAGAAGAAATAATTAAATTGATGAATTAATGCATGCAGCTCATCAAGAGGCACTGAAGAAGGAAATAGAGAGACTAAGGCAAGTGTATCATCAACAAAGTCTAAAGAAGATGGGAAGCAATGCACAACCAACTACTACTACTGATCACCACCACCACCACCACCACCACCAACACCACACACAATTACAAGCAAATTGCCCTGACAAGGAACAGCTTCTTAACTGATCAAGAGAGAGAGAGAGACCAATCAATCAATATGTTTGTGTGTGCATGGCACTGCAAATGCTGCTATAGCTGCTGCTGCTGACCTGATGAGCATTCATTCACGTGTGTAGTCCCCACCATCTCAACCGTGCATGTATGTATGTAAGGGGCCTATCTGATCTCCACTGTCAAGTTATTATTTGACAGGAAAACCACACGTGGATTTCTGATTTTTTTTTTCTTCAAGGGCTGGGTTTTTTTTTTTTTTTTTTTTTTTTGTAATTTATGGACAGTAATTCTTTGTATTTTATTTTTTTCCTTTTTTTGTAATTTATTTTGGGGAGGGAAGAAAATGGTGGGAATGTATGGAGTGGTGTTTCAGATGTCTAATATTTGTTGTAACTTAATTTTCAGTGTTCTTTTTCTCTCTTTCTTTTTGCAATTGTAATTGTTGTGGAGTATGGATCACAATGCATGTACACCAACATATTGTGTAGTCATGTAACTTGTATTTCTCACTTAATAGTACCTCAACTTATCTATGTATTGTCATGTTACTTGTAACCATTTCCAATGTACACTAACTACTCTTCCATGTATTGTCGAATTACTTGTAATGTGTTGTATGACGTGGGGTATATGTGTTACTTTTACACATTGTATAAAGTACATTTATCATCATCATCAAATGACCTATATAAAGGGCGCTAACCTCATTGTAAAAACACACCAAGTTGGATGAAAACATCTCATTCGAACTATCTCATTTCTTTTCTTCTCTTTTGTAGTAGTAGTTTATATTAGTAAAAGTTTTTAGTCTTCTATTTCCTTCTTTAGTTTTTAGCAAGTTCCAACTCAATTTACAACACGTTATCAGCATAAGCTTACTCTAGCATTAAGGAGATCTTGAAGTTCAAGAAGGCTTATTAAGGAGACAAAGTTAGGAAGGTATAACTTCTGTTATTTAAATAAGTTCAATATATTTCTATATTATCATGGCTGCTTCCTTTTATTATATGCACCACTTCTATATGCATACTTTATTCATATACTATGCATTATAACGTCACCGATTGCGAAAGTATGCTCTGTAGTTACATCTTGTATGATCTTATATATCAGAAATCAAAAGTTACTATGTGACATAACTAGTTTTCTCGCTATAATACAAACGATTAATTATGCTCTATTCTTGATTTTTTATATTGCAAATAATGTTATGAGTTTGGGTTGATAGTGAGTAAACCTTATCCCCGGTAAAGCTAAACATTGAAAGGGAGACGGGTTATCCCGTTCGAGGAGGCATGGCTTTAAGTAGACTTCGTCTCGCAACCCAACCTGGAGGTTGTCCCACCAACTCATACAAGTAGTACATTTTGCATATTAATAATCAAGTTATGAACATATATTTAATCGTATATTATTTATTTTATATAAAAGAGAAAAACTATTTACTCAATTTCTTGACATATTTTCGACTATGACAAACCTTCAAAAACTTGAATTTGTTGCTCTTGATATCACTAGAAATAATTATTTGTCATGACAAATGGATGTTGAGATACATCTCCAAGCTAAAGACTTAGGAGAAACTATTATAGAAGGAAATGAAACATTAACGCAAGATCGTGCGAAAGCACTGATATTCATTCGCCATCATTTCCATGAAGGTCTGAAAAGTGAGTATCTCACTATAAAAGATTCTTTCACATTGTGGTTAAACTTGAAAGAGCGATATGATCACCAAAAGACGGTGATATTTCCAAAAGCTCAAAACTACTGACTGAATCTTAGGCTACAAGATTTCAAAATAGTCAATGAGTATAACTCCACCATGTTTAATATTACATTTCGTTTGAGGTTGTGTGGAGAAAATATATCTGATGAGGTAATGATGAAAAAAAATATTCAGTACTTTTCATGCCTCGAATCTGTTGTTGCAACAACAATATCGAGTGCGTCAATTTAAAAAGTACTCAAAATTAATTTTGTCTCATGGTGGCTGAACAAAATAACGAGCTTCTATTGAAGAACCACAACTCTCGTCCAACTAGTTCTGCTTTAATTAATGAAACAAATGCAACATCCTATAATGACCATAAAAACGATCAAGGAAAGAAAAACCACGAACGTGGAAATGACAATCAGCAAAGATTGTGGCAAGCCCTATTCAAAATTTCGTGACAATAAGTTCCAAGATAAATGGAATAAGAATGACGCCATTCAGAATAAGGGGAAAAATACTGCTGAAAAAATGGGCATGCTCGTAATAATGACCAACCATGTCATAGGTGTGGTCTAAAAGGCCACTGGGCTCATTTATGCCGCATGCCTAATCATTTTATTGATCTTTATCAAGCATCCTTAAAGGAGAAATGCAAAATAATTGATATGAACTTCAGTGTCGGAGATGACTCGTCGGACATCAATTATATGGATGTCCTGAATCTTCATGATGATCCAAACACTAATCTCGATATTTTTAATGATCATATGTAATGATTTTCAATAATTTTATGTACTAATTTTTGTTATGCTTCTTAGTTATATGTACCAGTTTCTTATTATGAATGAAATATGACTATTTTTCTAATTTACTAAACATTATTTGTCTAGATGGATCAACAAATCATGTGTTCAAATCATGAATCAAATAAGAGCGATATATGTCTTGCCGATTGTGCTACAATGCACACAATCCTTAAAAACAAAGAATATTTCTCCAATTTGAACTTAGCTGAGGCTAATGTTCAAACAATATCTGACATCTCCAATTTGATTAATGGCTCTGGAAGAGCAAATATTATGTTTCCTGGGGGAACAACAATTCACATTGACAATGCCTTATACTCTGAAAAATTCAGAAGAAATTTACTCAGCTTTAAAGATATTCGACAAAATGGATATCACATTGAAACCATGAATGAAAATAATAGAGAATTTCTCTATGTCACATTGGTTTCAAATGAGAAAAAAAGTGTTAGAAAAATTATCAGCTTTATCATCTGGATTATATTTTACTCATATAATGCATGTTGAAATGAATGTCGTTTTAAATAAGAAAATTAATGATCTAAAGACATTCATTTTATGACATGACCGACTTAATCATCCAGGATCATCAATGATGCGAGAAATAATTAATAATTCGCATGGACATCCTTTAAGGAGTCACAAAATATTTTCAGCTGGTGATTATAATTGTGCTAGTTGTTCTCAAGGTAAATTGATAGTTCAACCATCCCTGAGTAAAATTGTTGTGGAATCCCCAGTTTTCTTAGAACGCACTCAGGGAGACATATGTGGACCTATTTATCCTCACTGTGGACCATTTAGATATTTCATGGTTTTGATAAATGCATCAACTAGGTGTCACATGTTTGTTTGTTTTCGACCTGCAATGTTGCATTTGCTAGACTTTTAGCACAAATCATTAAGTTAAGAGTACAATTCCCTGACAACTTAATCAAGACCATCTGTCTTGATAATGCTGGAGAATTTCAATCTCAAGCATTTAAAAATTATTGTGCATCTATAGGAATTACCATTGAACATTCTGTTCCAGACGTGCATACCCACAATGGTTTGACAGAATATCTGATCAAACACATTCAATTAATTGTTAGGCCTTTAATCATGAGAACTAAGTTATCAACTTCAGGTTAGGGACATGCAGCCTTTCATGCAGTATGTATCATTCGTTATAGGCCTACTATATACTATGAACATTCCCCCATGCAACTCATTTTAGGTCAACAACCAGATATTTCACACTTGAAAATTTTTGGTTGTGCACTGTATCTTCATATACCACCTCCCAATAGAACTAAGATGGGTCCACAATGAAAACTTGGGATTTATGTTGGATTTAACTCATCGTCCATTATAAGATACATTGAGCCCTTAACAGAGAATTTATTTACTGCACGTTTTGCTGATTATCACTTTGATGAAACAACTTTTCCACCATTAGGGAGAGATAAGAAGTCAATTCAAAAGGAATGACGCGAAATTGCTTAGAATGTATCAACTTTATCACATTATGATCTACGCACAAATCAGTGTGAACTTGAAGTTCAAAAGATCATTCATTTGCAACAAATCGCAAATCAAAATACCTAATGCATTTACTGATGCAAAACAAGTGACAAAATCACATATTCCAGCTGTAAATGCTCTTGCAAGAATTGATGTATCTGTGCAACAAAATGTACAAGAACCAACGAAACGCTTAAAGCGTAGAATACCAGTTAGTTCAAAGGATACAATTCCTCGAAAGAGGAAAACGGGAGTAAAAATAAATACAAATCAAAATACACTTGAGAAAACACAAGAATCATTTGATAAGAATTTGTAAGAACAAGTTGACTCTGACGAGGAACAACTGCCTCTAGAAAAAGAGGAAAAATATGAAAATAATGAGATCTCAATAAATTATTTGAACTTAGGTAAGATTTGGGATCAAAATAAAATTGTTTCTGATGATATATTTGCTTTCAATGTGTCATTGAAATATGTGAAAATGATGATGATCCAGACCCACAATCAGTGGATGAATGTTGAAAAAGACATGATTGGCAAAAATGGCAAGAGGCTATCCAAGCAGAGCTAGACTCGTTAAGGAAACGAGAGGCTTTTTGAGTGATTGTTCAAACGCCTGATGGTGTAAAACCTGTTAGATAGAAATGAGTAGTTGTACGAAAGAGAAACGAAAAAAAATGAAGTTATAAGGTACAAAGCAAGACTTGTAGCTCAAGGTTGCTCACAAAGACCTGACATCGATTATGAGGAAATATATTCTCCTGTTATAGATGCAATCACATTTCGGTTCTTGATAAGCCTTGCGGTTTCTGAGGGGCTTGATATGCATTTAATGAATGTTGCTACAACACTACAAAAAAATGGTTATTTAGAAACATAATTAGCAACAGAATTTAATTCCGTTGCTAAGAATAAATGGTTTGAGATGGAATAATTCAAAGACGGAATAGAGAGAGATCAGAGACGAAAATAGAGACGTAATAGAGACGAAATTAAATTGCTTCTAAAAAAATGGTGCCAACATTCCCACCAAAAGTTTAGTTTTTTATAACCGTCCATTACATCTCGAGATTTGTGCGTGCTTTGATGCAGACGATCGAAAAATGGGAACGGGTGTTAACTCCCTATCTCAACCGATTCTCTCATCCTCGCACTCTCTCTTCCTCGTCACTCTCTCTTCCTCATCGAATCCCCCGATCCGTTCAACTCTCTCTCTCAATCGATTCTCTACACCGTCAACTCTCTCTTTCTCTTACCGAAATCTCTCCCCCAAACCCTGAAATCTCTGCACCATCTGTCGGAGGTTGGGGCCTCTGCCGTCGCTGCAATTGAGACTGCGAGTTTTTGTGGTGTCTGTCATATGTCGTGTCGTCTGCCGTCGCTGCCTCCAAAGCCCTCGCCGTCTGCAGTCGCTGCCTCTGAAGCCCTCGCCGTCTGCCGTCGTTGCCTCCAAATGAAGTCGTCGCTGTATGCAATCGCTGCCTCTAAAGCCCTCGCCGTCTACCGTCGCTGCCTCTGAAGCCTTCGCCGTCGCTGCTTCTGAAGTCATCGCTGCCTGTGAAGCCATCGCCGTCGCCCGTCGCCGCCTTCTCTCTGGTTCGGCGCTGTCATCGTTGCTTGTGAAGCCGTCACTGCTTTTCGTCGCTGTCGTTTACTCTGTCCCTCGTCGTCGTACAATGGACACCCAGGTGAGATAATCCCTCCATTGACATACCCTTTTCGGATTTTCCCTTGTTTCTCTCTAGCTTTTAAGAATTCGATCATTTTTTTATAATTCAGATGGTGAAAATTTGTTTAAGTGTTAATCGATATTATGGTTTTCTTATTTTTGGAGATTTCATTGGATACCTAGGTAAGATAATCCCTCCATTTGAATACCTATTTTGATGTTTTCTTGTCTTTCACTAGTTTGTGAGATTTTGGTGAGTTTGTGTGGTTCAGTTGGTTATAATTTGTTGTTGCTTTGATGGGTACTTAACAGGTTGTAGTGAACATTTTTTATCGATTTAATATACATCAAGGCTTATGTTAACAAGCTTTTTTGGATCACCACAATTATAAGAATGTCGTATTAGGATTTATTTTGGAAGTGGTTTGATGTGTAGTGTAAGAGCTCCAAGTGGTTTATGCATCTATTTAGGCAATGAGTTCAGTTAGGAACAACGGAGAAATGTAGCCTCAAAACCAGAGAAAACATGGAAACTTTGAATAGCTGCAAAGTTAGGGTTCTCTTTAATTGAAACTTAGAGGGAAAAAAATAAGTTTGGGAAAAGGTTTGGTTTATAACTTTATATGACTATGAAGTTGTAAATAATCTTTAAAATTCTAAAGTGGAACTTGTAAGTCTCTTTGACATGATATTGTTCTACGTCATTGCTTTACTTGTTAAGGAGTGAAATGGTAGAAATTTAAAAATATATGTGTAAGTACATTAAAGTGTTATGGGAATGCATCTTTTATCAATGTACCGTATGATAAAGACCCATATGAACACCCCTACAAGTCTCTCAATTACACTCTTATATTGTTGCTTTAAATATGCATTGCCCTGAAAATGTCCCATTATTCTCAAAAGAGGCTATATATATTTGTCTTATAGTTGTCTAAGCATTTGACAATTGTAAGTTTTTTTAATATCTTCCCAATCTTTGGAAAGTGAATTTTAGTGATACCACCCCTGTGATGGATGTTGCTAGGATCAACCTATTTACGAAATCTTGATTTTCCATTTGGAGATATGGCTCTATTTGTAAGTAGTTTTTTTTAAAGGAATGATAAATAGAAAACGTGATGGTTATATGTAATTATACCCATGGGAGAGGGAGTTCAATTCTTCTTATTTTAATGCTAAAAGCTATATGTTGATCTCATTGCACCTATTACAATCTCCAGAATCTTGTTAATAACTTGATCTTAATTTTCAAAGGACTAAAGCAAAGTCAGTAGTGTATGTGTTGTTTTTGTTTTGTTTCAGTGTTTGTAAGGACTTGTTATGCATTTTAATGAAACACAGGGAATTGCATCTTTCTCATTCTTGTGCACAGAGGATGACAAAAGTTTTCAAGAGATGGATGATTCCAGAAGGGTATTGTTGGAAGTCGGTACCGAATCATCATAAAGTCTACTACTGGCGCCAATGACAGGTACGCATGACTAATAAATGACTTAGGATTTATATAAGTTTTTCAATGTCTCGTAACAATTGCATTCACCATTTTATAAGTATATTTTAGATGAGATGACATGATTCACGAGGATCTCATTCGTGCGACGCACTACAAGCATGCAGGCACCAGGTACATCGCATTGATGCATAAGTTAAAGAAGAATCGTGTGCAGCCAAACTTTGTTACAGATGAGGCGTGGAGGAGATACTCGGAGTACTAGGAAAGCGAGGACTTTCTTGCCAAGTCTAGGCAGACGTCTATGAATAGAAACACTGAGGTCGAAGAACCTAGGACTGGACCCTTGAATCATGGTGGTGGCTCGATGTCATTTGTGACTACCAATGAAAGATTGGTAAGTGTTTTTTACACTCTTGTTTATTTTTTTCATTTCTACACTTGTTCACTATGCCTGTGTTTGCTTTCAATCTTGTTTTTCTTTTTAATTTCTTACAAATCGATGCTAGTTTAACTCATTTGCATTATACATATCTCATTCACTTCAGTTCATTTCACTTCTATGCAATTGATTTGTGTTTGACGAATATAAGTGCGCCGACCAACTAGTAATTGACATATTTAACATTTTTATAACTTTTGTATACAGACTAATACATCCAAGATGCCACGTACCATGAATGAATTGTATTTGCATCTCCACACCATAAATCACGACGAGGTGACATTCATTGATACTAGATCGGAGCGGTTCTATGTAAGTATAGAAATACGAGCGAAATAGTAGTAAGTTTACTTTAAAGCATATCATTTAAGTTGTTTATTGTTGATCCATGCAGGATAGGCTCCAGATGAAACGTCAGGAGCTGACAGAGGCTACATTGGACTAGCCGGTGGATGATGAGGCGGTGTACTATAATGTGGCGAGTGAGTGTCCCAGAGGACGTGTCTACGGTCTCGGGTCGCTAGGGAAAAAGAAGAGAAGATATGCAGATCCCGGTGCTAACACATCCCAGTTGCCGGAGATGGTGCCACGCTCAGAGTTCGATATTGTTGCCGATCAATTACGACATGTTGTGGCGTTTATGTAGAGGCAATTCGGGATGACCATGGACAGAGCAGGCATATCTCAACCACAACCACCACCACCACCACCTCACGAGCAGCAACAGCCGCTGCAAACAGATCCCGCTAATCCACCACAATAACAAGACAATGTCGATCGGGAAATGCAAGATTGGATTACGTGAGATGAACAACTTGGTGATACTTAAGTATTTTTCTTGTTGTTTGCGTAGCTTTGAGATGGTAATTTTGCTTTTGTAGATATCTTTTATAGTTGTTTATAGAACTTTTACATTGATAGTTCTTTTTGTGCATATTTAGAGGATTGGAGGTTTTTTGTAGTTGATGTTGAACAATAGGATCGGTGGTTTTTGTGGATACGAAGGTATTTGTAAAATTTATTATATTTGACAAGCTATCGTGGATATATAAATCATTTTTAATGTCGAATTGTACATTTTTTCCCTCATTTGAATCTTTCTTGTTGATATATATTGTTGGTGTATGTATGTCAAATTCTAATTTTTGGGGGATGTTAGCACCCCTAAGGAGTTATTGGACGGGGTGCAGGCGATGGAGCAGGTCCTGTGGTTGTACTTTTCAAGTTTAGAGGTTTTGGAAAACTAATTGGAATCTTCTTAGTAGTGAACTAAATAATTGAGCGTACAAATGGAATTGAGACGGATTAGCAACGAAATTCATAGATTCTGTTGCAATTCCGTCTCTAATTGTCGAGGAAATAGCCGTGACAAACTGGGTAATTCTAAATTTAAACACGGAATAGAGACGAATCAGCAACGGAATGCATAAATTCCGTTGCTAATCGGTTGCTGATTAGCAACGAATCAGACACGGAATGCAACTAGAACCATCCAGTCAGGGAAAAATTTCATTACTGTTCCGTTTCTAAATCCGTCTCAAACTTATCTCAAACCCATCTCTAATCAGCAATGGAACATATTTCCGTTGCCGACTAAATTAGCGTTGACAGTTTCAGAGACGGAATTGAGTTCATCTCTGTTCCGTTACAGAATATAGTTAGAGACGGAGTTTATACCAATCAACAACAAAAATTTCCGTTTCTGATCAACTATTTTTTGTAGTGTAACATATCTGTACGGATCCCTAGACAGTGAGATATATATGAGAATCCCTGAAGGATTTGTAATATCCAACAACAACAACAACAACATAGCTTCAGTCCCAAATTAATTGGGGTCGGCTACATGGATCAAACTTTTTCATTGTGCTCGATTAAGTGCACGCCCGAATGTTTATATACGTTTGATCCATTTTATGAAAAGTGACAAAAGTTTTACGCTGGCTGTCAACCTATCGCAACCTTCATCCATTTTCCAAGAATGGAAAATGTGCTTGGGGCCTCCCTCCCCCACTTTTCGGGTATGAAAAGTGAGTTTGAGACCTCATTTACTCATTTTTCGGTATGAAAAAAAAAGAGCATCAGAGTCATCCTCCTTTATCCGGACTTGGGACCGGCTATAAAATTACATAGGTCTTTGTACAAATTGAAACAATCCAGACGAATGTGGTACAAACGTCTTAGTGATTATTTACTTAAAAAAGAATATGACCGCTTTACCTATGTGTCTTCATTAAAAGATCATCGATAAGATTTGTAATTATTGCTGTATATGTTGATGATTTAAATATAGTGGGAAACCACGACGACATCGTTAGAACATCCGAATACTTGAAAAACGAATTCAAGATGAAAGAACTTAGAAAAACAAGACTTTGTCTTGGTTTGCAAATTGAACATTTTTTCAAGTGGAGTACTTGTCTATCAATCAAATTATATTGAAAAAATATTAAAAGGATTTTATATAGACAAGGCATGTCCATTGAGCTCTCCAATGGTTGTCAGATCACTTGAATTGGATAAGGATCCATTTCAACCTCATGAAAATGATGAAGAGCTACTTGGTCTCGAGGTACCATATTTAAGTGCAATTGGTGCACTTATGTATCTTGCAAATTGTACAAGACCTGAGATTGCTTTTACTGTCAACCTACTTGCAAGATACAACTCTTCACCAACTCGAAGACATTGGAATGGTGTTAAACATGTTTTCCGATATCTTCGAGGAACAAGTGACATGAGTTTATTTTACTCGAGAGGGGTAAAACTGAATCTCTAAGGTTATGTTGATGCTGGATTTTTGTCTGATCCCCACAACCCATTCTCAAACGGGATATTTATTCACCTGTGGTAATACTGCTATATCATGGAAGTCAGTAAAACAAACTATGGTTGCTACTTCTTCTAATCATTTTGAAATACTTGCAATTTATGAAGCAAGTCGTGAATGTGTATGGTTGAGAAACATGATTGAACATAGTGAAGAATTATGTGGACTGCCTTTAATAAAATATTCTCCAACCATATTATATGAAGATAATGCAACATGTATCACACAATTAAGTGAAGGATTCATAAAAGGGGACAGAACAAAATATATTTCACCAAAATTCTTTTATGCATATGAGCTTCAGAAGAATTGTGAAATTGATGTCAAGCAAATCCGATCGAGTAATAATCTTGCTGATTTATTCACAAAAGCCTTACCAACTACGGCATTTAAAAGGCTTACATAAGGTATTAGTTTGCGTAAACTTAAGGACATTGCAAGTAAAGAAACTGAACAAGTCTCACATATGTTCACATGAGGGGGAGTTATTGATTAGTGTATTGCACTCTTTTTCTCTTAGCTATGGTTTTATCCCATTGGGTTTTCCTGGCAAGGTTTTTAATGAGGCAATCTTAACAATATTATACACATCTTAATATTTATGAGAATAGTGTATTCTTTTTCTTTTACTATATATCTTCTTACATGGTTTTTCTTAATAGAAGTTTTAACGAGGCATAATCTCTAAGCAAGTGTCATCCAAGGGGGTATGGATGACCATACATGTACACCAACATATTGTGTAGTCATGTAACTTGTATTTCTCACTTAATAGTACCTCAACTTGTCTATGTATTGTCATGTTACTTGTAACCATTTCCAATGTACACCAACTCTTCCATGTATTGTCAAATTACTTGTAATGTGTTGTATGACATGGGGTGTATGTGTTACTTGTACACATTGTATAAAGTATATTTATCATCATCACCAAATGGCCTATATAAAGGGTGCTAACCTCATTGTAAAAACACAACAAGTTGAATGAAAACATCTCATTCCAACTATCTCATTTATTCTCTTCTCTTTTTTAGTAGTAACTTATAGTAGTAAAAGTTCTTAGTCTTCTATTTCTTTTTCTAGTTCTTAGCAAGTTCCAACTCAATTTACAACAGTAATGATCCTTTTTTTTCTAGTTATTTTTGTTTTTGGTGCCTTTTTTTTTGAAGTGAAATAAAAATTAATTTCATTAATTATCAATGGCTCGATACATGACTAGACATAGAATCGATCGCCCTAATAAAAATACATAGATTTGCACCTTAATTAGGCATTTTGAAAAAAAAAAAAAAAAACCAAAAGTGATAATTAACATCCTGTTCTTTTTTTTTCCTTTGTATTTTGTATATATAATCGGAAGAAAAATTTGTAAAACTAGCTATATAATAAGAAATGGTAATTAATTTTCATGTTTAACAATATAAAAATTACAAAGATCAAACAAATCATGCCAAAATAAACTTAAATTGAGAGTTGAAACATATATCACTAGCCATATTGTTGTCTCCAGAACAATCTCTACATAATTGTTGACAAAATCTCAAAATCTTTGATCTTCTAACCCTAAAACTCTCATGAAAAACTGTTTATAATCGGTATTGCCACATGTCGAAATTGTATAGGAAGTTGCAATAATTAGTAGTAATAAGAGAAACTAAATGAAACCACTCAAAACTACACTAGAACAATTTCGGTATTTAATAGAGATTTTTAAACCCCTATTAAAGGGGGGTGTTATTAAATAATACATAATTGATATGAGTTTTAAAAAACATCTATGTAATATATGTATTAAAAATTAAAACATAACACATTTTCACATGACATTTAATAACACTTTATTTAATAAGAGTTTTAAAACCTCTATTAAAGGCCAAATATATTCTAGTGCTAATAAGTCAAGTACATTTATATTGAGAAATTAAATGTGACTGTTCAGTTATATATAGAAGTGCAGTGCTTTAATATTGTTAGATCAATTTATTATGGTTGGTGGCTTAAATCTTGTTTTGAAGTAGGGAGGAGTGCACCTATTGGTTCCCTGTCTTCTTCAATATAAGTCACCTTGGCCTCAACTACCCTAATTTACTTCCCTTACTTTTAAGTTCAGCCAAATAAAAACTTAAGAGAGAAATATCTCCACGTGCTTTTTTTTTTTTTGCTTTTATTGTTTTGTCAATTGAACTCTTCTTATTTAGACTTTATGTGATTCCCATGGTCATTAATTTTCAAAGATACATTCTATCCATCTAACAACAATTTTAACATTTGCCACAAGAAAATTTGTTTTCTTATCACTGCTTAGTTCATTGTAAAAATTATTGACTTTTCTACCACTGTTTTAATCAAAATAAACTAATTCCAGTAATTTGATGCGCGAGACTTCAATAATTTTCCACTGTTTCAGTTATATTTTTATGTAAGTCCATATTTGAGATTTTGAAGAATTATGTATGTATCAGTGCAGCCTATATGTTAAGGAAATTGAATATTGTATCCAACTGATAAGGAAACTAGTATCCCCGATATCTCGTAGGTTCCTTTTGTGATTACTTTCCTTTCTTGTATTCTAGGCGCGCGGGCGGATCGGCGGGATCGGCGGGATCGTGGCGTGGGCAGATTTGGTCGTGGGTCTGACGGAGGTGGCTGGCTGAGGGGCCGCCGGATCTGGCTGGCCGAGGGGCCCGATCTGGGTGGCGCGGGATGGTGCGCGGGTGCAGCGGACGTGGAGTGCCGACGACGGCGAGCAGATTTGAGCGGCAGCAGCAGTGTGTCGCAACGGCAGAACAGAGGCGATTGGTGTGACAGACAGTGTTGTGTTTCACACAACCAGGGTGGACAGAGTTGTGTCTTGCACAACCAGAGAAACCCACAAGATGGGCTCTGATACCATGTTAGATTGATAATGAAATATGTTTATTGTGTATTTACTTGTATACATAGTACCCTATTTATATAGGTAAGCCTAGAATACAAGAAAGGAAAGTAATCACAAAAGGAACTTACGATATATCGGGGATACTAGTTTCCTTATCAGTTGGATACAATATTCAGTTTCCTTAACACTATATAAAAGATATTGCCTTTCAAGATTTAATTTGCAGAGCTTTTTCTAGCAAAAAAATGAAGGATCCTTCATTTGGAAAACAAATATTTGCTCCTCGATCATACAATAAAGTCATTGCTTAACTACTCATCATGACTAAAAAGCACAAAAAAAAGGCCTTTGCGCGATCGATTTGCAATGGAGAAGCCATCAAATTATATTTCAACTAAATTCAATTAACTGGGTGGCCACAATATTCCCCAGCTAGTTGAACTTAAGTTACAGACAGTTGCTGATGTTTCCAATATGTTGAGTTCTGATAGATACTCTTATTCAACGATGCATGTGCTTTTTAGTTACTACAAATTTATCAAGTATACACATAGTGACGAGGAAACAATTGCTAATTATAAATAATTGAGTGATGATTACAAGATCAACAAGTATTAACTATCTCCAAATTCTAGTTGGATCTCCAAATGTTCCTAACAAGTATTAGTAGCTAGAGAAAGACTCAAAAATCAGATTGACAAATTTATGTAGTTGCACTTTTACAAGACTAATGAGGCACTAAGTTGGAACTAAATCCTTCTTGAGTACTATACAGATCAACTGACAAGAAGTTTGTGCTAGAGGGAATTATAACTGTTGCGATGTTAAAGCGTGTACACGCCTATCTCTTCCAGGAAAGGATGCCAATCTAAATAGTCTTCTCGGCGAACCCCGCAGAGGAGCAACCGATGCTTCTGCCATTTCGATTACAGGTTGAGTGAGCCTAGAGGTTCCATATTGATCACTACCAGATGAAGTTGGAGTCCTCTCCGGATGTTGAAGCTTCCCTTTGTGAAAGTATACCGCTAATCTCCTAGTCCGATTCCAAATGCTATCGTCCGTTGAAGTTATATTCCTATCATGTGATTCTTGTCGCCGGTATCTACCAACTAGATGAATGAGGTATAGTAGAAAGATAATGGTAGAAGTAGCTCCAGTGAGGAGGAAAAGTCCCCAAAAGCTATCGACGTCTAATCTTTGGTTGTTCATGCCAGTATCAGGATTTGAGAAGCCGTCGGAGGTTCGTTCAAACCATTTATGCTCTAGTTGTATTATGGTGCCGTCCTCGGAAAGCTTAAGAAAGGCTTCCGAGAAGTCCTTGGCCATGGGAGAGCCTTTAGGGAAAACCTGGATGATATTCATTGTCAGTAAATGTTCTGTATATACTAGTGCTTGTTAAAAAAAAATCAATGAAGATAGGAACTCACAAAACTCAAGCCTCCAAATCTCTGTGTTTGTCCAACAGCCGTGTAATCTTTGCCGTATGTAGATAAGAAAATTTTTCCATAAGGCAGCTCAAGGAATGCCGCGGAGAATGTTTCCGCTTTTAAATTGATCCGGATAGTCATATTCATGTTTGACATGTATGATGTTCTTTTTGTCGAAACGAAGAACGTTTTCTAAGTATTTCAGAACGAATGAGTCGCCATCGCACCCGACTTTACTGTTGCTTCTCTTCAATGATTCAATATCGGTTATAGTCGGTTCAAGTCGTTGCACCGTTAACATGGAGGTTAGGCTGGCAGTGTAACTGGAGGTAACCACAAAAACCACAAATAGCCACACCAAGATCACTATTCTGCTAAAGTTGCTGCCAACTCTTTCCTCTGTAAAATGAATCAGTAGGATTAATGACATGATATTAACGATGCTTCAAACTCTTCTAGCATGTCTAGTATGCGGTACGCTTTACACAATCTTTTCAATGTTAAGGAAACTAAGCTGCAATTACATCCTGCTCAAGTATGAGTCATTTGTACTGTTATTCACTTGTGAATTTCTTCATTGTTGGTCGACGTAAATTTTAAATGAGGCTAAAAGAGTGAGAAAAATTTCAAGGCATGGTCATTGATGCATGAGAGAATTCTAAGAAAACTTAATCTCATATCACCAACATCTAATAAAAAGATTTTGCTTCTGTTGACAAGTTTATTCAAATATGAGAACTTACTATGTGCAAAAAAGAGACTAGAGAAGGTAAACCACAGCGTGGTGCCGAGTTGATTCCTCCAGGGACCTCTAAATTCAGGATTTGATCTGTGTTCCAAAAACCAAACGACAAACATTGTGTATGTGAAGATGGCTCCGGTCGCAAGCCACATTTCCAGCGTGAAAGGCTTCGTAAACAGCAACGCCTTGTATGTATCTTCTGGTTTCACAGGTACAATAGTTAACAAGCCTGATTCAACGTAAGGCATAGCGAAATCCACATAGTTCGATCTATTAGCCAAGACCGTCATATCGCCCACCACGGCATCATATTCCTGCAACCAACATTCATTAGCATAGTTCATCACTTACCGCGACCAAAGAAAGAAGATTCAAATCAAATCGGTCTCAGCGGCTATATTATATATACTTCTAAGGCCGAGTGAATAACTTGTAGCAATGATTCTAAATGGAGTAAAAGATCACTTTTCTATTAAGTTCTGCTGTTTCAAAATCTATGTTTGATATCTCCCTAAACAAAAACTAAGCAATGCAACAGATCAAAACTACAATGTCATTTATGAGTTATGATTCATGAACATGGGAACTTTTTTTGGAGAATGATTGAGTTTATTAAACAGGTTTAACCGGGTAGTACGGCGAAGGAAACAACAACTAGCTAGAATTCAATATAGTGTTTCGAGTTAAGTTGCGATTAAGTCCTTACCTTGCGATAAACTTGATCAACCAAATTATCGTAGGAACCATCGAAGGCTTCAAAGTCATATTGCAGGTCATAACCGAGAAGGTCAATTGCCTTGTCGAAAACATCAATACAGAAACCGGTGGGCTTCTTTCCCTCTTCTACCTTCACAAACATCTCAAAGCGGTTCGGCCGGGAATTCCTATCTTCAAAGGATTTTCAATGGTAGGCATTATCCACCCTGTTGGACGGCGTTTTAGAAGGCCGCCGGGCCAGTAAATCCGACCGTCTAATACTTCTTTTATGCCTTCATCATTTCTCCTCATATGTTCAATGGATTCAATTCTTTGAGAAAATCCAAAATCTAGTGACCAAAATCCCAGCTCTATGTAACTCTTCTGCACTATGTTAATGATCTGATAAATTGGTGAACTCGACAATTCGCCATCTTTGAATTGGATTTTCCCGCTTAAGCCATTGAATCTGCTAGATGCCACAGTTTCCAACAATGTTTCTGTGGTACTGTTAATTGGCAATCTCTTCATTGTTTTTGCTAAAACAGCCACTGTATCATAGGCTCGAAGCGCATGGATTCCCGGCTCGAGTTTACGCTCTTTCGGATATCTAGAACGGAAATTATTCTGAAATTTGGCAGAGAAGTTTTGAAAAGATGCACTAGTTTCCATGAAATATGTCTTGATTCCTAAAACGCCGCGCATGGACAGTAAATCCGAAGAGTTCATACTGTCCACAAAGTTTGCAACTGAATCTGTGGTTATCCAGACAGTATCTTTTCCCATCAGTCCAATTTTATTTGCTTCCATGAACAAATGGCTGGCTAGCTCTATCGACGATTGAACAACGACGAAGACCCTCGATTGGTGACTCAATAGCTTGTTTACTTCATCATGAATTACGGTTTTCGGATCACTCATCGAAGAGAAATGCGGGAAGGCTAACAAGTACTCAATCTCCGAGCTAACATTCTTCAAAGCGCCCGAGAGGAGCGCCAGGATCCCAGAATAACCACCATACACATCAGTTTCAAAGATTACAATTACTCGCCGCCATCCATAAAAGCCAACGATATCGGCTGCACATTGAATCTGCATAGAATCATCCTTAGCCATCCTTAGCAAATAAGGCCATCGGCTTGATGTTAAGGGAGGCGTAACCGCCGGCGCACTGAAAGAAAGTATAGGGACTTTTGCCTGATTCGCAACTTCTGCTGCTAATGCCGCCTCCTGCCACGACTGCATTCCGATGATTGCATGCGCTTTGTGATGCCTTATAAGATCTTCAGCTGCATCCATATATATATAAATGGAGAAATTAGTCCAAGGTTTGATAACAAGTATTTGAATTAACTCTCTATATATAAACCATATACAACCACAACCACAACCACATACAAATTATATATACAAAATGGTACCTATTGCCGATGCCCGAAGAGGGTTGCCACCGGAGTCGCGAGCAAAGAGCTTCAAGCTGTGCTTGCTGCTGTTGTTGAATTCTTTCAAAGCTATCTCCATTGCAACCAACTCTTCCTTCCCAACTCGAGAACCAGCATTGACAATAGCCCCAACAACATTTACAACAACCTCCCTATTCTCACCACTTCTACTATTACTACTACTTCTGCTATGATCTTGAGCTGTTACTACTGAAGTAAAACCAATTAAAAACATGTTGAACACCAACATGAATTGAGAAAAAGTAGTCATAGTTCTTGTTCAAATGACACAGGACCATAGATATATTCTTGTGAGTAGATATGAAATGAAATATGAGTTTTATTTAAAGAACTACTCAAAGGGGTTCATATAAGTGGAAAGTCAATGTCAACTATATATAATCTTGGTAGTTAAGAAAACCCGTGTCTGGATACATGGTTACTCGAAAAAAAAATAAAAATCATGGTAGTTAAGAAATGTCAACAATTGTTTTAGCCACTAAAATCATATATACAATAATACAATAGTGTCCACAAAGATTGCATTCAATGCAGTTGGAAATATATATACAAGTTTCATTGTCTACTGTGTTGTACTACTGTTATATTAATATTGAATGAATAAATACAACACGGTTTTGAAGAAACTAGTGATTTCTACACGCGCTTGTGTATAAGACAAAATGGGAGACTAAGATTAATTACTTGATTTAAAGTGATTATACATAGCAATTAATTGTTTTAAGAGCAGTGAAGTGAACTTTTTTTTTTTTTTTTTGTTTGCTTGTTTGGCTTCTAGACGAGCTTTGGTTGGTCTATGGTTATTGCTATATATGTATGACTTCTTCTCTTTGAATGTTGTTCAAGTTTTGTACGTTACTTCTAGCTCTTGAAATGTGTACGTAGGAAATTTTCTAGTCAGACTTAATTTACCTTGGCCCAAAAATATTAAGGTTGCAACCTTGCGCATAGAGATTTTAACAACCTACTGTAAGGAGAAGACTACCAACTTTATTTTGGACTTGTGGCGTTGAGGATAATACTGCATTTTACAACAAATATATTTTGAAAAATTAGAAAATTTAAACATGAAACCTCAGAGGCATATCTTGAAAAATTTAAAAATTAAAACATGTAACCTCAGAGACACGAGCAAACAAGTAGATCGATGTTCAACCATGCGATTTTTTTCCAAAAGTACTAAACTTTTTACTTTAAAAGAGGTAAATAGGTGAGTTTTCTTTTTTTTTCCCAACACTAGTCAATAACGCCTTTTGAGAAGGCGTTATTGCTGACGTGTAATTTTTTTTTTTTTTTTTTTTTTTTTTTTTTCGAAGAAATGCCACGTGGACAAAGATAGCGCCTTCCGAGAAGGCGCTATCAATGTCCACGTGATTCGGGACGCCACGTGGACTGCCATACCCAATAGCGCCTTCGGAGAAGGCGCTATTTGTATGAATATATCCAACTGTGTCCACGTGGACACAGTTGGACAGGTATCTTGGGGTGCGCTGATAGCGCCTTCTCAAAAGGCGCTATCAGCGCACCCCAAGTCGTCGTCTCCCGAGGCGAAACCGACGCAGAGAATCTCTGCGTCGGTTTCGCTAGGGATGCAGGGGCAGCTTTACAGGGGTAGGGGACGTAGGGGTCACGGGACCGTGACCCCGGATGATCATATCCCCGTCCCTATATAAGGAGGGGATCATCTCGGTGGAGAGAATTCGCGGACGGAGGAGCTGGAACGAGGACGGAGGGAGAGAGCAGAGGACATAGCAGCGGCGGAGGAAGGTGGACGCGAGCTGAGCAGGCCGGAGAGCGGACACGGGTGTAAGGGCAGCAGGGAGGTCCGCGGCAGAGGTGAGGCGAGAAGAGCAAGGAGGTCCGCGGAGCGCAGGCATGGGAGCGTGGGGAGCGCGGAGCGGCGGCGGCGGTGCACCAGTCGTGTCATCGGAGGAGAAGGAGGAGGTCCAGTGAAGGAGGAGGAGGTATGTACTTAAGTGGAAACCATGAGTTTTTGTTGTTAAAGTATGTGTTTTTAGTTTGTTTAGTTGAGGTTTGTGTAGTTTGGTTTAAGTTTGTTTAATAAGTTTAGTTAGTTTAGGTTTAGTTTGTTAGTTAATTAAGTTTGATTAAGTTACTTTGATTAAGTTAGTATAAGTTTGTGGAAGTGAGTTTAGGTAATTATGTTTGGTTTAATTAAATTACGTTTGTTTAAGTTTAGGTAGTTTGTTTGTTAAGTTTGTTATAAGTTTGGTTAAGTAAGTAAAGGTAATTTATTTGTTATAAGTTCATTTAAGTTTGTTAATAAGTTAATTACGTATGTTTAACTTAATTTCCTATGTTTAAGTTAGGTTAGTCATTTATGAAGTTTGTATAAGTTAGTTTAGGTAGCTTGGTTTTGTCTAGTTAGTTTGTTAAGTTTGTTATAAGTTTGGTTAAGTGAGTAAATGGAATTTACTTGTTATAAGTTCATTTAAGGTTGTTAATAAGTTAATTACGTATGTTAAACTTAAGTTGCTATGTTTGTTTAAGTTACTTAAGGTAGTTTGTTTTTGTGTACTTACTTAATTAAGTTTGTATAAGTAAGTTTGTTAAGATTGTCCAAGGAGAGTTTTAGTGAGTAAATGTAATTTACTTGTTATAAGTTCGTTTAAGATTGTTAATAACTTAATTACGTATGTTAAACTTAAGTTGCTATGTTTGTTTAAACTTAATTTGCTATGTTAAACTTAATTTGCTATGTTTGTTAATAAGTTATTTACATATGTTTTACTTAATTTCCTATGTTTAAGTTAGGTTAGTCATTTATGAAGTTTGTTTAAGTTTGTTTACGTAATTATGTTTGTTTAACTTAGTATACTTAATTTAGTTTAGTTTAGTAGGTTTAGTTAATAACGTTTAGTTAATTAAGTTCGTTTGGCGTATTTTAGTTAATGAAGTTCATGGAATTTTTTTCATAAATTTAGTAAACCATAACAATGTTGAATTGCGAATTAACACCTACCTGCATGCAAGCTCATTTGGACTTTGAAATCGTTCCGATCCACGACAGTTTCATGAACCCATCTACAATTTTTTTTAGCCGATTGCTTACACTCTTTTTGGTCTACAATAATGAAAATACAAGGTATTGCAGGAATATTACGTTGCGGCGGAAAACGAGAGGAAACAAGTAAGTTCGTTAATTGAGTATTTTCATATTAATATATTTGGGTTATGGTTTGGGTTTGCATGATATATAGGGACATTCGTATTTTGTTTATGCACAACGGTTCATATGTTTATTTATTGAACATTATTACACAAAAAATGTCATTGTGAAAGAATGAGTATGCTCTGTAGTTGCGCTATTATGTATCAGGTATACAAGTCCTCCCAAGAATTTCATAAAAACAGTAAATAAATACATACAACACCTACGCAAAAATGACGGGCTCTCTTAACTCAGACGTAGTAGCCTGAGACGCCCTTGCCCCTACTCGTCGCAAGATCTGCGATTTGTCACAAAAAACAATGACAAATCCCAAGTGAGTAAATCTCAGAGAACTTTAGCTAATATTCACGAAATCCAATAAAACGATTACAATTCATGCAATTTAAATAAATGACAAAAATGAAGGAATTCGCATGAACATAAGTCGTTGACAAGTCAAATTTGAACACGAGTGTAGCGTGACAGAGAACCCTGGTCGACATCCGGGAATCGTCTTAGTTAAACCGAGAGGAACCCATGACGACCACCTCGCCAACATCTTACGGTCGAATGAGAGGAACCCATGAATGGTAGAACCTCATCCAAACATCTCTCGAGAGGAACCCATGACATAGACTTAGGTCTTCCTCAAACATCTCTCAACCTACAGGTTTCGCGGAGAATAATCACCGCGTAGCCCTAACATGGCCAATTACTCAAACAACACGGGGTAGCTAGCCCCGGGGTGTGAGTCCGTGCCATGCCGACCCCGTCGACAAACACACATACACACGTAGGAGTGGATGAACAGTAATTGAACAACAATAAATAACACAAAGAAATAATTTAAAATGCAAAATAAAGTAAGTGTCATAAATTGAATTTTAACTAATTTCCGCGTGGGACTACTTACCTCAAACAAATCGCAAAACGCTTTCGAAACGTCCCGCACTCGCTTCGAGATACGTACCCGACACCCGACTATGGTAGCCAAAGTCCCTGGTGTTCAATTATACATTTTTTATTATTTTAGAGTCTCATTAAATGAATTTATAGTGTGAGACCAAAATTTGTAAAATTTTTTATTCCCAAAAAGTTTAATACTTTGCACATTTTTTGAACCATACCAGGGGATCGGTTGTGCCGGCAACGCGCCACCTCGCCACTGTTCCACTTCGTTCACCGCAACCGCTGCCGCAGCCACCTCGATGTCGTGACCGCCTTGCTAGCGCTGCTTCTGGCGCCGCCGCTGCCCGCTCCGGCGCTATCGCTGCCCTGTGCTGCTGCTGCACCACGCCGCTGGTGACTGCCGCCGCTACCACCATCGTCGAGCCGCTGCCGTCTCCTCGCAGGCGTCCCGATCTTCCGCCGCTGCCACTGCTCTTTATCCCTTTCTCAGAGATCTCTCACTCTCACTCTCTCTCTCTCTCTCCTCTCTTCCATCGCCGCTGCTGCCATTCGCCGTCCGCCGTTGGGGAGCTCCGCCGTCCGCGCCGCAGCTAAAGTCGCCACTGGGGTCCGCCGGCCCCGCTGGTGCTCCTCGCCGGAGCTCCTTCCACCTCTCTCTCTCTTGTTGTCTCTCTCTCATCTCTCTCTTCTCTCTCTCCCACTATTTCTCTCTCTATGTCCAGTTTTTAAAGGAATTTTTTTTAATCATTTGGAGATGAGAGGGGGTAATGATGAGTGATGGGTTTAATGTGATGTGTGATGTGATGAGTTGCGTGATGTGACAACTCAATTCCATACTACCCCGTACACCCGTGTTACGCGCACACCGCGACGTCATACACTCCCGTCACTATACGGGCACAACGGGACCAAACCTAATTCTCAATTAACGTGGCGCGAGCTATTAAATAATAGTGTATATTGATATCTTTGAATGCAATCAGAGGACTACTTATATATATATATATATATATATATTATGCCTCAATACAATATAGAATCAAGTATATTGGTTCACTAATCCTATTCGTTCAAACAAACTACCATTAATTTGGCTGTAAATACGAAATGAAAATAGTTTGACAATGAGGGACTGCTCTCTACCACTTTGAAACTCACGACAATACACAAAACTACTAGAATCACAAAATGAATAACAAGACTTCCCAACAAGGAGAAGACAAATCAAAGACTTTCAACTAGCTAGGGAAGAAAACTAACTATAAAATAAAACTAAAGACAATATCAATCCAATGCCGCACACATCCATGCAACATCATTGATGAAGATGCACCGCAATAAGGATGGAACAATCTCCACAAACTTGATTAGATTTATTGGTTATTGTATGAACAAAATAAAAAAGGATTTGATTGGAACCATCGCAAATCGAAGAGGAGGATCAATAGTGGTTCAAATACAAAAATCACAAAAGTGAATCAAGAAGAAGAATTTTAGGTTTTTTTTTTCCCATGTGACTACTTTTATACGAGAAATGGAGATAGAACACAAAATCAATAACTATCAATCAATTTCTATGTAGGTAAATATTAAATTGCAAAGTTCACAAAAATAAGGAAAGTTTCATTTGAATGTAATTTGATTTACTTAGAACAACCCTATTGTTTAGTTGCCATTAAATTTTAAAACCAATCAGAAAAAAACAAATCTAGGGGTAATATAGGCTTTATTGCAAATTTTAAATTAATAGGATGCTAGAGGGGGATTGACATTATATATAGTACAAATAGATAAATATCCTTAAACAATTACTTCCTTCAATCATAAATGTAGGTCGTTCTAGCCCACTTCCCTTGTTCATTATTCCCCCATTTCCAAGCATTTTTTTTTATCTATTTTGCACTCATGCATTAATGAAGCTTTAAAAATTGAATTAATTTTTGTCTACCGTGTGCCAAGTTGGATCTCTCTCATTTCATCAAAAAGGACATTAATAAAGGTAAATGTAATATAGTAATATTACTTTACAGCCAAATCACTCCTTAATTATTGTTTCTTTACCTTAATTGACTTACAATGGTGACGGAAGGGAGGATATGTTTATTAATCCAATGCAAAGCCGTTAACTGAATAGTTTGAAAATTATTTTAGGTTCACTTTCAATTCTAGTGAATTGAAAGAGATAAGCCAACGAAAACAACACTTGGAATATAAAACGTTGAATGGGTCGTGGAGAAGATTTGGGAGATTCATTGTATCTCTTCCTCCATTTAAAAAAAAAAAGGTACAGTAGGCCTACTGTATGTTGGCCGTGTTGTATATTACTAGGAATGCAAATGGATAGGGAAATATCAATAGGTCATGGGGATTCACCCTAATGAGTATGAGTATGAGGATTTTAAATAGGGATGAGTGTGGGGATGGGTATAAATCTTATACCCATACGGGTATGAGTACGGGTATTGATAATAAAATATCCCCACAGGTAATCCCTACGAGGATCCTCACGCGTAATCCCAAGGGGATACTTATAAGTAATCACTACAACAAAGTGGGTCTATAGCAACACTTTTTTGCCAACACTAATAAAAAATGTCTTCAAATTTTAATTTTAGAGACACATGATATATAAACGTTGTCAAGTTTATAATTTTGAGACGCTTAACATACAAGTGTCTCCAAATTAAGGACACTTGATATTAAAACGTCGTCAAATTCAAAATCTCGAGACATATAATGTACAAGTGTCTCAAAATTAAGGACACTTGTTAAAAAAATGTTGCCAAATTTAAAATTTGGAGACACTAATTTAAAAGTGTTGTCAAGTTTTAATTTTAAAGACACATAGTTTATAAGTGTTGCTAAAATTAAAAATGAGGACACAAACTATAAGTGTTGTCAATTTCAATATTTAAAGACACATAATTTATAAGTGTCTTCAATATTAGAGGCACTTGGTAAATTAGTGACACCAAATTTAAAATTTGGGGACCCTAATTTACATGTGTTGTTAAGTTTTAAATTTAAAGACACATAATTTACAAGTGTTGTTAAATTCAAATCTAAGGACACATAATTTACAAGCGTTGTTAGACTTTAAATATAAAGACACATAATTTAGAAGTGTTGTTAGACTTTAAATTTAAGGACATATAATTTACTAGTGTTGTTAAGTTTTAAATTTAAAGACACATAATTTACAAGTGTTGGTAAATTTCAAATTTAAGGACACATAGTTTACATGTGTTGTTAAGTTTTAAATTTAAAGACACATAATTTACAAGTGTTGTTAAATTTCAAATCTAAGGACACAATTTACAAGTGTTGTTAGACTTTAAATATAAAGACGCATAATTTAGAATTGTTGTTAGACTTTAAATTTAAGGACATATAATTTACTAGTGTTGTTAAGTTTTAAATTTAAAGACACATAATTTACAAGTGTTGTTAAATTTTAAATTTAAGGACACATAATTTACATGTGTTGTTAAGTTTTAAATTTAAAGACACATAATTTACATGTGTTGTTAAATTTCAAATCTAAGGACACATAATTTACAAGTGTTGTTAGACTTTAAATATAAAGACACATAATTTAGAAGTGTTGTTAGACTTTAAATTTAAGGACATATAATTTACTAGTGTTGTTAAGTTTTAAATTTAAAGACACATAATTTACAAGTGTTGTTAAATCTCAAATTTAAGGACACCACGATAATTTATATTTAGTGATCCACGGTGCTGGAAGGGTTGCCTCCCGTACATAACTCGACATCGCCTAAGTGTGGATTAGTCGATGCAGTTGGTGCGGGACACCACGAAAACAAAAAAAAAGTTAATTAAATGTTAAATGTATAACTAAAACAATTAGATTAACTTCTTAAAAAAACTATTAGTCCATATGTGATCACTAAATATAACCCAACAGCCATTTCTGTGGAAACATAAGAAATTTACATCTCTGCTCATTATATGTAAATATTATATTGATTGTAAAGAAGTTATAATTGTTTAGCCAGCCTAGTTGTTAATGGAGATTTAGCAAACGTCAACAACAAAGCCTAAATCCCCAAATTAATTAGGCTATATGAATGAAACTCTTCAAACTCTATTATTTGTTTGGTTCATTTCATCTTTAGTTGGATGTTAATTGTTATTAACCTATCTCGACTTCGCGACTTCGACTCCGCTGCACTGTCTAAATCCCCAAATTAATTAGACAGTACTCACTGTCTCTCTCTTTCGACTCTCCTTTCTCGAATCCCTCAAGTTGCTCTCTTTCCCTCTCGGCGTTCTCTCTGTCTCCACTCTCAACTCTCACCTCTCACCTCTCTAGACAACCTCTCCGTTGTGGACTTGAAGAAGAGAAGAAGTGAATCACTTATTAAGGTAGATCTCTCTCTCTCTCTCTCTCTCTCTCTCTCTCTCTCTCTCTCTCTCTCTCTCTCTCTCTCTCTCTCTCTCTCTCTCTCTCGTTCCGATTTAGAATCACTTCTTAATAAGTGAATCACTTATTAAGAAGTGAATCACTTATTAAGGTAGATGAAAGCATAATGAAGAATAGAAATTTGAATAAGGCTACTTCTTTGGTAAATTTTACTGATTATCATTTCACCATGTAATGTAGCTAAGGGAAATGTTTTCTATGTGTAGGTAGCTAAATGTGTGGAAGTTGGGCTTCCATAACTGATTATCTTGTTGATATTTGCACAAGTAATACTTTTGTTTCTCTGACAATGCATTGCCTAAAATGATTATGAAGCTTTCAATTTCAAAAGTTGGTGTCTTTGCAATGGAAAATGTCAGATGAATTCCTGCTAAACAAGGCAGTTAGAACAATATCAATAAAAAACAAAGCCTCTGTTGATACAAGTAAGGTTTTTATTTTTCTTTTCATTGCTCTTGATTTAATTTACTTAATGTTGTGCTTTTTGGACCTTTTAAATCCTTTCTAATTAGTGCATCTTAAGTTATCTCAACAGGGCTTGTACTACTTGAGTGCTATTGGTCGCCACTATATCACATTCTCAGTTTCGAAGATATCGAAGAAACGTCTTTTCACATATTTGTTGGTCTCTTAAGGAATTGTTGGGATACCTTGTGTAATCGTTGTGTAATCGTTATAGTTTAAAGATTTCATTTAACAAGGAAATTCAACTGTATATTGTTTAAGAAGAAAATTCTACTGTATATTGTTTATTTTTTCACCTTAAATTTGTACATTTGTTAATTTGATTTTTGTTCAAATAAAATAAATAAGAATTTCGTTTTTATTGATAAATAATATTCTTGTAAATAAAACTAGAAACATCTTTAATTTATATATAAAATCTTATTTCCAATTATATTAATATTAATTATTTTTTTGATATATATATATATATATATACATGACGACGCTAAATATGAATGCGTTGTCAACTTAGAGACACTAGTGTATATGTGTTGTCAACTTAGAGACACAAAGTGCACATGCGTTGTTAATTTAAAGACATTAATTGCACATGCATTGTTAATTTAGAGACACTATGTGCACATGCGTTGTTAATTTGGAGACACTAATGGCCTGTTCACTTCACCGTCTTAGGTCGGATTAGCCACACTTGATTAGTTAATCCGCTGTTCGCTTGGAGGATTAACTAGGCCACAGGATTAGTTAAGAGACATGGTAGTGGATTAAACAATACCACCATTTTTGGTGGGATTAGCTAATCCATTGTAACTGAAAGTGGAGATTACCATTTTACCCCTCACATTAACCAAATCACAATTCTCAATGATTGGCCAAGTCCCTGTTTTTCTCTTCTTCTTCGTTCTCGAAGCCGACCTGGTTTTTTTTTTTCTTCTCTTCGTTCTCTTCGTCCACCCACGCACGTTACATCGACGCCTGAAGAGGAAGCGAGGAGGAGGAAAGTCGAGGCGCCCGGCGAAGCCTACCAAGCCAGTGATCCCGAGAATGGCAGGGGCATGGGGGTGGTGGTTGGGGAAGCTGGGACGTCGTCTAGTAAGGATGAGATTGGGGCGGGGTCGGCGGAGGCGGAGAGGAACAAGTTGGTGTTCTTAGATGCTGGGATATACAACTTTGATTTGGAGGATTTGTTGAGGGCGTCATGAGGTGTGGGGAAGGGGAGTGTGAAACGGAGATAAGAAATGTGTGAAATGGGGGGATTTTTGGTGTTATTTATCTAAGGGTATTTTGGTAAATGTACATGTACAACCTCATTTAATCCCAACCTTAAAACTCCTAACCAAACAAGATACACAAATGAGACTAAACTATCTAAACTCATGTGTTAGTCCCATCACTAATTAATCCCATGTGTTAGGATTCACTAAAATGTGAACCGAACAGGCCATAAGTGTACATGCGTTGTCAATTTAGAGACACTAAGTGTACATGAGTTGTCAACTTAGAGACATTAAGTGCACAAGTGTTGTCAATTTAAGGACGCTAAACTTACAAGTGTCCTTAATTTAGGGATGCATATATAAATAGTGTCTCTAAATTGGAGACACATAAGAAATAAATGTCCTAAAATTAAAGACACATAAACAACAAGCGTCCCTAGTTTAACGACGCTTATAGCAAAAGTGTCATAAATAAATGTTACCAACGCATACATTTTGTGTCGTAAAAAAATGGGGCGACATCACTTTTACCAACACAAGTGGCAACACTTTATGATGCGTCGGTAAAATTTTTAGAGACACTAATTAATGTCGTTAAATGAGTAAATTAATGTCGCTAAACACATAATGTTTTGTAGTGTCTCCACGAGGATATCCATCTACCTATGAGGATCTCCATATATTAATTTATATATCATATGATATTTATTATTTATATATATACCATATGATATTTATATATAAATATTTTTTTTTTTGGTAATGAACGAGACTTTATTTTATATAGCCAAAAATTGTATGTACATGGTGAGTAATAATGTGTTCCCCTAAAACAAAGTCGAAAAAAACTCCTACCAGTGTAGTAGAGGAAAAACGCATCGTCTCTATATAGATACCTCTATCCCCCTCATAAGTGACAACCAAAGATATAGGCTAGTCACCACGTGGTGTCGCGATCACGCCGAATCAATTAGGTTGAACCCGCATTAATGCGACAGGGATTTACAAAAGTGAGAAAGACAAAATACATCACTGATGATCCTAATACGTTGTAGAGTCAGACTATGTGCATCCCGCATAATCATCAGGGCACCTAACAAAAATTTTGTGAAAATTGGTTTTGGAAAGAAATGTAAAAAATGCCCACCCAACAATCCCACCTTTAATCCTCCAATTTTTTTACAAGTGCAATCGATCCCTAGCCGTGCACGTACGCGGAGTTGGATGAACTCAGTTGACCGATTTCGTAAGAGACAATAATGTATATTTGTATTGTAGGGTTTGTTCGCTATGTTTGCATCAATGCTAATGTATAATGGGTCAAGAAAATGAGTAAGAGGCGGATGTAGAACAAGATAAAGTTTTTTTCTTGATTTTTTTATATTTTTTTTCTCATTTTTCAAACTATACATGAGGCGTGAAGTGATCGACCATATAGGATCGAGACACCCCAGTGGATCTCGGTTGTATCTAGCCGACACTCTTGCATGAGTCTAGAACTAAAGAAACCGATACCATATGTATGTACTCTGGGGTACTAGTCACGGTCATTGGGTACAGAGACTTGAGGAGTAGTCTCGGACATGTGCAACTGAGACTGCATGTTGTTTCTCGAACTTATGGGACCGAGACTGTCAGGGTGCTTTTAGAAACAGTCGGAGTGCCTTGAGAAACAGTCGGGTGCAAATAGCCCCACTCTACATTATACCCCGCCCTAAACAAAATATTTTGGTCAAAACTTTACAAGACCCCACCTACCCCTTCTTGTTCATAGTTGCATACATAAAAGCTTATTTATTACCTTTTCATGATCCTCTTAAAATGTCCGCCCAAAAACTCGCCTACACATTTCGTCTCCAAATTTCAAATTCTTTCTTTTGCAAAACCCACTACTCAACTTGGTGTTTGATGGAGTCTCTAACTAAGCTCCATTCTCTTTCATTTTGGTTAAAAAGACGATTGTTTTGTTCAAGCCAGAACCCCTAAGCAATAGCTAATACTCCCATTCTCTATAGAGTATTCATTTTCTGACTTGGGCAACTTACATATAACCCATTGAGGCATTCAGTGATGCGCTAAGGGTGGATCCAAATCAAGCGCAACTCATTCATTAGCCACCACCATAAGCGGGATGTGAAGGGACAATTCAGAAAGAGATAAATAAATCCGGGAAATCATCTATCAATAGCGTGTCCCCGAGCCATTTTTTTTTCCAAAACAAAGTATGTCTCCTGTTTCCAACATCAGTTTGTAGTCCACAGAATAGAAAAGATTACTCCGCACTTATATACTTCAATGGGCTTCTAGCACTAGCTCTAATACCCTCATTGTTTTCCATCCAGTCACATCCATGCCATACTTACTTTTGATCAGCAAGGCCCAGAGTGCCGAGGGTTCCTCGTGTAGTCTCCATAGTTATTTCGTCAACAATGCCTAGCGATGCCCCAAACCTTTAGGTTTACAACAGAGATCTCGCACTATGAAAGCCAATGCCGTATCATTCCCCAGTTTTTTCCATAAATAATCCCTTATCATTGTTTCTATTTCTTTGGCCACTAATGTAGGTATATGAAATATAGAGAGATAGAAAGTAGGAATAGCCATTAGGACTGATTGTAGTAAGGTTTGTCGACCCCCTTTTGATAAATATCCTTTTTTTCTAGCCATCCAATCTTTGCGATATTTTTCAATAACTAGTTCCTAAAACCCTTTTCAAAGAGGCGAATCACCTAGAAGAAGGCCTAGGTAGGTTAATGGCAAGCTACCTGCCTTGCAACCAATTTGAGATACCCGAAAATAAACCTCATCATCCAAAACATCAATGCCAACTAGATTACACTTGAAATCGTTTGATTTCAGTCATGAAATATAGCAGAAAGACCTCACCACAGCCATCAGTCTTTTTAGAAAGTCTTCACCATTATTAACAAATAAAAGCGAATCATCCGCGAATTGAAGATGTGTTATTTGTATATTGTCTTTACCGATTTCTAGCCATTTTATTATGTTACTTCCCTTTGCCTTATCAAGCATTCTCCCCATAACATTCGCAATTAAAATAAAAATATATGGAGATAAATGGTCGCCTTGACAAAGACCTCTTTTCGGGTGAATTTCTCCCCTTGGCCTTCCATTCACCATGATAGAATAATTTGTGGACTTCATACAACCCTGCATCCATTTCCTCCAAAGGGGTCCAACACCTTTTTTATTAGACTGTAATTTAGGAAGTCTGAGTTTACCCTATCGTAGGCTTTGGCGAAGTCAAGTTTGAGGACATATCCTTTCTTTCTTCTTGACCGAATATTCTCAACAATCTCATTTGCAATCAATACAAGGTCCAACACTTGCATTCCTTGTACAAAAGCACACTGCTCCCTAGCAATTTTATGGGTCATCACTTTCTGCAATCTAGTTGTCAAGACTTTGGCCGCCAATTTGTAAAGAAAGGTTATCAAACTAATTGGTCTGAACACATTTAGGTTTTGCTCCTTTGGGGATGAGGGTGATGTAAGTTTCATTCATAGTTCGGGGAATATTTCCTGTGCGATAGAACTCCTCAAAGACCATCATTATCTCGACCTTTAGTAATCTCCAGTAAGTCTTGATTGCTTTTATAGTATATCGATCCGGACCCAGAGATTTATCCTCCGCACAAGTATTCAAAGCCTACCAAATCTCATTATCAAAAAAGGGATCTTCTAATGTCGTTGCCATTTCTGCTTGTATCGGCATCCACTCCAAACCATCAATTTCCCATTCAATACTTTCCTCTTAAGCATACAATTGTTGGAAATAAGATAATATATTTAGAACAATCAAACCCTCATTCTACGTAAATGAGCCATCCATTAGCTTCAGCCAGGTTATCATTGACTTTGATCTCCTTGAACTCAAAATCTTATGAAAAATCTTAAGTTTGCATCTCCATCTTTAATCCATTTTGACTTCATTTTTTGTTTTATCATTCTACTTTCCAACAACAATAAATGTTCACGTGCCTTCTTTTTTGAAATTCTAAGATTCTTCTTAACCTCATCCCAATCACCCTCTTCCTCTTATTTGTCTAGCCCCTGAATTTCATGGCATATCATGTGTTTTTTGTGACCAAGCTGCCCAAATACCTCGCAATTCCATCTTATGATATGTTCTTTAAGACTTTTTCAATTTATTCATAAAGTTGTAACCCATATTTCCAAGCCTTCCACCCACAAACCATCCATGCAGAAATAATTTTTTGAAATCATGGTGACTAAGCCAAGCATTCTCGAAACGAAGAAGTTTTGAACCTTATTTGATCAGTCCCGATTCAAGGATGATTGGATGATGATATGACAGTCTTCCGGAACCCCAAAGTTTGTCTGGTGTTTAAAAAATGTTCTCCCCATTCATTAGAGAATAGGAACTAGTCCAATCTAGCACAAATTGGGGTGGTCATGCCATTTAACCATGTGAAAGACCCATTTACCAATGGCAGGTTTACCAACTGTAGTTCTCTAATTAGTGTATCAAAATGGGCCATACTTGTTGTTATATGAGTGTTATTCATCCTTTCACTAGCAACTCTTGTAACATTGAAATCCCCAATAACGCATCATCACGAAGAGCATAACCCATATAATGTACATAATTCTTCCCAAAAACTCTCGCGCCTTCTATACATCGCCGGCCTGTAGACCCCTGATAGCCACCATTTCATTCCCACATCATTTGTTATCTAAATCGAAATAGAGAAATTACCAATCAGAGAATCTGTCGCTTTCATGCTCTTCACATCCCATATAATGAGCACCTCGCCCTTCCTTCCCACCGAAGGTAATAACACTCATTCTTTGAATTTAGAACCCCATAAGCTAGCTATAAGACCTTTATCCACCATGTAATATTTAATTTCTTGTAAGATAACCAAATCCAGATTAATTTGTCGAATCGCATCCTTGATTACTATACGTTTGCTATTCTAGGAGAGTATCTACATTAAAACCACCACCACCCCTCTTATCGGCCAACTTACTATAATCAATGGATGTTACCAATCGTAGTTTTTCTCCTTTTGGGTAATGGTAGAAAGTCTGCTAGAGGGAAGGGAATGTTGGGCGGTAAAGAACAACAATTACATAAAGTGAACGAAAAAATAATGATCTTAGGTGGATATGTGGTAAAACTCGTAAAGATAGAATAAGAAATATAAAAATTCAAAGACAAGTAGGTGTAGCACCAATTGATCCAAAGATTAGGGAAGGAAGCGGTTGCGATGGTTTGGTCACTGCAAACGGCCTACAAATGCGCCAACTAGAAAACTTGACTCAATAGAAAGCGTAGAAATTCGGCGAAGTAGGACAGACCAAAGTTAACATGGGACGCATTAATTAAGAGGATTTGAGTGGTTTGCAAAGCTCACCATCAATTACACTTAATCGAGTAAAATGAAAAAGTTTGATCCACGTGTAGCCGACCCAGTTAATTTGAGACTCGAAGGCTATGTTGTTGTTGTTGTTGTTGTAGAAAGTCTGCTAGGGCCTGCCTCATGAATCTGTTGAAGTATTTGAGTATCAAGACAAGCTATTTTCCCATCCTTGCTGTTACCTTGCTCTATTGCAATCAACTGAATAACATTGTGAATCCTCATATCTCTCTCATCCTTAGTCCCTTCTACATGTGTATGTTGCCCTGCACCTGGATCCTCTATCTCATGAACTTGTGCATCTTGGTTCATAGTAGGTGATGGATAAGGTGAGCTGAAGATTTTTATGATGAGCTCAAGTTCATTTTTGTCAATCATGTGTCGAGAATAATCCCTTACCGTATTAGGTACATACTCTGAATCCTCCTCCAAGTCCTCCTCATTATCTTCCGACTCTGCTTGTTCATCCTGACGCATTTCCTCAATGTACAAGACACTCAAGTTGCTACCCGAATCATTTGAGTCAACTGCCACCTCCCCTGCATCCGATACACCCTTCCTCTGTTAAATATAGTATATATTGTTAGTTTCCATATATTGATTATCCTCCTATTCTCTAGCCTAGAATCAATCTTTGTATATGGTTAGTTTCCAATTATCTAGCCTAGGATCATGCTACTGATTAATGTAATTGGTGTATAAATTATGTGTTCTGTTAATGAGAAAAGGTAAGGAAGACATTCTTTCATGGTATCAGCAGTCTAGGGTTTCTTCTCCTCCCTTCCGCCTCTTCCTGCTTCCTCTTCCTGCTTCCGCGCGCTCGCCTTGCCGATCCGCGTCTCCCCTCTGTGTGTGTACGCCGACCGCGTCCCCAAGCCCGCGCCTCTGGCCGCCTCTCTCTGCTCCGCCAGTGCCGTCTTGATCGGCCGCCGTCCTCCCGCGCGTGCCCAGATCCGCCGCCCGCGACCTCCCGCGCGTGCCCAGATCCGCCGCCCGCGACCTCCCGTGCGTGCCGGGATCCGCCGCCCGCGACCTCCCGCGACCTCCCGCGCGTACACAGATCCGCCGCCCGCGTCCTCCCGCGCGTGCCCAGATCCGCCGCCCGCGACCTCCCGCGCGTGCCCAGATCCGCCGCCCTCGTCGTCCCGTGCGTGCCCAGATCCGCCGCCCGCGCCCAGATCCGCCGCCCGCGTCGTCCCGTGCGTGCCCAGACCCGCCGCCCGCGCCCAGATCCGCCGCCCGCGTCGTCCCGTGCGTGGCCAGATCCGCCTCCCGCACCCAGATCCGCCCAGATCCGCCGCCCGCGTCGTCCCGTGAGTGCCCAGATCCGCCGCCCGCGCCCAGATCCGCCGAGATCCGCCGCCCGCGACCTCCCGCGCGTGCCCAGATCCGCCACTTTCACCCAGCTCTTCTCGAGCAACGATGTCTCCATCCAAACACTTTCACCCAGCTCTTGCTGTCTCTAACATTAGGAATCACATTCCTATTATTCTTGAGATGGAGAACGTACAATACTCAACATGGGCGGAGTTATTTAAGGTTCATGCACGTTCGAACAGGGTCTTACATCACATCATCCCCTCTGATCAACGCAAGGAGACGGCTGCTGAAGGAGATGATGACATGTGGTCTACCCTTGATGCCACGGTATTATCATGGATATATGCCACGATTTCTAACGACCTTTTGCATACCATTCTTGAACCAGATGCTACAGCAATGGAAGCTTGGAATCGTCTGCGGGACATATTCCAAGACAATAAACATTCCCGTGCAGTCACTCTCGAACATGATTTCTCGACCACCAAGATGGAACACTTTCTCAATGCCTCAGCATATTGTCAACGGCTTAAGTCCCTGGCCGATCAATTGAAGAATGTTGGGGCTCCGGTATCCGACAGTCGTCTTGTGCTCCAACTTGTCTCAGTCTTACCGCTCCGTATGCGCGTGGTGTGGGTACGATGATCCGACAAAGTAATCCCCTTCCTCCATTTTATCAAGCACGTTCAATGCCGACTCTTGAAGAGTCCGGGTTAGCCAAGGAGGCAACTATGGCTTCGACTCCGCCATGGTAGGCGCCTCAAATGATGACGATTCTTCCTTTGTTCATTCTCATACGGGACAAGGAAGGGCAAAGAACATTCGGCGGAAGCGTAACAATCCGGTCGGAAAAATTTCGGTGGCGCGGCAATGGTGGAGGCAAGCACAACAAGGGTGGCTCGGTGGTCGGTTAATGCAGGGCGGCTCGCAACGCCATCAGGAACATGCTTCGAATTGGGGGTGGTCTCCGTCTCCTCATTGGGGTTGGCCTCAATGGGCTGTTCCTCCTTGCCCCATGCCTACTCAAGGATGGGCTCGCCCACCTGCTCCAAACCGTGGGCCTGGGGTATTGGGCCCTCGCCCCCACCAGGAAGCCTACCAGGCTTCTATGGCTCCATCTTTCAATGGGCAGTCTGACTCTTATGCTCCTACGGACATTGCATCCGCTATGCACACCATGGCTCTAAATCCACCCGATTCGTCTTGGTATATGGACACCGGTGCGACATCACATATGACCTCCTCGAACGGTAATCTCTCGCCTTATTTTAATTTGAGCAATCATCATACTGGTATTATTGTCGGAAATGGTCATTCAATTCCTATTCGTGGTTATGGTCATACATGTTTGCCCACCCCTAATCCTCCATTGTCCTTGAATAATGTCCTTCATGTTCCCAAAATAATCAAAAATCTTATTTCTGTTCGGAAATTCACTACTGATAATTCTGTATCTGTTGAATTTGATCCTTTTGGGTTTTCTGTGAAGGATTTTCAGACGGGGACGCCTATCCTGAGGTGTGATAGCCAGGGTGATCTTTATCCTCTCAACTCTATTTACAATCAAACTACTCCATCCACCTTTGCAGCCATCTCTTCCTCACTTTGGCATGATCGTTTGGGTCATCCGGGTGCTTCTATTTTCGATGCTCTTCGGGCCAATCAAAGCATTGATTGTACTCGAAACTCTACTTCTAGTATTTGTCGTTCTTGTGTGTTCGGAAAACATATTAAGTTGCCTTTTATGTCTTCTCGTTCCAGTCCGTCATTACCTTTTGATATAATTCATAGTGATATTTGGACCTCTCCTACTCTGAGTTCTTCAGGGCATAGATATTACGTGCTATTATTGGATGATTTTTCGAATTATTTATGGACTTTTCCTTTGGGTCAAAAGTCTGAGGTTTATGACAAATTTATGATTTTTCAAACTCATATTTTTACCCAATTTGAACGTAATATTAAAACTATGCAATGTGATAATGGGGGGGAATTTGATAATGGACAATTTTTGAATTTCTGTAAGACAAATGGAATGTCTTTTTTCGTCTCTCTTGTCCTCACACCTCTTCTCAAAATGGGAAGGCCGAACGGAAAATTCGTCTATCAATAATATCACTCGTACTCTACTTTCTCATGCATCACTTCCTCCTTCATTTTGGCATCATGCATTACAAATGGCAACATACCTCCTTAATATTCTTCCGAGCAAGCTTTTGGGTAATATTTCTCCCCTTCAAATACTATATCAACGGGTTCCTACATATTCTCATCTTCGGGTCTTTGGGTGTCTCTGTTATCCTCTTATTCCTTCCACCAAAATCAATAAATTACAAGCTCGATCAACTCCTTGTGTTTTTTTGGGTTTTCCACCTAATCACCGTGGCTATAAATGTTATGATTTATCCTCCCGACAAATCATCATCTGTCGTCATGTCCGTTTTGATGAGAATGTGTTTCCCTGCGTCATTACATACCCCATCATCCCATACATATGATTTTTTGGATAATGGTTTATCTCCTTATGTGCAAAATCATCTTCAAGAGTCTACTACTCCTCTAACCCATACGCAAACCCCTGTGCCTACACACCCGCCCAACCGGATCCGAACCAGTTTCACCTGCCCCAGCAGACCCACCCTTCCAAATTATTAACCAAGCCCACTCCCCACATGCCCAGTCCGTAGATCCTACTCCCAATATTCCTCTTCCTAAGCCCACTATAGTCACTAGAAGCCAGCATGGTATTTTTAAACCCAATCCAAAATACCAAGCTTTACATGCCACGGTTTCAAGGTCTCCTTTGCCTCGTAATCCCAAGTGGCGCTCTTCGTGACAGAATTGGAAAATGGCCATGGATGATGAATATAATGCTCTTATTACAAATAAGACGTGGGAATTGGTGCCCCGTCCACCTGATGTTAATGTTATTCGGTCTATGTGGATTTTTACTCATAAAGTTCATTCTAACGGTGCTTTTGAGAGGCATAAAGTCCGTCTTGTATGTGATGGAAAAACTCAACAGGTTGGCATTGATTGTGGTGACACGTTTAGTCCGGTGGTGAAGCCGGCAACTATTCGTACCGTTCTTAGCATTTCTCTTTCTAAAGCATGGCCAATTCATCAGTTGGATGTCAAAAATGCATTCCTTCATGGTACGCTTCAGGAGACAGCTTTATATGCATCAACCATTGGGGTACTGTGATCATACCCGTCCAGATTATGTGTGCCTATTGCGTAAGTCCTTGTATGGACTTAAGCAAGCTCCCGGGCTTGGTATAAGCGCTTTGCTGATTTTGTTACATCTATTGGTTTCACCAATAGTAGATGTGACAACTCTTTGTTCATTTACAGCAAGGGATCATATATGGCTTACATTTTATTATATGTTGATGATATCGTTCTTACTGCTTTTTCTCATGCTCTCCGGTGCTCCATTATGGACCTTCTTAGTTCTGAATTTGCTATGAAGGATCTTGGTCAATTGAATTATTTTTTGGGTATTGCGGTGACTCGACATAAGGGTGGTATGTTTCTTTCACAGCGCAAATATGCCGAAGAAATAATTGAGCGTGCAGGAATGTCATCATGTAAACCGTCTCACTCTCGGTTAACACTAAGCCTAAGGTTAGTGCTACTGCTAGTACTGTTTTTGATGATCCGACTCTGTATCGAAGTCTTGCAGGGGCTCTACAATATCTCACTTTCACCAGGCCGGATATCTCTTATGCCGTCCAACAAGTTTGCCTCCATATGCATGATCCGAGGGTTGATCATATGTCTGCTCTCAAACGGATTATTCGATATGTTCAGGGTACTTTGGATCATGGTCTTCATTTGTACCCATCTTCTTCTTCTACTCGGTATCTTACACCGACGTGTGATTGGGGTGGGTGCCCTGATACGAGAAGATCTACATCCGGGTATTGTGTGTTTTTGGGAGACAACTTGGTCTCATGGTCTTCTAAACGTCAACCCACATTGTCTCGTTCTAGTGCCGAGGCCGAATATCGTGGGGTGGCCAATGTGGTTTCCGAATCATGTTGGCTCCGGAATCTTCTCTTAGAGTTACATTGTCCGATTAAGAAGGCCACTTTAGTATCTTTGTGACAATGTAAGTGCTATTTATTTGTCGGGTAATCCAGTTCAACATCAACGTACAAAGCATATTGAAATGGATATCCATTTTGTTCGAGAGAAGGTTGCACGCGGACAAGTCCGTGTTCTTCATGTGCCGTCCCGTTATCAAATTGCAGATATTTTTACCAAAGGTCTACCGCAAGTATTGTTTGAAGATTTTCGTAACAGTCTCAACATCTGTAAACCTGCCGTTTCGCCTGGGGTGTGTTAAATATAGTATATATTGTTAGTTTCCATATATTGATTATCCTCCTATTCTCTAGCCTAGAATCAATCTTTGTATATGGTTAGTTTCCAATTATCTAGCCTAGGATCATGATACTGATTAATGTAATTGGTGTATAAATTATGTGTTCTGTTAATGAGAAAAGGTAAGGAAGACATTCTTTCATCCTCTGTAATTGCTGGGTAACTTCGGCGCCCCCATTTGTTATGGCAACACATTAAGGTTCTCCCTGTACCTATTGATCAGTGGTCTCTACTTCGTGGATGCTCTGTGTATCAGTCGGATTGATATGGTCTTTCGATGCCTCATAATCTTCATCAGATGGATCAAGTAAGTAGTGATGGCCCGGTGACTCCAACTATCAATTGAGGCGTCACCTGAGTTCGAACTTTGTATGCACCCCTTCTCAAATCTAATTTCTTCCTGCAATAATTGTCGAAATCATTGGAACTTTGGATGGTTCTGCCTCTAGATCCATGTACGTTAGGTCTGCATCGTCGGATGATTTGTTGGGCTCTAACACTTGGGCATGTTTTCCTTTGGCCTGGGTTTGACGTTGCTGACCTAAAACCCGCCCACAAATCACTCCTCGTTGACCAAGTTTATAGCCCTTACACCATTCTTTATCACAAGCCCTCCTATCCCCTGCAAATCCTCTATCATAGATATTATGCCCTCTTTGTGATATTTTGTTGTAGTTTCCCATGGCTTAGTGCGATGGGATTGGCATTTTGTGGTCCCTTTTTGCCTTTTGCAACATTTGGCACATGTACTTCGTTGCTACATACCAAAAGGCTACACGCCTCATTCGGTGTCCTTTGTTGTGGTTGGCCCGTCATCGACACTTCAGCCGCATCAACCGTTGACCCCTACCCTCATTATCATTATCTTCATTTCTTATCCCCGTAAAATGGAGAAAATCATGCATTGCCCCCCTCCATGATCATCGCCTTTAAGGTTTTGATCTTGAGATGCACCAAACCACTCCAGCTAGGAATCTTAATTATTGATGACAACTTGCAATCCCTCCCAATGGCACTTCTGCTCCTACTTTATTATTTTGCCAATTAACTATTTTCTCCCTTCAGATAGGATTTTCCTCCTTTCCGCTGTATTATGACATAGAAAAAATGGCCCTATCATATGCGATTAGGGAAGCCCCCATCCATCCGCCTGTTGTAGTGGAGATAGCTTGCTCAATCAATGCCCATTCAGTACTTGTCGAGGCTCGGTAAATGACCAAAGCTAAATCCCATACTTTTGGAGCTATCCCATGAAGCCCCGCTCCCACTTTGTGAACCTTATCACTACCAAAGTGTGGCCGACTCCCTTCACCTGAAAACTAGCGAGCATTATCATGTTCATTCTTTTCCATGTGGGTTCGGCCCATCTCCCTTTGGTTTCGATGTAGCTGGATTCTCGACCTTCCAATGCCTTTGAGAAGGCATTCAAGCCTGTACCCTTTCGATCCTCCGGAACAAGAATGGATTGCCACACGTTGGTAGTCACCTTCCAGATCTTGATCACTCGACTCCTATCATTCTCCAAACTTTGTACAAAGACCTTTCGTTTGATCCAAAGTCTGTGCCATTCATAGTTTCTTAGTCGATCAGAGCGATCTTCCTGTCGGTCAACTCGTTGCCCCTTCCTTTTCATCGTCGTCCGCTCCGTATCCTCCCTCATCATCTCCGTAGAAGCACACCTGCACTTTTTCACTTCGAAATATTTATACATATAACAAAAAACCTCAGATTTATAATTTTAATTTATTTGATTAATTAATAAATATATGTTTTGTTTTGAATTGTTTGCAACTATATTTGTATTTTAAAATTTTAGGATCAAAAGTATCGAAAAAAGTTGACGACTTGGTGGTTTTAAGAGATAGTGACTTTAAAGAATATTTTGAATTTGAATTTTTCATTTTGCATATGCCTATGATTTTATAAAAACTTAATTACAAGTGTTAGCACTTAGTAGTTGGAATTTTTATTGCATGATATGTTGATTTTTTTAATTTTTGTTGGAATTTTAACAATTGTGTTATTATTTATCTATATTTAACACCTTATTCGTTACAATTCTTTTTTTTTAGAATTCCCGCGGAAATCCCCAATGGAGAATGGAATAGGGAAAAAAATTTCTCCACGGGAAAAATCTCCATAAAAATCTCAACGAGAATCCCCAATGGGGAATGAAATGGGTAAAACATTTTACCCATGAGGATTCTCCATACTCACAAGGATTTAATAGGCATGGGGATGGGTATAAAAACACATCCCCAGATGGATATGAGTATAAGTATTGATGATAAATCTTGAGTGTCGCTATGGACACCCCATCTATTGTTGAGGGCACCAAGTGGTTTACCAAAAGCACCCAAAAAATTGCACTGAAATCCCAAAACTGCCCCTCATTCAGATCATAGGCACCCACCATTTCGAAAAAATGAAGAACGTTGAGGGAGAAAATTTTTTCGAACCCTAGAAATCTTGATCCATTGCAAGGAACCCTCAAAGCCCAAATTTCTCTTCGTTTCTTCTCTATCGTAAGCTCAATTTTTTGTGGTGTGCTTCGAGTTTAGAGAATTTTTGAGTTGGTGAAGTTCGTTTCTATTTTAGGGCTCAGTTTTAGGGTTTGGATATCGCACCAGGCTTGAATCCGATAGATTAAAGGTACATTGAAAGTCCAATTTGCAAGCATTTGGTTCAGTTTGTTTTGTTTTGTGTAGTTTATCTTCATGGGTTTGTAATTTGTAAACTCGTGGTTCTCGGCCACACGGGCCAAAAATTATATGTATAGTTTCGGTTAACTATAGCCGAGATATAGGATTAAGTGTCGTTGCACAGAGTCTCAGTTACATACTACCAAGACTTACATGGTTGTCTTAGTGGGCGCCAACCAAGTGTTATTGTGACGACCCGAAATCCAAAAACCCGCCTTATGGGCAAATTTGTAATTATGTGAACCCTACTTTAAACAAGATTAAAATAAAAACCCTAACCACCCCTCATTGATGTTCAAACTCTAAATAAAAAAGGGTAGAACTAGATGGTGGAGATTATGGTGATGGAATGCTCTTAGATCCAAGCAAGGTAATATATATATATATATATATCTTCTCAAGTTTTTGGATTTTTGGAGCAAAGAGTACCCTAGGAGGGGAGAGGCGGCACCACGACTGCCGCCGACACGAGGGAGCGATGACATTGCCATCGTCAAGCTTGGGTGGAGGAGGGACACGCCATGGTGTCCTAACACCACAGATCGAGAGGAAGGGTGGCTTTTGCCACCTTCCTCTCGGTGGGGTCTTCCTCTCAACCACGACCGGACGGAGGTCGAGGTGTTGGGGTAGTTGGGTGACGGGACAAGGGGATCTCATGCTTTCCTCTCTCTTGGCCACCAGGAGGAGCTCGAGCCCCTTTATCCCATGGTCATTTGACTAGTTTAGGGGTCTGTTGACCCATAGACTGAGTTGACCAGGGGTCAACAGACCCTTAAACTGGTTGACCAAGGGCCAAACTGGCCCCTTAGCTCAATCATAGGCCTGTCTGACTCCTGCACAAGAATTCTAGCTTCACTGGGAGAGCATTCGCGCTCTCGAGGAACCGACGGCATGCCCCCTTCGACACGCTACACTAGGCCTCAACGAAGCTCTCGGCGACACAACTCGACCATGGGACTTACACTAGTGAGTCCTTAAATACATATGAAATAAAGAATAAATAACTCGTTATTGATTTATGCATTGATATGATATTGTATGTATTGTCTAGTGACATGCGACGGTTCTCATTGGACCCGAGCACGCGAGGATCGAGAATAAGATTCACTATGAATCGAGGTAAGTGAGGATCTTGCTCAATTATCAAATAAGGCTTGATATTAGTTATGTTAGGACATGTTTTTAACTAGATACTTTGGGATTGGGTTGCATCATGCTATTGACTTGGATCTATATATCTATGGAATGTGAGTGCATTTATTTTCCCTTCTTATGATATTCATTACCCTGAAAGTTTGTGGAGTTCCCACCGAGGGCATTATTAGCAAGTATTATCTAATGCCCTATGATGTTTTGTGGTGCCACCCAGGTTTTTCTATTTATTGCCCCAGGATGATTGTGGAGTTTGCACCGAGGGCTTTTCTTGTCTAATTGAATCCATAAGTGTATCACTTAAGGACATGAGTTGGAATTGCCTTCTCTTGTACTTTTGTGAAGAGGGACATGCATCGGTGACGATGCCATGATAAACTTACTATTGATTCGATGGGACTAACGAGAGGGCACATAAGGCCTGTGTGTTGTTTAGTAGTTGTCATCACTTCGAGGGTATGTGAATAGGTCACCGAATTCTCGCTAATAACTAGTATGCATTGAATGAGACCACAACTTTATATTATTACTAATTTTCTATGGTATCTCTCTTTCGTGAACCCCAAGCATGATGATGAGTTTTGACTTTAATATGTTTTATCAATCTTATTGACGTGGTTTATTAATGCTTTATAAATCTATGTGACGCCAAGTTTTAAATGCTTTATTCAATTTCTATTCATGCTAGCCTTGCATGCTTATTAAGTATTACTTGCGCATTTGATGGTTGAGCGGGTTTTCTGCATTACTGAGCTCTGTTAGTTCTTTTAGCTTACCCCACTTGCATTTTAGGACCATACACATTAGCGTTAGATCGAGACAAGGACGAGGCAATAACTTGAAGCCTACTCTTTTGATGTGAACCTTATAATGATAGTATCTATTTATTTGATTTTGAAATTATCAAATTTTGGTTATATATAAATAAGTCTTCAGGGTAGAATGAACCTTACTTTTATTTAGTTTAAATGACTTGATAGTATTTGAATGACTTAAGTTGTTTTAAAGATTTGAAAACACAACGATAGTTTGATAATACGTCATATAATTTTTTCTTTATTTAATGATGCAATTATTTATCCATATGCGCTAGTTTGATATTCAGCAGGTTGTTTTCAGCGTACCAGACAGCTTGCTCGGGCCCAATATTAGGCCTTGAGGCGGTTTGGGCTAGGCAACCCGACCCTAGGTCGGGGTAGGGTTGTTACTCTTATACTGAATTTCTAATTGATTGTTTTGGTTATCTAAAACTGAGATTATGCTTAGGTTGTCGTGTGTTCGGTACTGTGGTATTAGCATATGTCTCGGTCACTATATTCCGAGATTACATTAGAATGCAGAATTAGTTTGCTTTCGGTGATGTCCAACTGAGACTAAACCCATTATCTCGATTATCAATTATCGAGACTTAAGTTACTATCTCGGTTAGTAACGATCATGATCATAACTATATTTCCAGACCTGCTTGACCGATACTTTAGAAATTGTTGATTTTTTTTTTTCTAGAGTTTACTTGACTTTCTGTTCAAGTTGCTTATATTCAATTATTTTATCAGGTATGGCTCGTCCCAAGACCCCAGTAAATAAGGAGGAGGTTGATGTAAAGCCGTCTTAGGGTAACCGCGGGCGAGATGGCTGGAGACCTTTGACTGCGTCTTATCAGAAAGAGTAACAAAATGTAAATTTGAATGAAAAAGGAAAGGCTACTGGAAAATGTGCAAGGAATGCTGAGGTGCACAATGAGGGATCCAATGTTGCCGCGCGTCGGCAAAATGATCTTGTAATGCCCGAGGTGAAAGTTAGGCTCATGCATTGGAGTCTAGTAGTAGTCAGTCCTTAGAACGGCCAGAAACCACTAGTGGGCATCGTAATGTGGGTAGGAGTAGTAGTGGTGGTGGTAGCCGCAATGAAGTGGAGGCACAAGAGCAAGTGCAACAGTGTGTTCCAGTGGTCCATCGGATGGATCTTTACTGAAGAGTTTTAAAGATCATGTTGCCTTATCGATTTGGAGCAATTAAGTACTTAATGTTTCATTCAACACAGTACTTATAAAATTATGGTTTTCATGTAACTGATGAAATGTTTTTTTTTAATTGTAGGACTACGTGTTACTCAAGTGTATCAATCACGGTGCTCAGATCTAAGATGGGATTTATAGTCGTAACACCCTGGCACCGAGGGCCTTCAGAGGATTATCCAGCGATCTGAGTTGACTCTGTTGATAGATTGCTCATACCATAAGACAAACAAGGAGGTCATTTCTACCTTTGTGGAGCGGTGGCAACCGAATACTCCTGAAGATTCGTGTGACGGGCAAAGTGGTTGCAGTTGAAAACTTTGTGAGGTACACCGAGGAATCTCGCACGAATGCTATAAAGCTTGTGTATAAACTATTTGGGGTTAGCATTGAAGATGCTGAGGAAGAAATGAACGATAGCAAGGGACTCACTGTGTGGAATAGTTGATTAAAGACTCGATGGTGCCCCAAACTTGGTTTAAGTGACACTACTTTTCCACCCGTGGATTGCATTGATCAAGTGTAATTGCTGTACCTGCTCTCTTGCACTTTTTCACAGACAATAGTGGATTTCGAGTCTCTATTGTCTTGTTGAAGCTTCTTGAAGATTTGGATGATGTGGGCAAGTATGCATGGGGTGCAGCTGCGTTGACGTATCTGTATCGTCACTTAGGTTCTACCACCAGAGTACAAGTATCCCAGATTGTCGGCTAGCTCACATTACTTGAGGTAATAGTTCTAAATCTATATAAATTGTTCTTTCATGAATTTTAATTAGGTTTTAAGTTTTTTCAACAACTAACTTTGTATGTATTTGTCAAGGATGGGTGGATGAGCACTTCAAACTCGGGCTCGCCACTTCTAATGCAAAGTACATGGACCAAGTGCAATCTCGTGTCTCTAGATGATTCGAAAACATGAGACAGTGATGAATGTTGACAAGTTAGGATATATCAGGAGGACATTGGATAGGTTGCGGCCAAACGAAGTGAGTTAGTTACTCAATGAAATTGGTAAAAGTTAAAGTTAGCTTAACTTTACTAATTACGTTTGATTAGATGTTGATGTTAGGGACAATGGACTTGTGCACCGAAGGCGTTCTATAGTGGCACATTGAAGTACATGAGCGTGGTTGAGCCCTATCATTCGGAGAGGATTTTGAGACAGCTTGGCCACATACAATCTATTCTTGACCCTCTGTACCGCCCATTGGAAGTAGTCCAAATCCCATATGCACTTAAATACTTTGTCGAGTATGGGTCAATAAGACAATTGGGAGTGTTAGCGTAACCATTTGTTGGCCCCCGAAGTTCGTGGCGAGAAGGAGTAATTTGAGTTCTTGGCTACACCGAACTACCTTTTTTGGTTCCTAAAGGTGTCACACCCGGTGATCGAGAACCTGAGCCTTGAATATGAAGACCTTGACACCAGTACTATCACTAACAATGAGCTATTGAATATACATTAACTTTTTAGGTTGTTTGTTGATGTATGCAACAGGAATAATGTTATGATTGTTTTTATTTGCTCATTTTATTGGTCTTCAACGGTGGAATAGGCGTGCGTTGGATGCAGCATTACAGTAGATGGACTCGTCGATAGAGATGTGTACTTTGGAGTCCGCGAAGAAAATGGCGAGTGATGTGATTAATTTCTGGACAGGGAGGAGTCTTGATGCAACCACTCCCACCACCACCGCCGCCATCCCCACCGCCATCGACACAACAACCCCTAAGCACTTCCAGCACGACATCACTTCCATAAGAACCGAGACTCTGTTCTCGTACAATTTGAAGAGGAAAACGCCAACCAAATAAAAACAAACATTATCCGTTCATAAACATTCGTAAATGATTAACAAATAGCACATATTCTTTCATAAACATTCGTAAATGATTAACAAATAGCACATGTTTGAAGGACAATATTGTTGCAATATACTAAGTAATGACATACATCCATAATGTAAGCTAAACTAAAACACTATTTTTACATTCAATGTCCCTAAGACGAAGCTAAGTCTACTACGGAATGCGTGCCTTGTTGAGAAGTTACAACCGACACGATTTCTCGAATTATGAATCCATCAAGCTAACCTTTAGCGCATCTTTCATCATACATTTCCCACGATAGATATAATGATGGAAGCAAGGCATTATCATTCAACTTCACCTGTCAAATACAAAAAACAACAAGACATCATTATCATATAATTCAAAATCGATAAACACATGTAAAAAATAATGTACAAACTTACCCTAACCCAATGGACGAGACTATTGAAAGATGGCGATGGGACATTACGTAGAGGAAAAAATGTCGAACAACTATCATGTGAGACGTTTACTAGAATGACATTAAATGTCGCTGATATTAAAAGTCTCATGTCCGAAAGTGTCAACCATTCGTCAAAAGAAACCAGAACCCGATCATCCGGACAATGCACGATAGTCTTCACCTTTTCGTAACTCGTTCCAAGCACTTTTCGCCAAAGAGTTTCATAATCCGTTATCTCATCAAATATCCTTCTACGTACTAACTTCCAACCATCTACATCGGCTAGTCCGAGCCCGGAGGCAATGCATCGAAATCCACGATTATCATCGCCCATCACATTAATAGTGCTCTCAATGTATGAAAGCCAATCTGGTTGTATGCAATAAGAATAACCAACCTTAGATACACATTGGGTCACCCGACGTGTCCGACGTATTTTAGGCCACACTTTATTTTGTTTTTTCCTCGAACTAGATGTCTCTTCTTTCGATAATACATACTCGAACTCGCTTGGTAATCTTATCTTCAAAGTATCTTTTTCATCGAGTTTCCTCTTCGATCATTTCTTCTTTCCTTTGTTTATTAAACTTCTAACTGTAGACCCCGATGCATTTCCCTTTGTCTTTATTTTTGTAGATGAGACAACCCCCAGTGTAGATGAAAGCCGACTAATCTTTCTTAGCTCTGAATAATCCTTATGCGATTATCCTCATCAATGCAAGCATAAAACTTTTCCAAAACCCTTTGAATCTCATCGTTCACATTGTATCCGCCCGATCCACAACATTCTTTGGTATTATACTCAACTTTCGCCAAGTATATATGAATGTCTTCGAGTGGTATGGGTGAACAAACAGATTTTATATAAGTTTATCTTGTTCCACAAGGAAGACCATAAGTGGTACGTATGTTAAAACCACAAAGAGCAAAGTCATGTCCATCCTCCTCTCCACGTTCTGATTGATCTCTAATCAACTTAAAGGCCCTTATAGAGACATATTCACATAACCGACGATACAAAACATCAACATATTTATGTTGCACCATATTTAAATTGAGTTCAAATGATTCATTGATGATGTTATGTTGGATCCTAAGAAGACTATCTACCATACCCCATAAAGTCTCAAAATTTATCTGATCGTTGCTAAAATGTAGCTTCAAAGTGGAATGACCAACTCAACTCTCTGCGTTGTGATTTCCTCAAAGTGCATAATTTAATCTGTCCATGTCGATAAAAGATTTTTTTTGTAGTATTTCACTTATGTGTTATCCAAGTAATCAATAAGACTTTTCACAGTTCCGAACTCAGATCGTAAGTCATTCGTCCTAAGTTCAGATGCACCCGACTTAGCACACAACACACCCGTTCACCAATCCATGAAACGCGCAAAGTCTTCGTTATCCCTAAACATCTTTTTAGTCTTAGTCAAAACTACTTTGTTGATGTACTAAGAGCAAAGAAGGTGAGACGATGTTGAAAATACTTCTTCGATATCACTAATCGACCTAACTCTCGATCCGTAACAATCACTTCAAGTTTAAAGTCGCCCATTCAATATAAATCTCAAGTGCTCAAACATAATTCGCATTAGTCTCGATGATATGAAAGCAAATCCAACCGAGAACGTCAAATGCGTCGAAGTGATTCCAACTATCTCCAATAACGACATTTGATATATGTGCAATCTATTAGAAGAACCGACGGAAACACCATAACAACAAAATTGAATCATGATGTGACCAAAATAAGTCGATCACGACAATCGTCTCGGAATGCTTCTTATGCCACGACATCCACTTATTCTTCTTCAATATGTGCAATAGTTGTTGCATTTAAGCCTTCCCACCGCGTCTTCAATTAAATATTTTTGTTTTGCATTGTATATTGTCCGCATAGTCGAAACATTATTTACATTCATTTGCTTCAACATGTTGAGGATATCTCATGGCTTCACATCCCTCTTAGTCATCTCGCACCACAATCATCTGCTCACCCCTATCTAATCTTCTTGCAAATGAATGGTCGTCCAAGTTGTTGGCGGGGTCGTGATTTTGCCTCCTACATACGACATTGACGTATTACAAAAAATCATGTTTTTTTAATGTTAATAAGGAAATGGCACCCACATTTCTTTTTACTAATTTGAGTCCTTGTATTTTCCTCATCATCTTCGATTCTTGGTTTCAAAGCAAGTTTTGTGGCTTTGATTTTTTTTAGTATTTGTGACATTCCCTAAATGTACCAGATCTCTCACATGCAAGTTTGACCCTTCCCCGCGCTTAATCCCTCTAGTATCGAATGTTTCGTAACTAATACAAACTTATTTGCACGACCAACTATTTGAAGTCATAAAATAGTCGCTTCTCTAAATGGGAATGACCTATAAAGCATCATTATAGTTTGGAAATAACGTGGAGGTCGACATTACTGTAACATAAACATTGAACTACAAGGACTCGTAACCGAGACACAACAAATTCGCCAAAAAACACAAAATTAAATATTCTCGGTAGTACAGGTGCGAAACTTAAAAAGTAGTGTCGATCCAGCACAACCGACACTACTTGAAGAGTATCGATACCATATGACCGAGACTAGTCAATAAGTTTCGGCTACCACATAGTCGAGACGACTGAATTAGTTTTGGCTACAATATACCAAGACATTTATCTAAGTCTCGATCTTGGGTGGTCGAAAAAAATCTTGACCGTGCAAATACTGTAAAAAATGAAAAAAAAAATAAACAGCAACGAATACCTCTTCTTGTACTTCATCTTGCACTATTGTGGTATATTCATCCATTTCACACTGAAAATAACTTCGAAATTGACGAATCTACCAAACCCTACAATGAAAATCATCAATGTCGCTATTTGCAACATCAAAAAGTTAATTCGAAGCTTAATATGATTGTAATCGAGTGTTATCTCGCCACTAAATGATGTGAAAGCGAAAAAATCGATACACGCTCTCCAACAAACCACGTGGGTTTCGATTAGAGAAGGAGATAGAAAAAAGGTGGGATGCCCCAAAATCGATTCAAAAGTGTCTTGTGAGAGTATAGAGGATTTATATGAAGGGGCAATTTTGTCATTTCTATCAAGGTACAATTTAGAGGAAAGAATAACCATAAAATTTGGGTGCCTTTACTAATAGGTGGGGTACCCATAGCGGCGCTCTAAATTTTTTAGTGAGTATGAATATGAGAATTAGGTCTTCACCCCATATCCTACCCATTTGCATCCCTATAGACAACTGAGTAAATTTATTATGTATATTTGTTACTTGGTGAGTATTAAATAATGAGAAAAAGATGGCTAACAAACTCTACATTAGTAGGTCAAGCAGTGTCTGGTTCATCTCCTCCCCCCATGCGATGCCATGGAGACCACATGGGGTGAACATAGGGCTGGCAAAATGTGCCCGGCCCCTTTTGGCCCGTTTTGTCCGGTCTCTTTTTAAACGGGACCGAGCAATATTTTTTTGACAAACATACGGGTCCGGATAATGTTTTATGTCCGTTTAAAAATACGGAACTTGGTTTCAAAGCGAAATTTCAAAAAACGGTACCGTTTGTGATTAATTTGAAAGGCATATAAGTAATTTCACAATGTATTTAAAGTTTTTAACTTTTATGAGATTTATGATTTATCAATTTTATGATTTTTATCTCATCTGTGAGAATGTGATCTCGTCAATCTGTCATCTCTTATTCTCCTCCCTCAACGGCTCGTCCCCCATATCCTCACTCAACAAACAAACCCTAACGCCTCACTCCGCCTCTCACCGCCTCACTCCGCCTCTCACCGTCTCGACTCTCGACTCTCACCGCCTCACTCCGCCTCACGGTCGTCTCGCATCGCCTCGCGTTTCACGGCCACGCGCTCGTCCGATCCACCTTCCCCAAACTCAAATTCAAGTTCTACTTCTTCAATCCAGGAGAACATTCGCGACGATATCGCAGTCCGTCCGACCGTCCGTCACATCGCCATTACTCTCGACGTCGAGTACCTCCGAGGATCGATCTTCGCGTCCATTCCGTTTCTCCGACACTCTCTCTGTCCGGAGCACGTCTTCTTCCACTTCCTCGTCTCCGACGCGGATCTCGAGGCGCTCGTCCGATCCACCTTCCCCAAACTCAAATTCAAGTTCTACTTCTATCCGAGATCGTTCGCGACCTGATATCGCAGTCGTCCGTCAGCTCGCTCGAGCAACCGCTCAACTACGCGAGGAACTACTTGGGAGACCTTCTGGAGCCGTACGTAAGCAGAGTGATCTACTTGGATTCAGATCTTGTTTTTTTTTTTAGATAATTGATAAATAAAATATTTAATCATATTGAAAAGAAAATCGGGCAAAACGAGAGCCGTATGTTTTACAAACATATGGGACTGGACAAAAAAACAGTGCCCGTTTTAAAAACGGGACCGGGACCGAACACCAAATTTAATCATTTTCGAAATGGGTGTCCGGTCCCCTTTTTGTCCGTTCCGTATTTTTGCCAAAATTTAGGTGAACATTTTGAAGAAGAATGCCTTCTAGGGTTATCGAATACAAGGCCTCGCTGTTGTCAGAAATGAGCTTGTGTTAGGGGACACAGAATTCGCGTCACCCCGTCTTCAAACCATAAACCCTAAACCCTGATCCCACAACATTGTAATACACAGTTAAAGAGAACAAGTTGCAGAGAAATCAAAAACATCAAGGCATTAACCAAAAAGACCAATTTAATAACCACACCCATAGCATAAAATTGTGCATGCTTGCACTAATACAAGCAGTGAGAGCTGTATATGCGTGCACGCTCTTTATGAATGACAACAATGCGCTCTTTATAACAACAACAAAGCCTCATTCCAAAATTAGTTGGAATCGGCTTCATGGATCAAACTCTTTATAAATGACAAAAGTATTAAAACTACAAGAAGCGCAATGACTAGCAATGCCTACGAGAGAACCCAAACAGCGGATAAGAGATGCATACATCCACAAAAAAAAACTATGAGAGCTCTGGCCAAACATGTTAACATTCATTTTGAAACTCTGCACAGTTTTCAGCTACAGCTTACCTGTATGAGAAGCTTCACTTTGCGCATGTTCCTTGATACAGACATGGTATATAAGAAATGAAACACACAAGTTCACATCACATTTTTCGTACACCAAAGTTTAGATCATTAATAGTGTATCACAGTAAACAAATAATGAGATTTACTCAGTAGACAGGAAAAAAATGCTCCACAATAAAAGATTGAGAAGATGGTGTAGAACTCAGAACCTTGTTCACAAGAAGAATTGGTGGCTTAAACATAACCTTGTTCCCAAGTCCGCTCGCATTAGTTATAATTATAAAAAATAAGGCATTAGGCGTTGGCGAAAAGGATAGGTTCCTTGTGTAGTAGAAACACTATACGACTGCGCAACCAAAATAAATTCTTAATTTTTCCTCCACTAATCATCTATATGTTCAAATAGTCTAAGAAAAACAACAGCAGAGGTGACAAAAATATATTCCCATATTCTTAGATCTGCCTGTATAGACTAAGGTTCATTAGACATAACAACCACAAATATCTATAAGACATTAATGCACAGCAGTACATCAATAGATTGGTTCGACTACAGAATGCTATCTCGTGAAAAAAAAAAAAAAAAAAAAAAAAAAAAAAAAAGCACGTGCTATAATATATCAACATAAGCTAAGAGGCTATGTCAATTTAAGCATACCTACCTCAGTTGTATTCGATAGAGAGATACATAGAAACCGGTAGAATCTTGTTTTATAATTCCATTGCTACTATATTCTCAGCTTCTGATATGTCATGGTCCTTTGGAGTGTCCACTGAAATCCCAGCTTCTGGTGCCTTGGGGCTCATTGAAGTGACCACTTGTGTCTCAGCTTCTGGGGCATTGGGGCTCATTGAAGTGTTCACTTGAGTTTCAGCTTCCGATGTCTTCGCACGTTTCCAATTGTCTTTTAGAAGTTGAACAGCATTCTCAATTCCAGATAACCTTTCGTCCAGTGTATCAACCAGGGCTATGAATCCTTTCAGCTCCCCGAGCCAACTCCTTTCAAAATCAACAACTTTTTCTTCAATCATAAGGCACTGTTTTCTCTCCTCTTCCTCCTGCTGCAATCGCAGTTTTTCTACTTCAAAGTTGCTGAGAACAAGACCACCCGGTCCAACATCTTTGTAAACAGATTCTTCCAGCATTGAAAATCGTTCTCTATACTCGGCAAATTGCCTTCTGTTTTCCCTCAGAGCCTTCCTATAACCTTCTAATAGACTACTCATTACAACAAGTTCACGTTCAAGCTTGTAGATTTGCACATCTCGTTTCTGCACTTCTTCAAACCTGGTTTTCTGCAAGTTAGCAATAATACTATTTCGTTGCTGCATCTCTGATAGTAGAATCTGCTGGTTCATTTGGGCATTCAAGTAAGCTTGGTCTTTGGCCTCATACATCATTCGAGCTTTACCCATCCAACTATTCATTTCTTCCATGCAAATGTCGAAATCAGGTGTTTTATGTTCCCAATGTCCTTCATGCCTCATTCTCTTTTGTTCTTCATGAAAAGGTTGATGCTGATCATCATCCTCGTGGCTGAGCTCTCTCTTGCAAGAATTACCAAACATGGAGGAACTACCAGGATTCAAAAGTGCATCAGGTCTTGATTGGAGAAATTGCACAGAAGCATGATTCTGAAGTTCTGCCGATGGGCTGAAAGACATGTCTTGGTGATCCATTGCTCCAAGAAGATCGCTAGAAGGTAGCCTCTCTAGATGATCGAATTTTGATGAAAAATTGTAGCTTATTTGCTGCTCTCCCTCTTCTTCATCTTCTTCCTCCTCCCCTTCTTCTTCTTCTTCTCCTTCTTCTTCTTCTTCTTTGACAATATGTTGCTCTCCAACGCCATTAACGATATTTTTAAGATTGCAAGGTTGCAAGGAATGATCAGTCACATTGCTTTTCCCATCCAGAAGCCAGTCAGCGGCACACCCAGGCTCTTCTTTGTGGTGTTGGAACTCCATAACTTCTTCATGTCTAACTTCTTGTTCACTTTCAATCCTCTCCTGTCCAAGGCATAATTCAGTTTGTATTTTCCCCAATTTCGGCCCTTGGCAATCCTCAATGCTCCTCATCTTCAAGTCACCCACGATATCGTCTCCTTCCTCAGCAGAAACTTCCAGCAGAGGTTCTTCCTTGAAAAGCTCTGGGCACTGATGCTTGATCATACATTGCAAATGTGAAGCATAGTAACAGAAACCCAACCGGGTTGCTTGCGTCAGTTCTTTCGCCACCATAAACCAGATCAGCCCTGACCAATCAACCTTCTGTGGCTGTCCTTCTTTGATAAGCTGAATCGAAGTGAATACGTCACTTGGCATCAACCACGCATCTTCATGAAGAAGCACCCAATTCGACAGAAACTCCTGAAGAAATTGTTTCGATTCTTCCGACAGAAGATCGGCATCCAAACTCTCCAATGGGCTAATCCTATCCTTCTTCCCCGGCAGTTTTAGAGCTCGAGCAAGGTCAGCTCTGCTAACCATGATCTTATAATCGCCAATAAAGCTCCCGCGCGGGTTAGGATTCTTAGGATTGTAGTTCACCAAAAGCTCATACAGAAAATCATGCCGAATTTCTTGATCAAATTCGACATGAACAAAGTCCCACAACCCTAGTTTCTTCAAAAGCTTATCATGTTTGTTAAAATCTAGGGTTTTGCTGGGGCGAAACGGAACAAGTTTCAATTTTTCCCTAATCGAATGAATCTTCTTGTCAATGGCTGCCCTTTGCCTCACATTCAAAGGTCTCTTTCTCTTAGGGTTTTTTCTAGCCACATTGTAGGTGGTGACAGTTGCAGGAATAGGGTTTTCATGAACAATATCAATCATGTTTACATCAATCTCAACAGCATTATTCATCAAAGGCGGCGATAACGACATACCTTCCGCTTCATTGATTCGCTGTTCTTGATGTTCAAAGTCCCCGCCTTTATCGAAAAACTTCAACTCCTCTCCATCAAGATCATCCTCTCTAGAGTTTTCCACAATCTGTTCAGGGTTTTCGATTACCCGTCGAGGCTTCTCGTCTTCAATCATCATCAACTCCTCCTCATCATCCTCATCGATCAGTTCGGGATCTCCACCGCCAAAACCCTCCAATCCCCCACTGACATTAGGGTTTTCGCTTCCCAACACACCATCTCCTTCAATTGATTTAGGGCTTTCGTTCTCCAACACTTTCTCTTCCCCTATCGAATCAGGGTTTTCGCTATCCAACACTTTCTCTTCCCCAATTGAGAAATTAGGGTTTCCGTCTTCGGCCGAGCTAGAGTTTCCAATCTGCGCCAAATCTGTTCCCTTTTCGACCATCTTTTGGGGGGTTTGGAGGAACGATTGAGATGAAGAGGTACTGGGCTTTCTGTTCTTCTTCCTCATGTGGTGGGGCGACGAATTGCGAGCGAAAAAGGTCCGACCTTTACCGTCTCTGCGACTCTGAAACTTTGATGAAACAGCGATGAATGTGGAGGAGAGAGCGCGTCGGATTCCCGTCGATCTTCGTGATGTGCGCGATCAGTTGCGCCATTGCCCGTCATGCCTTCGAAGAAACGAAGAATGCCATTTTTGTGGAGTGGTTAGAGAAGACTCTGCTTCTACTTCTCCCATGTCCTTTCCATGAAATAGGGTAAAAAAAAAAAAAAAAAAAAGGTAAATTGACCTTTTGATCTCACAACTTCATTTGGTTCGTTTTTGCTAACTTACAGAATTCATTTAAAATTTACTCTTTATTGCCCGTTCCGTTCATATTTATGTGTATCATAAGTACATGGGACTAACTTATATTGAGATTGTGTTCCGTTCATATTTATTCGTATCATAAGTTCATGGGACTAACTTATATTGGGATTGTGCCTTAGGTTTCAGTGTTAGTTCATTTGTCCTGACTTATTTGGTTGGCAAAAATAGGCCTAGAGGTAAATGTGATTGCAATTGGTGAAATTACTAAAGTGCCAATCAGGAGGAGAAATAGTTGAGATGAGATGAGATGGGTTGATTTTTGGGGGAAGAACGAAAAGGAATGGAATATTAGACAACTTTCTTTCTTGGTTTTGGGTTGAGTTTTGAGTTGATTTCGGCTGTTCGATAAAGGAGGAAATGAAGGTAAGTGTCGTGTTGTTTTTGGTTTGGGATTTCGTTGGTGCATTTCATGAAGAGGTGATGAAGGCAAAATAATCTTTCTTTGTGAAGACCCATCAGGATTAAATAATACAATCAAAACCATGGTTCATATTAGTCCCAAGTTTGTGGGCTAACTTAGTCCTAGGGACAATTTAGTTGGCGAACTGAACACTCGGCTTAAATAGTCCAACCGCTTAATCTGAGCTAATACCACGAATTGAACAGGCCTAGAGTTAATATTTTCATGTTTGGTTCAACTTTAAACTTACAGGGAAGTTTCAAATTTTTAAACAATAAAAAATATGAATTTACATAAATAGCCTTCAAATATGATAGAAATGAGTAATAAAATGGTTATTAATGAGGGGTAATTGTGTTTACAACTCCTGAGTGATAACTCTTTAGGGGGTGGTAGGGAGATATCTCTCATCTTATGGTATAAGTTGGGAGATAACTTGTAGGCAAGTTGGATAATCAAATAAGATTAGTTCTCAACTCCCAGCAAATTATCTCCTTGGAGATATCTCCACTTCATACCAAACAAGGCCCAAACTTTTGTAAATTTTTTAAGCTTGGACAACCCACTTTAAGCACCGGCCCAATGTATTTCGCCTCGAGATATGCACGCACATTTTCTCAACGTGTATTACACAATATCCGATCGGGTCGGTGTCTAAAGTTGGTACCTAGAGTGAGTTACTCTTGCAGTTCTCCAATATAATTCCAAAGTATTATTTCGTGAAAAATAACAAGTAACTACGAGTTAGTTTGAGGGACATGAGAAATTTTATTCTATGAGAGATCTTGAGTTTGAGTCTGATAAATGAAAAAAATTGAGTCTAAGGGCATTTCCAACCCAACACTAAAATAGTGTACCACTAACACTCTTTATGTCTATTTTGGTGTAAATAGTGACATTAACACTATTCACGTCTCCAACCTCATCAATGCTATCTTTTATACTATTTTATTTTTATCATTATTTTATTCAATTTAATTTCTTTTAACAGTAATATAGTCAAAAAGATAACTTTATAAAATATATAAAAAATAGAATAAAAAAGGGTGAATAGCGAAAGAACTGGTCAAAAAGGTCATCCAACATTAATGGAGTTTCTATTACTATACTTCACCAGCATGAAAATGACGCTGATTGGAGTTGGTCAAAGGGTAGCCATTTCTATGGGACCTCAAAGTGTTCAAGCATGATGGGATTGATGTTAGATACTACGTGGAGAATAAAAAAAAATATCTAAAATATGTTGAATTTAGGAATTGTTTCGTTTTTAGTTCAAAAAAAATTGATATTGGGGAGAAAATTTGTGTTCACGTTACCTGAACAATTAAAATCAAGATAAAGGTGTCGTTATAAATTAAATACACTTTCAATTTGGCAAAAAAAGAAAAAACTCACTTGCCAATTTTCTCAATTACAATAGAGCTAATAATTAAGACGAAAAATCACAATAAAAAATTTGGTTGTTTGGGCTTAAAAAAAATCAAATGTGGACTAAGTATAGCTCATTATTATGTTGCCGTTCACTATGGTTGAACTTGTAAAATTATGAGAGAATATAGTACTTAGGTATTTTCTTTTATATAACCAAAAGTTTCAATTTCGAATTTTGGGAGAAAAACCTCTTATACATAAGAGTCATAAAACTCAATGCCAATAAAAGGTGCGGACACCCATGGTTATAAAAAAACAAAAAATAAAATGAATAGATCATTAATTTGGTATGAGTTAGTCTGAGAGGTTGAGATTCAAGTCCCTGTAGAGCCAAGATGGTTCTCCTTTTTTCTTATTAAAAAATAAATCTTAAACCCTATAATATAATTTTTAAAAAGACAATGTTAGGGTGATCTTTTGAAGACACCCAGAATAAACATCCGATTGTTGGCATCCATTCAATACACATTAATTTGTATGCTCACAAACTTCAATGCGAAACCAATAATCGAGTGTCCTTGTCCCAAAACAAGTCACCATATCATTTTCCTTTAAAAAAATAGAAAGGAAGCACGCACGTTAGGCACAATAAAGATTTGTTTTCAAAAAATATATAAAAGCATTTTAGAAAAATTCAATAATCTCATGTTGTTGGTATTTTCAATTTAATGATAATAGGGGATTCATATCATGCTCTTCCTAATTTTTTGTCAAAAGAATTTCTTACTACACCTTCTATTCATTTCATACAGATCATGAAAAGAGGCAAATCTTCTGCCTCCAAATCTCCTGCCTCAAATCGCTTTAAGCCCTTGGCTTCTCCTGAACCTCACTGTGTGTATCAAAAAACTAATCATTGTCTCCTTCTCATAATCGAGAATTATCTTTTAGATAAATCCCTCGATACCCAAATTAATTGCATTATGCCTCCTGGTCTTTATTTCCTTCCTCCCAGACCTCATCTAAATATCAAGTTCTATGAGAACATTCTAATTTCGACGCAATCTGTTCATTTTGAACACTTTATAAGAGAAAACTCTCAAGAAATTGGTTATTCCAAGTTCAAGATTCAAAAGATTTTATCTCCATCAGACTGGTGTTCTTTGTATAAATATATGACCGCTAATCCCTTTGTTTACAAAGAAATCGTGATTGCTAAAGATAAACCTGCTATGTTTATCAGTTATCGTGATTATATTGACGCCTGGCGTAACATATTGTTTTATCAAGACCCTAAAACAAATCATTCATGGTACATCACCTTCAAGCAGCAGATGCAATTGTCCTTCCCTTCATGGTTCATCACCGACTGGTGGAACAAATTTGGTCCATCCCCTGACATTTTCCCTCCTACCGTTAGACGGAAGTATGACATTGAACAAAGCTCTCTCATCCACTTTTTGCATAAGCATTCTATTCCCTGGATTCTGAAATGGGAATATGCTACCCATCAAGTAACCTCTGACAATGTCAGCTACACCTATCTGTCTCAAGATATTTCATGTAAAAGGTGGAATAAGTTCAATTATTCAGCACTTACTTCCATCAATCCTATGACTCCCATTAAACAACATGAATTTCTTGTTTTAACCTCTTCATTCAAAGAAGTTGTTACTAAAGCAAAGCCTAAAACAACCGAACCTAATGAGGCCTCTTCATCCATTATTCAACCTGACCTAGCTCAAGTTATACTTGATGAAATAAAACAGTTAAGAGACGACTATCAAAATCTTTGTCAACGAATTTAACAAGTTGCTTCAAAATGTTCCTCCTCTACCAAATCTGTTTCAGATGATAATATTCAGGTTCTTTCTGATCCAGATTTCTGACTAAGCCATTCAGAAGATTCAGCATGAATCATGCAGTTCAACAACCTCTGGTTACCTATTTATATGAAGTATTATATCCAAATGGAGTTGAAATTGTTTGGAATTCAAGGAGATATTCTCTCAAGATTTATACATGTCAGTTAAGCTTTATTTGGACTGACGAAGCTATTGCTCTACTCCTTGCCTTATGGTATTTATTGGGGTGCCCCATTATTACGGTTTATATTCATACCACTGCAATTTTGCACTTTCCTGACTATTGTCCTAAACAGATATTTGATAGACATGATTTATGCACCTCAATAACCCCCGAGCCTACAACATATACACGACATATTTAAACCAATATATAACCAATAATATGATCAAATCAATCTTTCCAAAATTAACTTACCTTGTTCCTCCAAATATCCAAAAGCACATGGTGCCTGAATGAAGGTAAGAGACTTAAATCTGAGGGGCCACCGAGAAATGAAGTGGCATCTAAGTTGGCCAAATCAGTCGACGTATCAAAACATTCCTCTCCCTCCTCATTTTCAGCAGAATCACTACCTAATGGTGTACGACTTGCTTCGGTGCCTCCCGTGGACCCACTCACACCGCTTCCTTTTAACTATGGTATCATTCTCACCTACAGAGGTGGTAACAATGGCTTCAATATCAGCCTCTCCTACATTCGGCTGACTCAACTTTGATTTTTAACTGGACGTTTTTTAGTGTCAAGGTTTCCTTGCTTCCTATAAGAGGAAGTCATGCGCTTCCTCTGAGGCACACCCTCGGGAGCTTGGGACCCGGCAATACTAGTACCGATTTTATGGGGAGGTATATGCGCTCTTGTTTTCAGTCTCGCCATATCTTATGACAAGCTAAAATATTGGTATAGTCGGTACATAGTTCAAATAATGAGAATAATAATTCAATTATACAAGTGTTTGTTTAACATGACCGAAACAAATAGAAGTGCTTTCGATGCCTAAACAATCGAAACTTCTTCAATGATATCGGTTTGTACTGATCGAAACCACATAAGGAATTATGGCTTAACTAATCTGACGCCATCTAAATATTATCGGTTCAACATGACCAACCCCTATCACATTGTATCGGTTCTGAGCGACCGACAAGTATGGGATACCCAGAACAATAACCCAGAAAACCCTAACCTCACTACACGTAATCAACGGAAACAAAACCAAATCCAAATGACACGCAAGATCATGAGGAACAAAACCCACAAGCTTAAAGTGTCAAAAACTTATCAAATCAGTCGCGACAAGTCAAAAAATGCACCGGTTGTCCTTCGTTCTGCGTGCTCATTCAATGGCGGATCCTCTGCTATTTGAATGCAAAACAACCTCGAACGATGTCACTGACCCTGGCGGATGATGAATATGTGGTTATTTCTGGGTTTTGGAAAGATTTGATTTGGGGTATGCAAGTGAGAAATGAATTGGGGAGAAGGTTTTTTCAGGGTTGAAGACAGGGGTATTTTTGGGATTTTTTTTTAAAAAAGTGGGGTCCGTTTAGTAAGGAAATTCAAAATCAGGGTATAATAAAGTAATGAGGTCCCCTAGGAGAAAAATGGGGTCCTTTTAGTTACTCTTTTTTTGAGTATTTTTAGCGAATGACAAAATTTAAAGTAAGGGCATATTAGGAAATAAAGCAAAATTTCGTTTAAAAGATTTCTTGGGAGGATTGGCACTTGACATTATATATAGGATAGATACTGGTATAATTATGGGATAAGAGAAGGCAATATTTTTTTTAAGGAAAGCATATCATTAAAAATGCTTGAAACGTGGAAATATGCTTTGCCTATACTTCCACTTACAGAGTGGATGACACGAATTGGACATATAGGGCTATGAGACTTTCAAACATCTAATCAAGTTAGACACTCAGCTTACACACATGTTTGGGAAGCCAATGAATATCTTAACATGTGTGTTTACACAGTTTAACGTGTATCGCACGGTTGTAAAAGATGGTGCGCGACCTTGAAGTATCACTTTTAATGTCTGAATGTACAATTGTCCTCAATTACATAAATTAAGTCTAATTTAACAACCACTACACACTAACTAAGACAAGTTGGATTAATAAACGTACAGCTAACCATATTTGAATTGAAAATCAATCCTACAAACTAGAGCATCATCTCTTCTTCTAATTAATTCTTCTTCTTTAATATAAATAGGACTCCTAAATTTTGTGACTTGCAATTAATCTGCTCAATCAAACAATCAAGATGCTCAGGCACAATATCACTTTCTTAGCACTTGTTCTCACCTCAGCTTTGGATTTGAGCCAGAGCAGATTGATGATCACCGGATCGATTAACTCCGATGGCGTCGCGGCCGCGGCGAGCCGGCCGCGGGCGGTTTCGAGCACCGTGACTTGTGAGCCCATGTACGGGTTCATGCCATGCGCAACAAGTATATGGGGACAATTGTTCCTGTTTGTTGTGTACCAGTATTTGCTATACTTTGGTGACTACTACATTTCTGCAGGAAGTGAGCTTTTGTTCAAGATTCTTGGCCCCGGTGTCTTTGGAGCTAGTGCTTTTCATCTTCTTGGCTCTCTCCCACAAGCTGCTCTTGTTCTTGGTGAGTACTTATTTAGATAATTAATTGATACATCTATTAATTAATATCAAATGATTGATTTGGTTAATATGGTATTGCTTCCAGGATGAATTCGTTAAATTGATACATTATTTCGGGTTTTTTATCTAAAGATTTTAATTTGGTAAATATATATATATATATATACTAGTTTCTGAACGTGCTACGCACGATTGACCCACTCGATTCGCTTGCGGGAATTAATTTCTAAGAATTTATTAATAAAACTCAAAATTTTAATTAAAATTTAAAAATTAGAAATACAAATACTTTTTTTAGTTTATCAATATTTTCTAATGTGATTGATATAAGATGTTAATGAAAAAATAAGTTGGTCATGCTAAGACATTACTTCCTCGATCAAAAAAAAAAAAAGGAAACAAGGAAAAAAAAAAAAACACGAGTGGTTTAACCCATCAATTTGTGAACACTTGCTTGTGGAGATTCCGTAGAATTGTACACATAAAGTTCAATCTTTATCTCAAACTGTATAGATAGAAATGATAACTTTGAAATTATGAATGTAAATAATTGAATTAGTTGTGATTAAATCTGTAGACAACTTTTTTTCACATGATTAATCGGAATTTTTCTCAGTAAGATTTCTTATGGGCTTTGAGTTTGTTCCCTCCCCAACACCTTTTTCAAACCACTTTCTTCTTCAACCCCCACCTTCTTCTTTTCCATCTCAGATTCTCTCTTCTTCACTGTTTATATATATATATATATATTGCTTCTATACCATTGGGAGAACTCTAGATGAATACGTTGCATATATACCATTGGGAAAACTCTGAGTTTACAATTTGTGATATTTAGTTGATTTTATATATATAGTTGATTTTATATATATGATAGATATATATGAGCAAATAAGTAAATTTCATTACCACTCAAAAAACTCTGATTTGCCCTTTTATATATATAATAGATATAAAATTCAAAATTCAAAATTGTAATTAAAATTTAAAAATTAAAAATATAAGTACATTTTTTAGTTTATCAATATTCTATAATGTGATTGAGATAAGATGTGAATGAAAAAACAAGCTAATCATGCTAGGACATTACTTCCTCAAAAAAAAGTGTATTGGATTGATGAGAATGAGTTCATGATTGATTTAGAGATAAAGAAAAAAAATGTGTAGTGGATTGATAAAGAGTTAGAGTTTGATTTGGATAAAAAGAAAAGGTTGATTTGGAGATGAAAAAAAGAAGAAGTATGGGCAAATAGGTAAATTTCATTACCACTTAAAAATTTGTGATTCGTGCTTTTATATATATGATAGATATAATAGATATAAAATTCAAAATTGTAATTAAAATTTAAAAATTAGAAATATAAGTATATTTTTTAGCTTATCAATATTCTATAATGTGATTGAGATAAGATGTGAATGAAAAAATAAGCTAATCATTCTAGGACATTACTTCCTCAAAAAAAGTGTATTGGATTGATGAGAATGAGTTCATGATTGATTTGGAGATAAAGAAAAAAAAAAACGTGTAGTGAATTGATAAGGAGTTAGAGTTTGATTTGGATACAAAAAAAAAAGGTTGATTTGGAGATGAAAAAAAAGAAGTATGGGCAAATAGGTAAATTTCATTATCACTCAAAAATTTGTGATTCTTGCTTTTATATATATATGATAGATATATATATCTGCCCAAATTATATTTCTTATCCTCCGATTTTAAATATGTTTACTTTCGCGAGATAATTTGAGCTTATTAATTAAGTAGCGAGGGCCGGAGGAAAAAAAGTTCAAACAGTACACATGACTGTTTTGTCCCTAATTATTGCTTAATTTGTGCGGTTTTGACTAAATTAGGCTGAACTTTAGAGATTAGTCAATCTTAAACTAAACTAAATTAGATGGTGCAGAATTTAGGAGATTATTCAATGAATGAGATGGTCAAACATTAATCGGAAAACAAGTTGACTCAGATTCTTTTAACAAAACAGAGAAAAAGAATATTCAATCCACAAATCAATTGGTGCTTAAAATATCGATATAAATATCATTATTTATTTTTTTTTAAAAGAGTTTTGTTATTGTTTTGACAAAAAAAATAGTTTGGTTAATGATACGTACCATGCAATTAAATTTCAAAATGTATTCATATTAATGTTTATTCAAATGCGTTATCTACATATAGATATGATACCTAACAATAATAATAAAATAACTTATATTGTACTTCAAAAATATTAAAGTAACTTGCTTTTGACATCGTTAAATCGACATTAAATGAATCAACATTATGCGATACACCTCGAGATGCATGCACGTATCACATCGGATATTGCATACACACGTGGTGTCGATTTGGCATGCCAAAAGTTGGTAAGTTAAAAATTATTTTTCATTATATTTTGTGGTTATATATGGTCAACTGGAGCAAAATTGTATGAAAAACCGTTTGAGTTGTCACATTCAGCCCACGTAACACATGTTGGACAACTTGCAAGTAATTATATACTTTTCTTTGGAGTCATATACAATGTTAGTTAGTTACATCTGTAAATATTTTTTTTTTTTTGGTACAAACCAAGTGGAGGCGGCATTTGAATATTAGATCGGTGGCTTCATTATTTTTCATTTCTCTATTTTTAATTACTACGTGACCATGACACGTGCTTAATTGGCAGCTGATGACCTGGTCATAACTCATGTATTAATTAATAGCACGTTCTTTTTTTTGTCAATAATATGTTTTTTAAAGAAAATTATCTATGACATGTGGCTTAATTATAAAATACCTATCATGTTAAAATGATATATGCTACTGACATCATTGATAAGAAATAAACAACCACGTTTCCATTTTGAGGTTCAAACTTCCTCTCTTTTACTTTCTTATTAACCAATTTTGTTATAAAGCTTTGTGTTCTGAAAGTTTATGCTATGTCAAATATATATTACTACACTATGTTTATGTTGCAGTACTAAATCAACTCACAATGTGAGTTTGAGTTCCAAATGTTTAATAAATGATTAAACAAAACTAATTGTCTTTCCCAAACTAAGTCTTGATATAGGGCATGGTGAGCCGTTGCCCCAAGCCCCCAAATATTAGAAAGTAGATTTGTAAGAAGGTGAGGTACTTTTGTAACTTCACATTCTTTTTAATTTTTTAGGTGAAAAAAAAAAAAAAAACTTGTGTGCTATAAGGCATGTGTCATGGTGATGGGACTTCCCAATGTTCAATCCACACTTGTCCTCACCCCATCAATCACTATTCACATTAAAAAAACCCAAAAAAGCAACATTTCTACTTCCTTGTTACCAACTCTCCTCATCTGTCCTGCAACATTTTTTTCTTCTCAACAGCCAACACCTTCTTTTTATGAAAAAAAAAATAGACAACACCTTCTTCCCAATATTCTTTTCTTTTCTTCTCTTTTATATTTTCATTGCAAACTCGCAACGATTCTACTTCGTCTCTCTTAAATTAATATCTTTATCTCTCTCTCCCTCCTTGGTTATTCAACACACTAGCACACTACATCTTTTTTTCCCTATATTAATTCTTTCTAATGGTTTTTTCTATTTCAACAAGTGCATTATAGTATAGATTGCAAAAAGATTTGAGTTGTGCATTTCTACAATTGTGGATCAAAGGTATAGTATCAACTTTGATTGCTTTTATCTTTCTATTTTAAGGGTAAATAAATTTGATCTTGTTTTTTATTTTTTTTCAGATTTAGATTTTTTTTATATATATAGACACACACACACATCAATATCACTTTGATTAAGGAGTCTCAAAATTAGATTTGATATTACTTCTTTTTTTGTTAGTATATGTCTTTTTTTTCGTTATTAACCTCAATTTTATTTATATGTTTTTTTGGAGAACAATTTTGTTTATATGTTATTATATGTTGTTTTTTATTATTTTTTGTCTTCCTTTAGTTACAAGGCGAAATTATTTGAAGTATATCTAACCTTTCACAACTTTTTATATTAAATCCTTTGAATTGTTTTATTATTTAGATTAATTATTTCGGTGTCACCTCATCGAATTTGAAATTTAATTCATAAATGAAAGAATCTAGAAAAAGTTAGAATGTCATAACAAATTCAAAAAGATTAGGAAAAATAAAATAAAAAGTTGTGAAAGATTAAGGATATTTTAACCAATTTTGCCTTGTAACTAACCCCTAATGTTACATTTTCATTGCCAATCCTAAGATTAAGGCCCTTTTTTTACGTTTCGCCCCAGACCTAAAAAATGACAAAAAATCAGATTCCCATTGTTTCCATGATAGATTTTGTGCAATAAATATCCCTTAATTTTTTATACTTCTATTTTTTTAGAATAAATTTTTATTTTTGTATATATTGAGCTACAATAGTATATAAAAATATTGAACAACAACAACAACAACACAACCTCAATCCCAAATTAATTGGATTTGGTATATAAAAATATTGAACAATTAATGTTTTTTGGTTTTAATTTTGTAGCAACTGGAGTTTATGGAAGCAAAGAATATGCTCAAGAGCAAGTAGTGGGAGGAGTGGGAATCCTTGCAGGATCAACTGTGTTTCTCCTAACATTAGTCTGGGCAACTTGCCTGATTGTAGGCAAGTTTGATATTTCAGGTTCATCAACATCATCCAAAGTACAACAAAGAAAACTATTAAAATTGACCGGTTAGTTAATTAGTCTCTTTATATTCTTAACTTTTCAGTACTACACAACATAGATGAAGTAGAGTGTAACATGTATATATATATATATTGAGTAGTCGGAATTCAATGCCCTTGATTACGAGATACAAAAAAATGATCTAGGAGATCTTACTCCATTTGCACCCTAAAAAAGGTCATTTTAAAATAGTTGGTTGGACCTTGGACCATAAATCAAACACGAAATATCCAAAAAGATGGTTACGGTGGTTTAGACACATTTAAAATCGGTCTGCAAATTCCCTAGCTAGAAAACTAGCATGATAGAAACAAAGGAAATTTAGGTTTTAACATTTTGAGCTTTGAAAAGCACGCTATCGACTGAATTAAATCGAGAGGAGTGAATAAGTTTGATCCATGAGTCCATTCAAACTAATTTGGAGATTTTGGCTTTGTTATTGTTGTTTTTGTGGCAGGTACTGGTGTCACTACTGATGTAGAGACTAGTTACACTGCAAGGATTATGCTTCTATCCATGACTCCCTTTATAGTTGCACAACTGCCACAAATTTTTGGTTCAAAGTCTGGTGGACACATAGTCATGTTGATTTCACTCATTATAACAGTTCTACTTCTCTTCATGTATTGCTTCTATCAGGTAACTAACTAAAATGTTGATTAATTTTGTTCCTCATTTTCTTTCATTAATTAAGTTAACAAGCAAAATCAAAGAGTATACTTTAATTTCTTCCCCTCTTTTGTGCAGGTCTTTCAGCCATGGATTCAAAATCGACGACTCGAATATTTGATTAGCCAATACGTAGAGCGCAATTTACTGCAAAATCTCCTCACTCCTGATGGAGAACCACAACTCACTAAAATAATACAGTATATATACATATGCTTTAATTTGTGCTTTGTGATTGATGTTAATTTAACACATCTTGAATGCATGAGTTTAAGTAGTTACTTAGTTCCTTGGGCCTAATCAAGTTTTCTGCATTACTCTACACAGTCTATTTCGCAAAATGGATCGAAACAATGATAAGTTCATCACAGCTCGGGAACTACACGGCCTAATTCTAGGACTCCGATTTGAAGAGGTAGGGGTGGATGAAGATGACTTGCTCGAGAAAATATTGGAAGAGTTCGATACGTCGGGTGATGCACACATCGACGAGAATGAGTTCGTTAGAGGAATCTCAAAGTGGCTTTCAGAGACCAAGCAGTCAAGAGATAGGCAAGCTCGCAGTCGATGCAGCATTAATCAAAGTCACTCTTCCAAGGTAAATGTGCATGACATATTACAGAATTGAATCCCTCCTAGAATTTCATTCTAAAGTTGATGACTAGTTCTAGTAATTAAATGCGCAGGAAACCGACGAAGAGCAACATTTGCTGGAGGATCATAAAGGAAAGAATGCAAAAGCTACAAAAAGAGTGAATCAAACATCTATATCAACATTCATCAAAGCTGCTTCATTCATACTATTTGGAACCTTTATTATAACAATACTTGCAGCACCTATAATAGACACAGTTCAAAACTTCTCGACCGCAGTGAACATTCCTTCTTTCTTCATCTTTTTTGTTGTGGTTCCCATTGGTGTCACCTACAGAGAAGCTGTTTCAACCATTGCTTCCATTCGAAAAAGGACACAATTGTCCGCGTCTTTGACATTTTCCGAGGTTCATTAATTTTCCAAGGCTCCTATTATTAGATGACTATACTACACTTAATAAAAAAAAAAAAAAAAAAGATAGTTAATATGCTTGATATGTTTTGCAGATTTACAGTGCAGTCTTCATGAACAACCTTGTCGGGCTAGCAATGTTCTTGGGGATTGTTTACTTGAGAGGCTTAGTGTGGGACTTCTCTGCAGAGATGCTCATTGTTCTAGTTGTATGCTTAGTGATGGGATTCTACACAAGCTTCAACACAACCTTCCCTCTTTGGACATCTTTGATAGCATATCTGTTGTATCCACTTTCAATAGTGTTGCTGTATGTCCTCACCTATTTCTTTGGTTGGAAATAATGTAAATTCCAATCATGTATGTGTACATTTTCATGACTAGTGTGTGGTTTGTATAATTGATGATAAAATGTTGCATGTATAGGAACAAATGTTAGTTTTTAGTATACATTAGTTGCGGTTTATAGTTTGTTAATCGGTATTGTTAGCCTGTATGTATAAGTTGTAAGAACTAAAAGCAACTTATTTCAATAGGGAAAAGTAATATATTTCAAGATTAATTCTTGCTCTTGTTCTGTTTATCTTGATATTAGTATGAGTTAACAACCAACATATAAGTAGCAACATATGGAAGATAGAAAAAATTAGAATTAACTTGCGCACGCCTTCAAATCAAAAGATCGGTTAATTAATCAGTTAATTTTCTCGTTCTATCCTTTATTATTTCGCTTAATTTTTCTCCAACAAAAAAAGGTGCAGCTACACATGTAATGCATTATGTAAATAAAATATGGATTTATCATTCATGGTTGCTTAAGAGCACTTTAAAATTGGATAGGAAGCACTACTCAAGATATGGTCCAATTTTATGCACCAATGTCTCTATCAATTTAATAAAACACCAAATACTAAGTTGTTGTGTGCAGCAGAGTTGCACAAGTGTGCTTTCATTACAAAACATGTTTCATTAGCTTTTGGTTTTCATGGCTTTGATGACTATGGCATTGGTACCTTTTCTGCATTCATTTCAGGTAATCTGTTAGTGCTTCTTGAGTGTACAAATAATCTTATGTGTTTTATAAAGTCATGTAAGTTAATTTACTTGTTATGATTAGGTGATGTCTATGATGGCAATGGAGAGGATTGTATAAATGGAGAAAACACCTGGTTCAGCACAGATGATTTGGACCATATTTTTTAAAGTAGTTCTTAATTAATTGCCAGACTAACTTAATAATCAAATCATCAAGCGTGTATGTTCATGGTGTACTGGACAGTGAAGAGGCGGCGAAGAAGGCTGTTATATACAGTTTCAGAAACACCATTGATGGATTCTCTGCAACTCTAACTGAGCCACTAGTGAAAGCACTTGCAAGTGAGTTATTAGTGAATATATTTGTGTGTTTGCTAGAGCATAGTCCATTATTTTATTTTATTTTTTTTCCTGCTATCTGCCTTGCATTCGGGACTAGTTAACATAAAAAGGTGAGGTCTCCCAACGTGATTTTTTTGTACTTAATTAGGGCCCGAATCTCTAACACTAAACCTAAATTAATACTCCCTCCGCTTATTTATATAAGAAGTTTAAGATAAGGACAGAAGAATTAAGGCAGCCTAATTTATGAGTGTAATTTACATATATGTCATTTTGATATTAAATGAATTGAAGAATTGAATAATCATAATTGTTTGAATTATATAAGGGTAAAATGAGTAAAAATGCAATAAATACACTCTTGAATTCAGAAAACGACTTACAATTTTGAACAAAAATGTGCATTTTTCAAATGAAGGCTAGACGCCTAGTTTATTTTCAACAAAAATGAGGGAAATTAAGAGACCCTATTACATCCTCTTCTAAAATAGAGGTAATAGCAGGAGGAAACAATTCTAGAAAATGAAAACTAGAAGAGACCTTACGTGCATAGTTCACCATCCAATCCGCAACCTTATTTCCTTCACGATGAATGTGTTGGGATCTGCACTTCCCAAAATTAATAATGGTTTTTTGTTTCTCTTCAAGTCTATATGAATAGTATTGAACTATTGATGAATGAAATTATGCATACTAATTGCAGGGTAACCAGGGGTGCTCAAGATCATTCCTGGCCCTATCTACCATCTCCCACAAGGAATGGACCCCGTGGTTCCATCAATCAATATTAATTCTTTTTGGGCATGAGTTATTTCAGATAAGAAAGTCCCAAAAAAAAGAAACATTGTACATATAGATGTGTTAAAAATGTAGCTTGTTGACTATATTTTATTAAGTAGTGCAAAAAAAAAAAAAAAAAACAGTTCATGATCTCCTAAAAAGAGGGCTTCTATTCGAGCCATACTGGGTGAGATATGTTAAATACAAAGAGATAATTGTTGAAAACTGGGCTCCATCGAGACATCTCTCTGCTCCATTATTGAACCTGAATGATTCCCTAAGAAGATGTGGCTATTAGCTTCGGCAGTGGGGTAGTGACACCTTTGGAAACCTAACTATGAAGATCAGGGAATTGCTGATGTGTTTGTACAAGCCCATACCTCTCTCTTTACATCAAATTTTCCTTCCACTGATGAGATAATGGGGGGAATGGGCGATATGCTTCCTATACACGACTGTGCCTATCTGGATCTAGATAAAGAGTTTACTGCGGAGGAAGTTACTAAGGCTGTTTTTTATATGGGACCTACTAAGGCCCCGGGACCAGATGGTTTCCATGCTCTATTTTATTAGAAATACTGGGACATGGTGGGAAGTGAAGTAGTACAGCAGTGCCTCGAGGTCCTGAATGGTAATGGCTCACTTAGGCCCATTAGCCTGTGCAATGTGTCATACAAAATGGTCACAAAAACACTTACAAATAGATTGAAGCCTCGCATCAGTTCTCTCATCTCAGAAAACTAGAGTGCTTTTATCCCCTAATAGACAAATTGTGGACAATATAATGATCTCACCTGCATGGATTGTGGCCCTACAGCTAGATATGAGTGAAGCCTATGATCGGGTGGAATGGGACTTCCACACTGCTGTTATGGCCAGTAAACAGTTCCACACTAGATGGTGCCGCGTGATCAAGGAATGTATCTCAACCCCTACATACTCTTTTCCTCTATAAGGGCCTTCTGCTGGGGATCTTCTACATCGAACAGGAAACTGGCTTGGTGGAGTTGGGACTTGCAAAACAAACATGGAACCTGTTGACTAATCCGGATAGTCTGGTAAGTAGGGTGTTGAAAGGGAAATACTATTGGAACAAGGATTTGCTACAATGTGGGGTAAGGAGCTCTGATTCATATCTTTGTAGGAGTGTCCAATGGGGTGGCAAACTGTTAAAGGGTGGACTAATTTGGAGGGTTGGGGATGGGGCATCTATTAGGATTTTTCAAGACCCCTGGTTACCGAGAACAACAACAACAATATAACCTCAGTCCCAAATTAATTGGGGTCAGTTACATGGATCAAACTTTTTCATTGTGCTCGATTAAGTGCAATTGACGGTGAGCTTTTCAAACCATTCAAATCCCTCTTAATTAATGCATCTCATGTTAACTTTGATTTGCTCATACCTCGTCGAATTTCTACCATTTTTATTGAGTCAAGTATTTTAGTTGTGACATTCGTAGGCCGTCTTTGCGGGTGACCAAACGACCGCAACTTCAGAAGTTGCCGAGAACAGAATTTCTAAAACCTTTCTCACCTGCAACTTCAGAAGTTGAAACTGTAGCTGATCTGATCACCTCCTCTAATGAATGGGACTTCCAACTTCTGCACCGGATTGCCCTTATAGAAGGTTTGGGCTACGTAGTAGTGGGAGGCGTTATCAGAGATTACCAGGGTTTGGGTGGTGGGAGCTTTTGCAAAGCGGATTGAAGGGGTTCTATCACCAGAATGTGGCGAGTGTTCGGCGTTAAGGGAAGGGGGTGGTGTTTGCCAACGAGTTGATGATATACAACCGGGTCTTCGAATCGGACTCAGCATCCGTGGTGGGATTGATCTCAAACCATCACGAGTTGGGACCACTCGGTCCATTAATAAATGAGATTGTGCAACTCGGAGGGTCCCCGCATGGGGATAGCTTCCAATTCATTTATAGGGAAGGCAACCAAGTAGCTCATTGTTTAGCAAAGTTGGCTATGGATCATAATATTTTTGATATATGGAAATAAGCCATGCCTGGGTTATCTCTTAAAAAAAGGGCTTCTATTAGGTATAAATTGCTTAAACATTAAGTCCCGGATACCTTCTTAAAGATAGGGTGCTTTCTTTCATAAGTAGTAATTGACATGTTTCATTCCATAACTCTTATGTTGAGTGAAGGACCCCCTTAAATCATGGATCTTATCACATGAATTGGCCTTGTAATCCCTTCAAAAAATGGAATCAATTGTTAAAACGTTCATAAAGCAAATATAATTCCAAGATCTTCAACAATTATGGTTTTACATTAACATGATAATCAAAATAATAAGATACTTACAAGGAGAGGTCATTAGGAATATTTTGATCAAACACAATTTATGAGACGCATTATGGTCTTACATTCTCCTATTTGTCTTCATAGTATCATATATTTCAATAATGTGGGTCACATATAGCTTAATGGTTTTCCCATTTGACCAACATTACTACCAAACATTACATTAGCGCTCTTATATGTTTGGCATCATTAAATCATTGTAAAATAAATTAGCAATGAGAGTCATAGCAGTTATACATCAAAATAAGATATATTCCCTTCTATGTACCATGAGCATTACTAATTCATTTTAAATTATTCATAAAGTATAATTTCCGTGTCAAAGACTAAATTCGCTTAGAATCATCATTAACATAAGTGTGCACATACGTACATTAATAGAATTAGCACGATAAATGAGATCTCATAAACATAAACATAAACAAAATCAAACCCCAAATTAAAAATCATTAGGAATAACAACCAAGGCTCATTATGTCGACATGTTCTTAATGCATTTGGTGGTAATCCTTTCGTTAGGGGATTTATAACCATAAGATCTGTGCTAATATGTTTAGTTGAAACTTTTCTTTTGAATTTCTTCTTTAATGGCTTGAAAATTGAGTTAATAGCACGAAGCCCTTAAATGAAGTTCCTTATCCATAATCCTTGATTTGTAGTTTTAAACTACAAACTCAATTGTCAAAGTAGAAATAGTCGTAATTGTCTGCTTAGCATTTAAAGAGATTTCTCCATTAGTGAGAAGAAAAACATGTCCAAAAGTATACTTCTTAGTTTGAAGACAAACAACATAGTCTACATCTGAATAACCAATATCTTTAAAGTTATCATATTTTTTTATAAATGAGCAAGTAAGTTTTCGTCCATTATAAATACTGTAAAACCTTCTTTACAGCTCACTAGTGGTCTATGTAAGGGTTACTTTGGTAACATCCCAACACGCCAACAACAAATCTGCAATTCGATCTGGTATATCATTCGTTTCAAAGTTCTAAAAGAGAAACTCTTTGATCTCATAGAGCATACCGAGATTGCTATTGTTAAGCAAAATATCATTAGTGTATAAAATCAAAATATTATGAAATTGCTCTCACTGACCTTCAAATACATGCATCAATCGATGACATTTTTTCGTAAGTCCGAAGGATTATGGTATTGTTAACTTAATATACCATTGGCATAGCTTGTTTTAATTTATATATTGACTTCTTAAGTTTGCAGACTAGATATTCATTTCCTTCTACTATAAATTCATTTATATTGATTCATATAGACTTCTTCATCTAAACTCCTATTAAAAAAAATAGTGTTTACATTTATTTGGTGTAATTCTTAATCAAATAAGTGATAAATGTCATTATGATTATGAAAGAGTCATTAGATAAAAGAGAAAATGTATCCGTATAATCAATGTCTTCTTTCCGAGTAAAAATCCTTGGCTACAAGACTAGCTTTATATTGTTGATATTGCCTTTAGAATCATGATTAGTCTTGAAAATTCATTTATTGGTTAAAAATTCTTAGGCAATTCAATAAAATTTTAGACTTTATTTTGATCTATTGATTTTAACTCATCTTTCATTACATCAATCCATTTAAAAAATTCATCACCTTGATTACTTCATTATAAGAAAGTAAGTTTTAAAATAGATGCCCTTATATCATAATTACTGTCATATAATTATACCATAAAACATCAAAAATTAATATCAGATCTCCTCATTATTCTAGATTTTTGTTATGCATCCTTAAAATCATTAACATGTGTATTTAATTGCAGTGATCTCATTATTTTCTTTATGAGAATGACTACTAAGAGTAACTATTACTTCATTAAAAGTTATATGTAATATGATACGTCACTCTCACTAATTTCGTCATTCTTGATGAATCTAACAATTCAACTTCGATAATTTATATCCAATTGTTATGACAATAAATTATATAGACATTAAGGTTGCAAGTGGGGTAGGGCGGGGCGGGGATCGTAATTATTGTCCCTGACCCGTCCTTACGGGGCATGGGGCGGGAATTTATTCTCGAAAATTCCCCGCGGGCCGAACTTTGCTGCCCTACCCCGCAGGGATACTTGGGGGGCGGGGAATCCCCACGGTGCCCCATCAATTTTGTAAAAAATATCTATATTGATATTCATTCCTTGGCCATTAAGTACTATTTTTTTCAATTTTTTAAGAAACTATTTTTCTCAAGCTGAAGGATTAATGTGGATTTGTTTTGTTGATTGATTCGCAAGTTATCATACTTCATTAAATATATAAGATTTCCAAAACTTGTATGGCAAATATATTTCAATGATGATCTAAATATAATTTTATATATTTTTATGATATAACATATATATTATAGAACTACTTTAATGGTAAAAATAAATTTTATTGTTGGAGATCTTGAGTTTCATCTCATATATTACATATGTTTTAAGTAAAAAAGTTATATAATTTTTTTTTAAAAGCATACAAAATGGAGAATTTTATGCAAGGATACAGGGCGGGGAATCCCCGCGGGGCGAGAACAATTATCGTCCCCGCCTTGCCCCACCACGCGAGACAAGATTTTGCCCCGTGCCTCGCCCCGTGGGGAGCAAAAAGCGGGGAATCCTTGACCCACCAGGGCGAGACACCGCAGGGAACGGGGGTTCCCTGTAGCGGCCCAAATTAATTATACTAGGATTAGCGTTAATCTCGAGGATTAACGGGCATAATTTGAGCGTTACACGGACAACTCGGTTGCCTCGAACACGAGAACTAAGGAAATATGTTATAATGGAATGGTGGTTGTGTAAATGTGGTGTTTAAATTTATTATTATTATATTGCACTGCATGTGTGTATGTTGCTATCGGACTAGTTTGTGTGACAGGCGTTCGCTTCGAAAGGCATGTTGATGCGGGTGTCGAGTAGGCGAACTACTGGTACACTAGGAAACTCAGCCAATTCACATTTAAGATGAATAGTAAATCAATTAAATGGGTAATGTGACCATAGGCTAAGTTAATTCAAATTAAAATAATAGGCTATGGCTTGCCTCGAAATGTGTGCCAAGACGCGGGGCACTGAGTTCCGGGCAGTCGAGGGTTAGTGGAACCACAAGTTGATATTTTTTGGTGATTAAAAACATTAACCATAGATATTATGTGAGCCTAAGCTAAGGTGAATAAATTCAATGAATCAAGGCCTATAGTTTGAGTAAATTAAATGGAAAGCATAAGATTATCCTTGAGTACACATTTGCACATCGAGGAACCATAAGAGTATTAATTTGGTGTCACTTGAGTTTGGTTAGTGGGAGTAAGTGGGCTAGGTGGTTGAAAGTGAACCACTAGATAAACCTCGAGATACGTAAATACATGAGGATGAAGGGTCAAGAATTAACATCACCTTGATATATATATATATATATATATATATATATATATATATATATATATATGCAAGATTGATTAAACCATGCAAATGAACCATATCAAATGAATTGCTGGAGAGAAGAAGAAGATTGTTGGAGAGCTAAAATTCAGTCATTTTGGAGCTCAATTGAAAGAGTAAAACCTAGGTAATCATTTTCTTCATCATCTCCTCTATCTAATGAACCCATATTTGTGAATGTTGATCAAATTGGTTAGAGATTTATTTTCTGAGGTTGTTTGGGTACTGTTTTTGGAGTTAATTGATATAGAGATGGTATAAACCATGTTTAGGTAGCCAAATTGGAGAAGAAAAACAAAATTTTCAATTTGAGAATTATGTCCCAGGGGTTAGGTAGCGCGCTACCTAGGGAGGATAGTGCGCTAATCATTATAGGTTTCCCACTGTTCTTCAGGATAAAGAACAGTAGTGCGCTACATCAATTACCAAGCGTGTTACAATTACATAGCGCGCTACACCAGACCCATAACGCGCTACACCAGACCCACAGCGCGCTAACGAAAAATAGAAATTGAAATTAAAAGTCCGTTTTGGGGTTTTTGACTTAATACATATGACAAACACCTTTAAACATACATATAAAATTGGACTTCTGGGACTTAGGGGACCGTAGCTTGGGTATCGGTGAGCTAGTCGGGTCGGATTCGAGAGTCTGGGAAGTCGAAGCGCGGATTGAGGTGCGTAAGCCCAACGAGAATGCTTCACATGATTCATGATTTTGATTTTATCGATATCGTATTTCATGTATGACTGCTGGTGGGCACGCATGGGTTTTCACTCCTATTCAGTTTACGTATATATTAGTTGTAGCTAAATCGCTTGCACGAGTTACTTGTGTGTAGTGCTCGTGTCGATGGCAGTAGAATATATCTACGACTATCGGGAGGGATTTAGGGTATTCCCTTGACTTGAAATAGCGTCTTGAGGGGTTCATCGGGTAACTGAAGTTGGGGTTTAGTCACTGTAAGCCTGTAAGTATATACGTGGTTCCTATTTGATTTATTGATTATTGGCTAGTGTAGGAGAGAGTGTTCTCGTGATTAGACGGATGTTTACTGATTATTGTTTCATTTCCAAGCTTATTTAATTGGTACCTGTTGCTTATTTATTTCACACTATTGTTGTTGCTTGCCGTATGTTGCCTACATTCATGGGAATATAATGTATTGTTGCTAGGAGTTATATTTGCATGTCTCGTAGTTTATCAGTTTTATTTGATGAATATTGTGTGGACTTCTCTTGGGATTTTACTCACTGGACTCGTCACTGTATTTGTTGGGCGACTGAGTGCAGATCCTTCTACGAGCAAGGGCAAGGGTAAGGAGGTACTGGGCGACTACCTCTGACATAGTGGAGCCAGTTCGTGTGTGACTACATTATATATATATATAGTTTTGTTGGGTTTTGGGGAGTATAGAACACTGATTACATGAATATGGAACTTTTGTTATACTTATCTCGCCTTACTATATACATGGTATCTTTTTCAGGTTTTCAACTACTTAGGATTTTTAAATATTGCATAAGTTACTCATTTAAAGACTTTCGCTGTGAAATTTTAATGTAACTTGCTAAATCGAGTAACTGGCTAATTAAGCTACTAATACTTATGTAAAGATTTACGAGGCGTCAAGGATAAGCGGGCTATGACGTGGTAAGTGTGACGGCCCAGTTCCACAATCCTGAACTGGGCCCCGCCCGGCCTAGACTTACGTGGACCCCCGAGCCCATTTCGCTGAGTCACGCAAGCCTAATCAGCCTTCCTTTATCATTTACCATTTATAAAGCAATTAAAAATTTAGTTAATCAATTAGCGAGTTATCATAACTATAGCGGAAGCAATTTTTTTACACCTCAAATTAACTGAGAAATTGCAAAATTATCGGTTAGGACAACCTAGAATGTGGAAACCCCAAATATGTATATCATCGTTAAAACTATTCAGAGGAAAGTAAACGAAAGATATACAGGCCCAAAATTTCTCAAAAAACCTAACTCCCCATGTTTTTAAAACAAGTATAGATAAATAGACAAAAAAAATCACCTATGTCAGACAAGCAACAAAAACTGCTCCAGTATCCTCAAATAATATCTCCTAACTGTGGAGCCTTTCCTTTGCTGGTCGTGGATCTGCACTCCGTCACACACAAAAATGACGAGCACAGGTAAGTAAGGCCAGTAGGACATATATACAATATTTCACAATATCCAAAGCAGTTGAATTCATGCAAATTGTACGAATGGAATAAAGAACGCATGAATATACAAGACTGTAAGCAATCCATCAATGAGTGAAGCCAACTAACAAGGAGTTCCGACCAAAAGGTCGTTGAGTCGCGACCAAAGCCCAACAGACTCGGGTTTAGGACGAAACCCCAGCCTCCCAGCCCTAACTCTTGCGACTATGAGACATTCATAAACCCGGATCTAGGACGGGACCCCGGCCTCCCAGCCCTAGCCCGTACGACTATGAAACATCCATGGACCCGGATAATATCAACGGACGATCAGGAAAAACCTCGGGTTTAGGACGAGACCCCTGCCTCTGGCCCTAACCCTCTCATATCGCAGATAAACAGTAACCATGACTCACTTGCCAATGGACTCACTCAATCGATAACAATTTCAACGATAGCTATCATCACAAAGCAGTGAACAACAACAATAAAGGTACCACAAAACCATAAACAACAACAGCCAATGGAGAGAAATGAAATAATGTATAATTCCCTAGCTGGTTTACTTACCTCGATCCTGTGGCACCCGCATTCGGTGGTCTTAGACTACTTGGGCACCTCTTTATATTGTTTCCTTTGACACTCATTCTCGTTGTACTTTCATTATTTTACAGTCTCATTATCATGCATTCCATATAGTCTTCTTTTTATCTGCATGACTTTTAGACTGTTTCATTTTATCTTGAATTACTGTTTAGATTCTACATGATTTTACTTACCTGGGCTCGTCAATCTCGTGTTTGACTGAGTGCAGAGTTGTAGATGAGTAGCAAAGGGAAAGCTTCATAGCTAGGTGAATATTTTTGTATATCTTTTATTTACTCTCCTCCGATGTGATACATTTATGCTAGGTTTCACAATTAGGTTGCCTAACTCTTGTACCTTATTATTGAGTTATTTAATGTAGTATTGTTTCCATTTAATTGTAAAATATTGAAAAATATTAATAACTCAACTTAAAACTTTTGTACTTACTGATAATGATGGATTGGAAGGCTGACTAGGTCTGTGTTGACCTTGCGAGACTGGCTCGGGGGTCCACGTGGGCTTAGGTCGGGCGGTGCCCAGGTTGTGAAAAATTAGGGCCATCACAATTGGTATCAGTGCCGACGTTTTAAAGAACTCGACTCTTGATTTAAATCACAATAAATTAAGACACAAAACCAGCGGAAGTTAGGAACCCTGAACTTAGAGTGGAACCCAATGATCCTGACTGAAGTCTTCGTTGGGAAGTGAGGAGAGTTGGGGGAAATTAAATTTGAACTATATGTGATATTTGATGTGTTGTATTATACTACTATCGATAGATATACGATATTTACTCTTGTGTATCGCGTGAGACGCGATAAATAAAATTGAAAAACATTGGCGATATATCGGATTCAGAGAAATTGATAGTAAAGAAGATTGATGGTAATGATTTGATCTTGGAAGATAGTGTAGAAATTGGAGATTTCTACTTGATATATTTATTGGTGGATGGGGAACTACATAGTCATAATTTCTCCCTTGGTAACAACGCCATATATGTTTGATTAAATGTTTAAAAGAAATGTTGTTTTCGTATCCTTTAGAAATAGAAATGATGCGGTCAAGGAAGTTTAGTGGTTCTAGTGGGTTTGATTTATTTTAAAAGTACTCAATGGAGTCTAATGAACTGAAAATGATAATTTGAGATAATGTTTCAATGTTCAAATTTATAGTTCTTGACGTGGAAAGCATTGGTGAGGCTTAAACATGAGAATCTAGTTTATGGATCAACATATTGGGGTTGCACAATAAGTATTCGATGAAATGGCCGCAAGAAATTCTAACTTGTTTCATTGAAGTCTTCTAGTGTAATGGCCCGAAAAAATTTGACTTGTGTCACGTGTCAAGTCAAGGTCGTATGTGGGACCCACTCGTCAAAATACGTATATCCGAATCCAATTTGGGATGATAATGCTAACTATGCGAGGAATTCGGTGAGCCGAAACACGAACGAGGACGCGCCTCGAGTCGCGTGCTGATGTTGGACCGAAATGATACGTCTCGTGATGCGTATAGCGTGAGTATCAAGATTTTGAAATAGGGCGGGTTGGTGCCTCGAGATGCGCGTTGTGTGGTTGTTGAGTTGCCTCGAGATTTATGTTGCACGAATCTCGATGACACTTTTGATTTGAAATAAAAAAGAAAATAAAAGAAAATGTATATATATATATATAAAAGAGAGGATAAGATTGAAAAGAAAAAAAAAAGTGATCAGGAGAGATCGTGAGGAAGAGAAGGAAACGGAGGAGAGAAGCAAGGGAGAGAGACGGACCGGCAGAGGTGGAGCTCGAGGAGGAGCCGACCGGCAGAGGCGGTGTGGGCGGACGGCACGACTCGGAGACAGCGGCAGCTCCAGATTGGGCGTGAGCTAGCGCGGCTGTGCGGTGGGGACGGCGACCAGCGGCGATCGGAAGCGACCGGACAACGGGTTGGCGCCCCAAAGAATGGGCGGGTTCAGAATCGCGGCGCGGCGCGCGGCGCGCGTCACTGGCCAAGCAGGCAGAAGTGGTGGCAGAAGCAACGGGCGCGGGGTGGCGCACGGCGCGGGAAGGAAGCTGGATCGCACGGCGGCACGGTGGAGACGAGGGGGCAGCGCGATGACAAAGATGACGACGTCACAGTGGCGCGCGGCAGTCGACGACAGCGACGTCGGCTCGGCGGCGACGTCGGCTCGGTGAACAACGCGATGGCGTTGTCGACCGGTCGGATGCGCGATTTCGACGAAATCGCGACGACGCGATGGAGGTGAGGTGTATTTCAACTAATTGAGTTGTGATTTGACTGATTTTGGTAAATTAGCCCTCAAATGTCTAAATGAACACCAGGGAGTTAGGAGTCGGGTGTCGGGTGCGCAAATCGAGATGCGAGTGGGACGTCTTGATTTCGATTTACGAATTTCGAGGTAAGTAAACCAGTTAGGAACTTATACAGTATTTCATTTCTCTCCATTGGTTGTTATTGTTGACTGTTTTGTGATAACTTTGTTGTTGTTCACTGCTTTGTGATGATAGCTATCTGTGAAAATGTTGTCGATTGAGTGAGTCCATTGGCACGTGAGTCGTGGTTACTATTTATCTGCGATATGAGAGGGTTAGGGCTGGAAGGCAGGGGCCTCGTCCTAAATCCGATGTTTTTCATGGTCGTCTGTCAATATCTCCCAATTGAGTGCACGTTGGGGGCTCTTATCCAGGTCCATGGATGGTTCATAGTTGTCACGGGCTAGGGCTGGGAGGCGGGGGTCTCGTCCTAGATCCGGGTCTATGGATGTCTCATAGTCGCAAGGGTTAGGGCTGGGAGGCTGGGGTCTCGTTCTAAACCCGGGTATGCTGGGCTTGTACCGCGACTCAACGACTTTTGGTCGGGACTCCTTGTTATTGGGCATCACTCATCGATGGATTATTTACAGTCTTGTATATTCATGCGTTCTTGATTTCTTTCGTTCTATTTGCATGAATTCGACTGCTTTGGATATCGTGAACTGTTGTTTTGGATATGGTGAAATGTTGTGTATATGTCCTACTGGATTTACTTACCTGGGCTCGTCATTCTTATGTGTGACTGAGTGCAGAGCCGCGGACGAGTAGCAGAGCGAAAGCTTCATAACTAGGTGAATGTTTGTAATTTTTGTATTTTCTCTCATCTGATGACATTTATTGGGTTCCACAATTATGTTGCCTAACTCCCGGATCTTTTTGTCGAGTTATTTAATGTATTAGTTGCTTCCGCTAAAATTGTAAAACTCGAAAAATATTAATAACTCAACTGTAAAATGTCGAATATATTGATAATGATGGATTTGAAGGCTGACTAGGCTCTCGTTGACCTTGCGAGACTGGCTCGGGGGTCCACGTGAGTTTAGGTCGGGCGGAGCCCAATTCGTGAAAAATTGGGGTCGTCACATCTAGTATAGATAAATGTCCATTCTTAGGGAGACATGTGTTATAAAAAGGTGAACACCCTCAAATTCGATTTAAGTGGACTGTTATGTGCATTATAAAGACATTATGAGTAAGCTTGAGTTCAAGACTTGCTCGATCATCCCTATAAATGAGTTTGGGTGCGTACTAACAACTTTTCGCTTTCTTACTAAACTTTTGTTTCCTCAAAGTTTAGCCTAATGCTAATGAGGGACAAATAGCATGGTTCTCATAAAATTTGAGTTACAAGGGAGGTTGACAAACTTGAACTTAGATTATTATGAGTGAATGTTATTTATTTTCTAGAAATTTTTACAGTTATATTTTACTCTATTATGTCATTTTCTATTGAGGTTTTTAAAAAAATGGCAACAAAATGTAAAACTAGAATTTAGTTAGTTCAATTGATAAATTAAAATAAATAGCATTGTTGGTTTGGTGAAGCCAATGGAAAATGAAACAATTCATTTTGAGTAAAATGAGATAATTAGGACTTTTAAGGTCTTCAATTCGAAACTTTGGTATTACAAATGGTATGGTTTCCAATTGAAACTTAAAATGCCATTTAGGACTCAAACAAACTTGTGAATTGGTTTTCAAGCCATTTAGAGGAATTTTGATTTTATTTAGGACTCAAAAGTTTATTACTGAAATCGAGGATTTCCTATAGTATTGAGACTTGAAATGGAAGTTTGAGTCTCTAAATGATTTTAAATTGGTAATATGGAGACAATTGAATAACTTTGAGTCTAATTTGGACTTGAAATCAATGTTTTGGAACTTAGAGAGCTTTTAGAGTCTTAAAATGCTAGAACACTGATTGGATCTGTGGAAATGAAAAAGTAAGATTTGAAATAACTTTGTTATTTTACTTAAAAGGATTTTTAGGATTTGGTTGTGTAGTTTAATATTTTTTTAAGAACTCGAAAAATTTGAGGGCCTTAGTTGGAATGTAAATGCCAAAGTGGATTTGTAAAGTATACGAAATTGATTTTGAATATTGAATTGGAGTTCAAATATTAAGAGTTGAATTGTATTGACTTAATAGGAAATCAAGAAAATAAATAAAAAGGACGAAGAGCAGACTTTAAGGGAGCAGAGCGTTAAGATGACTTGAGAGCCAACGATTACATCATGTACGGACTCCTTAGCTTTGACGAAAGCTTTGGAATAGTAGTGTTGGATCAGAAGCCCAAGTAACTTCACTTTAGTGACACTAAGCATTTATAATCTCAGGGTTGGTGAAGTCGACCACCACCTTTAGGGACTTGTAAATGAATTAAGTGTTACGAGTTGAGGTAGAGTCTGCGAATCATTCTAAATGTTAAGGGACACTTAAGTATAAATCCTACGAGATTGTATATCTCAAGAATTATCACATGCTAAATTTGTTCAACTGCGTTAGTACACGCACTAAAAGGAAATTCTCGTGCAAGTAGTGCATGTTGTAATAAAAAAATAACAATAATATGTATCTGATATGGTATATTTGTTGGGTTGTAATATATATACGATATCGAGGATTCGTGACTATGGAAACTGCGACGACGTTTCGGATCGGATCCAGAAGTGATCGTGGGCCTGTAGGTTTGCAGTTTGCGAGTGCTAAGGAACTGCCTACTCCATCAAAAAGGAATGTATCGTTCCACCAGCAACTACATGAGACTTTCGACTGTTAAGGGCACAGGCTATGCCGTAAATGTTTACGTCGGCAGCTCTAGCTATTCAGGTTGAGCTCGTACTTCCTACATCTGTGACACTACGTAAGGATACACGTCGACTAAAAGAGGCGAGGTAGACTCGCAAGTTTTCGAGGCATTATCCGGAGAAGTTGCATGGGGGTATTAATCTCGAGGCGGCAGACATACAGCCACGTGAAGATACATGGTGTACTGGTTATACCAGCGCGAATGCGGCCGAGTAAATCAACTCCAGTTTGATGATGTACTACAGAGGTGTCGATGGGGAACAATCCATAACCTGAAGATGTCTACGTTTCAAACCATTCGGTAGAGGACCGGAGAGTCGGTTGTAGTGGATGGATCGGTGTATACGCGTGACGAGGTATACCGGGAGTACGGCCGACACGGACACTAACCAGGCGTACTACGTCATACACGATTTCATGGAATTTATTGGTTTTGTTGAGTGACGACGGCTCCGAGCACAGTACATGAGGCTTAAGCGAAGGCTATGGCTGGCGAGAGTGTGGGAGCGCACGCGCCAGAGTATCGGTCGCAGTATCGACATAATTATAGTTAGTGCGAGGGTCTGAAAATGATCGAAGGAAAAAAAGAGTGAGATGGTCGTGGCTAAAAGATCGACCTCAGAGCGTAGCGTCTGTTGCGTTTCCACTATATGCAGCGTATATTGCACCAATGTTTGTTGGTCCAGCGTAGAGTTACACTAGTGCACTACAGTAGCCAGCACTGTCAGATCCTCAGCATCAATACCATCAAAGGGTTGATGACAGAGGTAGTGGCCAGAGACAGAGTCAAAGTTCCAGTCAAGTGCACAAACGGGGACAAAAGTCTAGTCATGCACAGGGACAAGGATAGGGACAACATGCTTCATTTGGATCGGGATTTCAACGTACTTTTATGGACGTGTTCACAACAGCGGGCATGCACAACAGAGCTAGGAGCAGATTTATGCTGTTGTCGCGCAAGGTCCGTGTGGCGGCCCTCGCCGCCATGGGGTGACGTGTCTCCGTGTACTCCTCGCCAACTGGCCCAATTACACGTGTACGGCACCTGCCCGTCCTTACTCTGTCTCGAGATTCGCATCCACTTGTGTGTGTACGATGTATAAATGACAAATGCAGCGGAAGTTGTACGTAAACGCAAGAAAATTAATGAAGTTAACAAATCCTACTGTGGAAAGCCCTGAACAATTCAAAGTAAACAAATGTGCCATATAAAACTAAGCAGGTACAAGGTCAAGTCACTCCCCAGTTCCCAAAAGAATCAAAATATCAAAATAATCACACGTACAAGTAGTCCTCAGAGGTAGGCAATCAGAAATAGTCGCCTAAGATCTCCTTGCCCTTACTTGTACTAGGATATGCACTCAATCATCACAGAAAAAATTGGATGACGAGCCCAGTCAGTAAAATCCCAAGGAACTCTTCCGAGCATTCATATAAACAAGTGGAATTCAATGAATACTGTTAAATAAACATGCGGGATGTAAACATGCAACTGTAAGTAGGGCATCGCATGCGTAAATAACAATAAAGCGCAATTGTGTGTGTTTGTTCTAGTCATACTAAATCATACTTCGGGATTCTCTTCCGGGATCCCACTAGTGGGCGCACCCAACTAGCTATCACCTAATCCCTCTCGGTGGTCGGCGTAGACCTACGACGCACCGACACATGTAGCAGTTCCCTCGGGTCGTTATCCACCGAGCACTCCTGATACACATGCTATGGTCTAGAATGCATAGACACACAACGGAAAATTCGGTGGGAGTAACTAACCAACCGTACAAACGAGCATGGGAGGTTGTTGTGCGGCGCGGCGGAACAGTAGCGGCCGCCGGTGGAACGACAGAGGTGGCGCCGGCGAGTGGCAGCGGTGGCGCGACGGTGGTGCCGGCAGCGGCGCGATGACGACGGTGGCGCGACTTCGACGTCGGCGCGGTGAACAACACAGCGTTGTTGGACTGATCGGAGGTGCGAATCGACGAATGTCGACGACGCGATGAAGGTGAGGTGTACTTCACCTAATTTTAATTGTGATTTGCATGATTTAGTAACTTAATTTGTACAAATTGATACCAGAGACTTAAAGTCGGGTGTCGAGTGCGCAAATCGAGGCGTGAGCGGGACGTCTTGATGGTGATTTACGAATTTCGAGGTAAGTAAACCAGTTAGAAAATGTACAGTAGTTCATTGAGTTTCCATTTTTGTTTGATATTGCACTGTGTCCTTTTCTTGGAATTCTCACTCACTTATGAGTGTCCGAGAGCTAAGTGAGTTGTACTCGTGTCTCTGATTTGAGTGGTTGCCGGCTCGCAACGGGGGCCATGACCTCGACTCACAGTATTTAGTCGGAATGAGATGTGCTTTATCCGGGGCGTCGTTGATATCCCTCATTCGCGACATCCTAGGTACGACGATGCCGTATCCCATGACCGAGTCTGCTTGGCGTTGCCGCGACTCTTTGACCTCGACCTTGTGGCACCCGCATTCGGTGGTCTTAGACTACTTAGGCACCTCTCTATATTATTTCCTTTGACACTCATTCTCGTTGTACTTTCATTGTTTTACAATCTCATTATCATGCATTCCGTACAGTCTTCTTTTTATCTGCATGACTTTTAGACTGTTTCATTTTATCTTGAATTACTGTTTAGATTCTACGGAATTTTACTTACCTGGGCTCGTCAATCTCGTGTTTGACTGAGTGCAGAGTTGTAGATGAGTAGCAAAGGGAAAGCTCCATAGCTAGGTGAATATTTTTGTATATCTTTTATTTACTCTCCTCCGATGTGATACATTTATGCTGGGTTCCACAATTAGGTTGTCTAACTCTTGTACCTTATTGTTGAGTTATTTAATGTAGTATTGCTTCCGCTTAATTGTAAAATATTGAAAAATATTAATAACTCAACTTAAAACTTTTGTACTTACTGATAATGATGGATGGGAAGGCCGACTACGTTTGCGTTGACCTTGCGATACTGGCTCGGGGGTCCACGTGGGCTTAGGCCGGGCGGTGCCCAAGTTGTGAAAAATTGGGGCCGTCACAACTTACCTGTATCCAAGCTATACACACTCAAATCAGCTCCGACATGCTATCAAATCCATACCCAATACCCTACACTAGTAAATTATGCCATTAATAATCATATGAAAAAATTTATATTGTGTTAGAGTCTATTTAAGAAATTTTTAGGTGTTTAATTCCTAAAATTCTTCAACTTAGGAAAATCATAGTGGCGATACACTTTTCGACAACTTCAACCAATTATTTACAAATCCCTAAATTGGTCCAAATCGAATTCGAGACCAATTTTTTTAAATTTTAGGCCAATCCGCCCATTTCGCTCTTTTCGAGGTGAAATCCTGTAAAAGTCTCGTCCAAAATTTCAAAATTTTAATTTTTCATAGAAATTCATCCATTTCTATTATTTTATTGAAATATAATTTTTGTGAAAGTTTCCCATTTTTTCGGGATTTTTTTCTCTATTTTCTTTTTTTTTTCTCTTCCTTTTTTTTTATTTGGGTCGGGTCGACCCAAAAGGGTCGAACCCGGCCCAAGGGTGATGCACACGCACGAGCACCCCGTGCGTGTGCATCTTCCCTAAATGAGAACCTAGGACTTCGTCCCTAGTTCTATTTCATCATTTTTTTTTCTTTTTTTTTTTTCTGGAATACAATCTCATATGTACAACAATAGGGAGCTCACTCCCTTGCACTATTTTCTTCTTCCCAATTTCATCAAAACTCAATTACAACCAAAACAAACCAACACAACATCAACACTCAATTCATGTTTTCTTGAATATGTTAATGAAGTTACCTTGCTTGATGAACTTCCAAACTTGATTACCATGACTCCTCCAACCTCCCTGAATTGCTTGATCTCCACTTCTTTTCTCTCCATCAATGAGAATCAAAGAATGCTCAAACTTATATGTACTAGATAAGAATTGAACTATGGTCACACATCCATTTGTGCATACGTATCTCGAGGCATATCTAAGGGACCACCTTCACTCAATTATTAACCTCAGTCATGCATAAATGACTCGCACGTTAACTTCATTGACCTCTTGATTTGTCAATGCGCGTCTCAAGACAAATCATGTAGCCATTTTTATTTTTCACTAACTATAGTCCTATTAATGTTTACATTTAATGTGACCACATTAGCCAATTATTAAACCAACATAAATTCAACATTAGTCCAAAATAATTCTACTTACCCCATATGCCGCTACTTCGATCCCACGTCGACACGCGACTCGAGGTACGCTTTCGCTCGTCTCGACACCGTTATGCCCTTTTTGTACCTTACCCGCACATTACCAAATTTCATTAATTTAACTTGTTCAAGCTTTGACATAATAATTAATACAAGCATCAAACAAAAATAATATACATTGGTGTCGACTCCTGAGATTTGGACATGTGTATCACGACAAGTGCGTCTCACTTACGACTCTGAATTGCCACGTGGCACGAGTTAGATTTTTATGGTTGTTACACGTGTTACGTTACCCGAAAATATTCAAGATTTAGAAAATTGTTTTATGGCTTTATCTAGGGTGATTTTCTATTTTGGATCACAATTTGATGTTAGAATTAGGATCCGAACGTCCGAGGATATAGTTTGGATTGATTTTGAGATTTTTGGATTGGAACAAGACTAATTAATATAAATAAATTAGAAATAATTGGGGAACGGTTGAGGAATTTCACCGAACGTGTTATTGAATTGTAGGACTGCAGTTGGAACCTCGGGTGTTTACGGATACGGTGCGTAAAAAGTGATGGAGTTGCGTTTGTAAGGTTAAGTAAATAAATCCTATAGTAATCTTTACATTATATGGTTATATTTTTGTATAAATTGAATGGATATTTGATATCGCATTTTGTTGTACATGCATACATGGTTTGGGAGGGTAAGGCATTACGAGTCTCCTTAGTCTATATCATGGTTATAGAACACTATATAATGCTTGAGACTCATTTGGTTATTCTCCCCGCGTATGAGTCCTTACTATTGTTTACTTACCACTTTCAGAGGATATCAACTGATTGTGGTCGAATAACAAAAACGGGATGAATTCACGGTTGTATTTAAATTTCTTAGATTATATTCTTTGTTTATTCTCTTGGATTATTATGCATTTGATTATTACAAGTACGCTGAATAGTGTGGGATTTACTTATCTGACATTATCAAGTTTTATAATTAGGTAATGACAGGTTCGAGCGGCGAGAAAGGAAAATTGAAGCTATCAGATTTTTTGTGACATCATTTGTTCATTTTTCTTTATGTATGTATTGTTGTTTTTTAATATTATGTATTGTATAAACGAGTTTTGGTTCGTGTGAGCTTATGAACTATTTTGAAGTTGTGGAAATCGTTTTTAGGATGGAATGGGAGGTTTTGAAGTTAAGGTAAACGGTTTTATGAATTTTGGAAACATGATATAGGTTAAAATGAACATATAGTTTTGATATTGCAATATATATTGATGTTATGGGTGGATTGTGAGTCCTTTAGCATTTCCGCTAAACTGAGCAAGTTTGTTGAAGAGTTTTGAAAGCCGAGTTTTTTCGGTGTAGGCTTAAAAATAAGGGAAGTGTTGGCAAATTTTTTTTTACAGATTTTTAGATATGAACTAATAAACCAGAAACGAATTTATGAACTTTGAGGTTAAGATTTAATTTTAGAATTAATTGAGGTTGATAATAAGTTTATTTTTGATGATTTAAACAGATTGATTATGTTTATTTATTGATGACGAGGTTAGGCTGCTAGATCATCAATGGATTAAGGTAATCTAGGTCAATCAGACACTTTAATTAAATGGGGTTTCACATAACATTTTTACCAAATTTCCCTTCGTTCCAACCAAAGCACCCGACTCCAAAACCTTTAATTGACGTATATGTTTTAGGTTCGTCGACACATGGGAGAGACTTACCTTCTAGGTTCAATTTTATCCAACCGAATTTTTTTTGTGAAACTTGGTTGATAATTGTCGATCTAAAGGTTCGATAGGTTTCGACCGATTCTCCGATTGAATGTTCGGCAGACTTTGATTGACTCTCCAACTAGAGGTTCAGTAGACTCTACTAGAGATTTAGACCTGCAACGCTAAATCACTCGATGATGTCCTACAAATCACAAGAAGGGAATGTATGGAGGGATGATGATAATATGCACAAGCGAGAAGAATGGGTGGCGGGGCACGCTAAACATTGTGAGGGGTATAAAAGTCATTTTGTATTAAAAATGGTTTTTTTTTTTTTTTTAGTTGAACTTCTTTTGTGCTGGGCCATAAAGGGCCATAATGGCTCAATGACAATGCCAATATACTTAGACTCTACTCATTCAATGCCCTTAATAGTGGCGAAAAAGTTGCACTGGTCTGAAAATCCCCTCCCATCCTATAATTTATTGACAAGTGGGGTCACATTATAGTGTAGCCTATATAATACATTGACAAGTGCCCGGTAAGCATCTGATTCTTAATTCAAAAGGGTCCATTATACATAAATAGATTGAGGCTTTGCGAAAGTGAAATATACTTTCTTCTTTAGAATTGTACCTGCCACTACGTCTCCATCATTCCACGTGGCACTATAGATGCCGACATATCGAAGATATTTCGTTGACCCACATCCCCACTCATTTACACGTACCAACGGACGCAATTTCTTACACATTTAGTGGACTCCGCATGTTGACATGAAGGCCTCGTTTGCTTCCTTTTTGTTGGCTTACAGTGTGAACTAAGTTAACTTTAAAGATTTCAATCACAGTGAAAAATTATATTTTCATATTTAGTTCGATTTTAAACTTACAAATTTTTTCATAATAAAATATATAAATTGACACAAATATCCTTCAAATAAAAAAAATAAATATGAGTAATAAAAAAATAATTAATGAAAGGTAGTTATGTCTACAAATTTTTGAGAAATAACTCCCGAAGTGGAGAAGATATCTCTCACCCTTGAGTTTGAGTTGGGAGATAACTTGGGTTGAACGGACCTATTTTTTACTTATCGTTGCTCACCTTATTTTTAAATTATAATTGCTAAATATACCTCTTTTTTTTTTCCAAAATCCTCAATGTGGCACTTACTAAACATACCATACTTTTTGTTGAATATACCCCATTACTTAAACATACCCTTGTTTCTTCAGCCTGTGAGTTTCGGACATACGGGGTAGGGATCTCTTTAGAGGTATCAATCGACTTCATACAACTCCTACCGTGACTTTTGAAGAGGTCTCGATTTCAGTGAAAGACAGATTGAGAACTCATCCAAGGCCTCTGCCGACTCTAGATCTATAGAGAAAATCTTGGTGGGAGCTGAGCGAGATCTCTTTAAAGGTCTTGACCCTATGTGTCCAAAACTTACGGGCGGCAAAAATGAACAACAAACTTTCAAAACTCCAATAAATACATGACAACGACAAAAACATAATGCATTTTGCTCAGAATCGCTAAATATGCTTAATTTTATTGACATTTTTTGTACCCAAAATGCACGATTCAAGCCCCAAATCAAAGTATTAAACTCAACAACAACACAAAAATCGACTAAAAAACAACAAAAAACCTAAAAAAAACTCAAGAATTGACACGAAAAAATGTAGGGAATGTACTCACATCGTTAAATCGATATGATTTCGCACAAATTTAGTGGGATTTGAGAGATGGAGAGATGGCAATGTGACTGGCAAGGGCGGATCTAGGGGAGGGCATGAGAGCGACTACTCTCAACCCCGGGACCCTATAGTACCCCTACCTATAGTCAATTTTTTTTTATACTTAATTTTTCATATGGTCACCCCTCTTTTTTTTTTTTTGATGAAATATGGTCACCCTCTTAAACCCCGAAACTCCTTGTGATTTCATCTAAAGTTCACCTCTTAACAAAATTTTTTAGTTCCGATATTGGTGACCGGGGGAGTAGGGCATGAGCAAGCAAAAACAGCATCCCTGTAGCTGTGTAAGACTGCAACAAGTTAGTTGTGTGTGAACCAAATGCGTCTCAAATTACGTCAACCCATACACGCAATCGGAGAATCCGTTCTCATTAAATAAAAAAAAAAATCCATAAAATTAAAATCGCAATGAAGCTGTCTGACATCTGACACGATATCTTCTCTTCTTCATCTCCTCATTTCCTCCAATGCACGCGGTTTCAATTAAAAAAAAACAATGAAAACCTCGAAATCTCTGTTTCCGATCCTCCTCTTCTTCTTCGTTGCCGCGCTCGCGACCTCCGCCACCGCGCGCGCTCCACTCGTCACTTCACTCACTCCATCTTCTTCTTTGTCTTCGTCTTCTTCTCTGGTCTCCGATGGAGTCGATAGGGCTTCGTCTGACGAGCCGCAGCTGATCCTGCTCAGGCATTCTGCGGCGCCGGAGGAGGAGAAGACGTGCGAGCAGAGCTATGGATTCCTACCCTGCACCACCACCGTCCTCGGAAACCTCTTCCTCATCCTCGTCTACGGCTACCTCATGTTCCTCGCCGCGCGGTACTTGTCGGAAGGGAGCGAGCTTCTGCTGGAGATTCTCGGCCCTGGTATCGTTGGCGGATTGTTTCTTCCCATGCTCGGTGCTCTTCCTGACGCCATGCTCATTCTCGGTGAGTGAATGAGTGAGATCTTACTGATTCTTTCGCAATTTTGTTCAAAATCTTTGTTATTGGTATGGATCTTAGGGTTTCTGGAGAAGTTTTAGTCATTAAGGTTTGGATGCGCTGTGTTTTGGCCTAATTTGTTAGTTTTTGTTCAAAATCTGGTGCTATGCAGCGTGTTTTGACCTAAATTTCTGTATTTTTTTTTTTTTTTTTTTGGTTCGAAATATGTTGCTATACTCATCCTCGGTGAGTGTTGCCATTTTTTAAGAACCGGTTTGGTGTTGATTTGAATGGTTTGGAAAACACATCATCAATTACATTTAATCGAGCACAATGGCAGAGTTCGATTCATGTAGCCAACCCCAATTAATTTGGGACTGAGGCTATTAGGTTTGGATGCAGCGTGTTTTGACCTGATTTGCTGGTTCTTATTCGAAATTTGATTTGAATTGGGCAGAGAATGATGTTTGCGTTTCGATATTTTTCAAATTTGTGATGTATGTTGAGATGTGAGTTTCATGGATAAAACAGTGTTTTGGACTACATAATGTTTTGAATTAGTCAAGATTCTCTTTTTCTTTTTTCAGCAATGAAAACGAACTTTTTTTATTAGAATAAGAGTGGCAAGTTGACTTCTTTTTCATTTACAAGTTAGTTTGGGATTTCTATATCAGTTTATCACTGATTTGGGACAAAATCGCCTAGGCGGTGCCTTAGGCTGGCGGTGTCCTTCTAAGTAATTTTTAAAAATTTGAAGGGGCTTTTTACAATTAAGTTTGATAATAAAATACCTACCTAATAACAAAATCTTGACACAATTAATGTTATATAAGGACCTAAAGCCTTATTAGTATTTTTGAACTATATATATTAAATAATAATCACGCTGGCTAATAGATAATTAGTGTTATTTAAGGATCTATATCCGAGGACCTTTAAATAAATATTATTTTGTTTGCCTTGGCGATGTCTAGGCACCTCCTCGCCTTGGTCAGGGAAATCGCCTCAAGATCGCCTTAACGCTTTGCAATCCTTGATTCAAAGCAAAAAGGTTGGAGGGCTTTTCCCCTCCGACTCGTGAATTGCGATAATATCCATAATACCATATTGGGTGTCTAACTATCTCATTTTATGTTACTTTATAAAGACATTTTCTCTCTTTCATTGTGGCTTAATTAATAATGCCCATGTAGTTGTCTCTATAATTACTGGTGTGAAGGATGTTGTGTATCCTTCGCTTATTGATGCCTCGACTCATTCACCCTTTAAATTGTCTCCAATCTATTTGCTCTTTTCTACAGTGTCTGGGATTTCTGGAACTAAAGAGGCAGCTCAGCGACAAGTCTTGGTTGGGATGGGTTTGTTAGCTGGTTCAACTGTTATGCTTTTGACGTTATTATGGGGATCTTGTGTTGTTATTGGGAAGACTGACCTAAACGGTTCCATCGCAATTGATTCGCAAGATACAAAAAAATTCAGCTTGACTGGTATTTTCTCAAACTCATCCTATCATAACGTGTCATGAAGATGGTTACATTTTCCATATATGTGAGAAATAGGTTTCATGGATTTTTCTTCCTATTTCTTTTTACTACAAATGTTCCTCTATTTGAATAAATAAAATTGGGGTTTGTCAAAATATAATATTCGTAACTTTTAATTCCTCTTAAAGCTCAACGATTTTGATATGCAAGGCATATATTCGGTGCTTAATATAATATAATTTTCTTTAACACTTGAACAACAATTGCCGAGTCTCGTAAATGCAATATCTGAAACCATTAGCTTTAACTTCTTTTTTGTGTTCAGATTTCAAAAACTGGACGAAAACGAAGGTAGTGAGACTGTATGGATTATTTTCCAGTTCTTCAACTTTTTAAATTGCTTCATGAAAATCCTTTTTGATCTAAGAATAAAACATAACAACTGGTTTTCCTAAAAAGGGTTCAAAATATTTTTGCGCATTTATATTCATATTAAAATGGTATGCTAATTCCACACATATTCCCATTGGTTAATCATTTCATCCCACTTTTGAGGTTTATATGTGTTCTGACTTAAAATAGATTTTTCTTTAGAGTTTCTTGGCAATTCAGATATGCCTGTTGAAAAATGTTTTCCATTAAATCTAATGTTAGCCTTGATCTCAGGAGTAGAATTTTCGGTTGGTTTAGCTTTTGGTGTTCTTCCATCTAAAGGGCAATGAGCATATTCTTTGTATTTTGGGCTAATTTCTGCATCAGTTCTATCACTTGGGTGACTGTTTTACATATAGCTGTAGGCGTTATATGTTCAAAATTGACTGACCTATTGGAGATAAATTTTCAGTTGGTTTGGCTTTTGCTGTTCTTTGACCTAAAGGGCAATGAGCATATTCTTTCTATTTGGGCTAATTTCCGCATCAGTTCTATAACTTGGGTGGCTGTTTTATATGAACTTCTTTTCATGAAGAACTTAGGGCCTGTTTGGTTCGAGAGTTAGTGAAGCACTCCACATTTGCTTACCTAATACAAGTCATATATTAGCCAATCTTTTGTTTGTTCCCACACTTCATTATCTTAGGTTAGATTTTTATTTGACAAATATACCCTTCCTTTTAGGTTCTCTTCACCTGACATCAAGAACAGGAAGCCATGGCTCGATATACTTGTTTGTTCCCAAACACCATCAAAACTCAACCATCTCTCTCTCTCTCTCTCTCTCCAGTTTTTCGATTTTCTCACTCTCTCTATCGATCTCTCTGTTGTTGTGATTCAACAAAAATGGAGGATTTTGGGCGAGTTGAGAAGGAATTTGTGGACTGCAACAAAGACAGAGAGGTCTGATTAGGTGGACAAACTTTTGCTAATTCGCAGTTTAGATTTACGGAAGGAAGCACTTTTGAATACATGTGTGGTGTAGTGTGCCTGCACAATTCTATCACTGATCGGGAATAGTTCGGCTGGCCTCGTGACACAGGTCGTTTGAAGCTGCTGATTTTTTGGTATTTGCACTGGGCAACGGAGAGAAGAAAGAGAAGTAAAGATGGGGGTGTTAAAGAGGAGGGTAAATTTGTAATTCTTGCTCACTTAAGTGAGGCTTACATAAAGACAGGGGGGAGGTGTCTTTAGGTAAGAATGAGATTGAGTGTTTTGGTAATACCAAGTCTTAACTAATACTCCAACCAAACATGAGTCTTATCTTTAAGTCAAGGTGTAGCTAAGCTAACACCCCAACCAAACAGGGCCTTAAATATATAGCTGTAGGCGTTATATGTTCATAATTGAGTGACCTATTGGAAATAAATTATTGGACAATGCTACAATGTTATTATGTTACCATTAAGAGTTAAGTCACATGAGTATTTAGGGATAGTGTCGATGGTACAATTTACTGACCTATTAATTCAAGGGAGCATTCTTAGTCCATCAATTACATTCCTCTTGAAAGAAGAAACAAACTTTTGAAGATGTGATAAAAGTGGTGAATCTGTGATAAACTTGAGCTCCTATTTTAATGCAATGCTTACCATAAAATCTTGATATCCAATACAAGACAATTCCTGCAACTCAAAATCCTTGAGCTGGATTGTGAGTTTGCTCACTGGAGAAGAAAATGCCATGCAAGCCTTGATTTGGTTTGCATATTATTGAACTATGCTTCAATTTTGTTGTATTAAGATCTTAGGCTCGTTGTTTAGATTCTTGTGATCTAGTTTATTGGATTGTTCTCCAAAACTATCATTTCAGACATTTTTATTTGAGTAAGATCTTTTCATTAATTTCTTTTCTTCTTTTTTTTCTTTTAAGATTAATTTTTTCGATAGGAACGAGAATATTTTCTTTTAAGATTATGAATAGCAAAAGGCTTTTTTTGTTAGATTCCAAGTAGAAACTGTGATCTTTCTGGAAAAGGAAAAAAAAAAACCTTATTTTTCTATATATGATTTTGCAGGCTCAGGTGTTAGTACTGATATCTGGACCAGTTATGCTGCAAGGATCATGACTATATCTGTGATTCCGTTTATTATTGTTCAACTGCCTCAAATTCTTCATTCGTCTTCTGGGAGACATTTAGCCGTCTTGGTTGCATTAATTGTGGCTGTGGTTTTATTGATTTCTTATTGTCTTTATCAGGTAATTAAATTTTTACTGTATCGTGAAAAATTGTTATGAGCTGCATGTATCGGTCCTTTGATGTCAACATCCTCAAGTTCATTGTTGTTGTTATCCTTCTCTAGTTTGTGACCATTAGGAAATACATTACGCTTTACTTAGTAAGGATTTATGCCGATATCCCAAGGCATGGAAATTAGAATGGCATTGGTAAGTCACAAATATTGATTATTTATTGATACAAATGCTTAATTATCTTGATTCATAGTGGTTGAAGAAAATAAAATGAAGAATATTGAAGTAATAATATTGAGTTTTTGATTGTGTTATTTCTTCTGAATGAAAGTAAGGATAACATATGAAATGGTAGAAGATATGTCATGTTCAAATATTCGTGACCGCCAGTGATAGTCAGATTTTCATTTCGCACGTGGTGCTATATGGCGTTGCGAGAAAAGATTCGGAACGTGAGATTGCTTCAGGCGTTGCATGCCATGGTTTCTGATTTTCAGGGCGCCGCAATAATTAATTAACTATATATTTAATCCTTGATAATGTAGGACAGAGAGTGTAGACTGATGTAGAATGTTATGTGACTCTGTAAAGGTCTTATTGAGTTCAATTAAGTGCGAGTCACTGCTAATCCAGTCTTCTACATTTTTCATGGTTGTGGGGTAAATATTAGATCTTTAAGTTGCTCATTTTTTCTATCTTGCCCAAATGTAAATTGTGATAATTAATTTCATTGATGCCTTGACATTTTGACAATTCCTATAATGATTAGTTGTGTTTGTTTTTTTTTGTTTAGGTTTTCCAACCTTGGATTCAGAGGAGAAAGCTCGCATATGTAAAGCATAAACATGTGATCTCCGGAATTCTAAGACACTTGAAAATGCATTCACTGGGAAGACTACTTGGAGATGATGGCGAACCTGACGACAATGTTTTGAGAAAGTTAGTCTTCAATCTTTTTTAGGCTTTAATGCTTTATGTTGAAAAATATATCCTATGCGATGACCATTTTGGATTATGGCAGGTTATTCAAAACGATAGATTTGAATGATGATCTACAGTTATCAGCTTCTGAGTTAAGTGCACTAATGATTGGAATACGATTTGATGAGATAGATTTGGATCATGATGATGCAGTGCAAAAAGTGTTGAGGGACTTCGATACTTCCGGCGATGCTTATATCGATGAAAATGAGTTTGTCATAGGAATCTCAAGATGGCTTAATGAGGCGAAGCGTTCGTTAGCTAGTACTTCTCTTCCTGGTCCACGCACCTCGAAGTTCATAGACCATTTTCATTTGGTAAGATGAACTCCGAGTTGTGGCATTAATTGCTCTACTTCTTTTATTTATTATTTTATCTTACCAGCTTCCTCAAACCTCATATGCAGCAAACAAAGCAAGAACATAATTTGTTAGGAGAACAGAGTGATGAGGTTGTGGAGAATATAGATAACCCTAAGTGGACTAGTATTAAAGCTGTCTTACTGTTGTTGCTTGGAGCCGCAATAGCAGCTGCATTTGCTGATCCGCTCGTAGATGCCGTTAATAATTTCTCAGCTGTAACAAGCATACCTTCTTTCTTCATCTCATTTATTGCTCTGCCTTTGGCTACCAACTCCAGTGAAGCAGTTTCAGCCCTTATATTTGCAAGCCGGAAGAAGAAAAGAACATCTTCATTGACGTTTTCTGAGGTATGTTTCTTCAACTGACATCGCAAGGTTCTCTTTGCCATAGGTTTAGGTATGGGATGCATTTCAAATGACTGGCATTCATTCGCTTACATTTAATTTGTAATTTGATAGTTGAAAAGATCTAATGTATTCGGGGGAATTTGGATAATTTTCATACCATAGGCAAAAGCCTTAGAGGCAAAACTTGGGTTACAAAGGAACTTGCGGATAAGAATTTCTTCTCTCACATCTTAACTAGCTAATTAATATGGTATTGTTATGATCCTAAGTATTTGCAACCCATATAAATAGATCTCATCAGGATGTCTCCTGGAGGTTTTTTTCTAGCCCGCTAAGAAAAAAAAAACTTGTTACTCCTCTTCCATGAGCACTAGGAGGTAGTGAGGGGAATGAGACTCCATAAACTTTCTTTGGCATCCTCAAAATTGTATTTTTTGGTAGCATGCTAGCCTTAACAATTTTCACTTCGGATATTTGATCCTACTTTTGCCACATTTTGTAGAATTTCAATCTAGAACTTTAGTAGTACATTTTCCATGGTAATCAATTATTCCCATATTGATGTAGAGTTGTAGATTCAAGTTAAAAAGAGATATTGATTCTTACCCCTCAGCTCAGGAGCTTTGACTCCTTATAATGGTCTCTTGTTCGTTTTGCTGGACGGAAGTGTTTTATATTTTCTTTTAAAAAATTCCTACTGATTTCAAGTCTAAATATTTTTTTCCTAGTTAGTATCCTCATTTTTTTCCTGATTACAGTCTTTTCTTTGATGTTCATAAACACTATTAAGGATGCGTATGATGGCGTAGTAATGAGTATAAAGACATTTGGAGGAGTTGCAAAAGAATTCCCCATTACGATATGACTACATCAAGGATCGGCTTTAAGTCCATATCTATTTACTTTAGTTATGGATGAACTAACTAGGCATATTCAAGAGGATATACCATGGTGTATGCTATTTGCAGATGATATTGTCTTAGTGGATGAAACAAAAGATGGAGTGAATAGGAAACTAGAACTTTGGAAGAATACATTAGAATCTAAAGGCTTTAAGTTGAGTAGGACGAAAACTTAATACATGCACTGTGAGTTTAGAAACACTAGACATCAAGATGATGAAATTGTAAAATTAGGGGAAGTAGAAGTTCTTAAGGTGAACCACTTTAAATATTTATGATCAATCGTACAAAATGATGGTAATATTAAGAATGATGTCACACATAATTCTAGCTGGATGAAAGAAATGGTGGAGTGCAACAGGGGTGATTTGTGACCGAAATGTTCCTACTAAGTTAATTTTTTTTATAGGACTGCAATTATGACAACTATGTTCTATGGTAGTTAATGTTGGGCGGTAAAGCAACAACAATTACATAAAATGAACGTAGTAGAAATGATGATGTTTAGATGTGTGGTAAAACTTGTAAAGATAGAATAAGAAATATATAAATTCAAAGACAAGTAGGAGTAGCACCAATTGATACAAAGATTAGGGAAGGGCTGTTGCGGTGGTTTGGTCACTTGCAAAGACGGCCTACAAATGCTCCACTAGAAAACTTGACACAATAGAAACCGTAGAAATTCGACGAGGTAGGGGTAGACCAAAATTAACATGGGATGCGTTAATTAGGAGAGATTTGAATGGTTTGGAAAGCTCGCCATCAATTACACTTAATCGAACACAATGGAAAAGTTTGATCCATGTAGCCGACTCCAATTAATTTGGGATTGAGGCTATGTTGTTGTTGTTGTTACACATTAAATCAGAGCAAAGAATGGTTTGATCATCTGGTTGTACCCCACTTAAAACTACTGCCATAATTATCGATTGTCTCCAAATTTTGCAAATTCTATCCCTTTGGACTTGCAAATATCTTAGCTGCAAACTTGCAAGAAATTGATTAGAACCTAAAATCGTTTGAAATCCTTGACATGCACACCATGGATTTTCTTGCCACTTCTTTTATTCTTCTGGCATTGGGAAGCATTCTTTCTTGGTAAGATCAAACTTTTTACCTCTGCAGATGTGAAATATTGAATTGCAATTTTTGACACATGTATAATCATTTGATGTTGCTATCTTATCTTTACGATGCAGATCTATGGAGCGGTCACCATGAACAACGTTCTCTGCCTCTCTGTCTTCTTGGCCCTTGTTTACGCAAGAGGCTTGGTGTGGGACTTCTCAGCTGAAGTGTTGGTAATTCTCATTGTTTGCATAGTGATGGGTCTCTTTGGTAGTTTCCGCACCGCCTTCCCTCTCTGGACCTCTTCAGTGGCTTATGTGCTTTATCCGTTCTCCCTGATTCTGGTCTATGTTCTCGACTATAAACTTGGGTGGTCATAGACTTTGCAGAGCATAAAAAAGGTGATGAAAACAGGTACAACTGTGTTGTACTTGTGTAGTTTATACATTCTCTTAACAGGGAAGTTCTTGCAACTTTTTTTTCTATGTGCTCATCTCTTGAGAATTGATGACGGGAATGGATGCAATCACTTAAATTATCTATGTAGAAAAAACATTTTGGAGTGAAATCAACAATTTTCGCTTTCTCTTTTTAGTGATGTTTCTGCTTAAGCACTTGCGACTATGACTTGGGAAGTAGATTTTCATGTATTATTTTCTAATTTGGTAAACAGGGTTTGTCTGAAACTTTTGTTTGTTTGCTCATGTTGAAAAACTTGAAAATTTAGAACATACAATTCTATTTGGTCCTTTTTGAAACGTAATAACACGGAATATGTGGTGTATGCATCTGTCTTGTTTGTCCACTTTTAGCTTCAAGGATCAGTTTAGATTAACCATGAACATTTTTTTAGTGGAAACCATGACCAACATTATCACTTTAGTTTAAGAGTGATGCTGATGAGGTTGCATTTCAATACACGGTGGGTGTGTTCACTTAGGCCGTATTTGATTACAAAGAAAATGTTTCATAGGAAAATGACATTTTTTAAGAAAGTTTTTCCAAGTAAATATTCATAAGAATTTTTTTTTGTGTTTGATTGCACATATAAGAGTTTTCTCTCAAAAAATTCACCAACAATAAGTTTTGAAATAAATATGAAAACTTTATTATATACATTAAATATGCTAATTTTCATATTTAAAATATATACATTTAATAGTTGTCTTAACATGGAAACTCATTTCTCAAAAAAAAACTTTAATTTGCCCACCATGGTAGTTGGGAAAATGTATAGGTTTTAATATGGAAAATTGGCAATCTTGAGAAAATGTTTCGTGAGAAAATTTTGGCTATCAAAAACAAGATGTCATTTTCTCATAAAATTTAATATTTTTCTTGGAACATTTTCCTTTTCTGTCCAATCAAACAGGGTCTAAGGGACACTGGATGCATTTGGAAGTTCTATTGCTCTCTAAACCATAAAACCTGTGCCGGATGGATCTAGTAATTTGTGCCTCGCTTCATCTCACTTCTAAAGGAATGTTCTTTCACTCTTTTTTTTCCTCGCAGAAGTGTTCTTTTCTCGTTGAAGAGAAATTAGCTCCACTTGATGAAGGATTCCAAGCTAGTTTTGGGTTTTTGAATCTTCTAAAAACAGAAGGGGAATTTTAATGTCTTTGACTCAATTAAATTAGGACTATGGCTTTGTTGTTGTTGTCGTCGTCGTCTTCGTCGTCGTCTTCTTATTTCACCTATAAGATACAAAGCTTGAGGGAAAAAAATTAAGAAAATATATATAAAAATTAGTTTTTAAGCTTTTAAATTTCCTTCTGGAAAGATTTGGTGAAGTGTCTTAATCCTTAAATCAGGTGATAAATCTTGGGAACCAGCAGTGAAGTTTAAATGTGAAAACTGGTATTGCAATTGCCAAGAATCCCCAAAAGGTACATGGATTTGACATGATATGCTTTGAATGGATGATTTCATGTGAAAAGTCGACACTTAGTGATTTTGTTTGTCTTGTTCTCATGAAGAGCTTCTTATGTGAAGTCCCTATCTTAGTTTTTAAGACTTTTGTTTAGTCAAGTAGTAGATTCGAAGAACATACTTTTGATGCATTTGCTGTACACTTGTTAGAATCCATTAGATTACGTATCAACTTGAATCACACAGGTTCAAACGTGCATTTGATATACTATGTTCTGAATCGAAAATATGTTGCTTGATTACTTTACTAAATCTTTCTTTGTTTTGTATACAACAACAATATAGCTTTCGTCCCAAATTAATTAGAATCGACAACATGGATCAAACTTTTCTATGGTGCTCAATTTAGTTATTTGTTATGTATAACAAAAAGTATTTCTTCGTTCACGATCTTGGCCAGGTAGTGTGGTGTTTTGTTTGTCTCTATCATGTTTGGAAGATTGGGAGGGGACCAATGTTGGAAAAAATTATATTAGTATCGTAAAAAATAGTTTAAATGAGTAAAATAAGTTAAGATTTTTTTTCATTCGTTAAGTATTGTATTGCACGTTTTCAAAATGCGTTAACAATGGGAGACAAATTATCTTTCCACGTGGACACATAAATAGCACATTCTCCAAATGCGCTATCGTTGTTTACAATTAACGTTGGTCAGATAACACGAATAGCGCATTCTCCGTGTTAATTATTAAGGGTGATCCACGTGGGAAAGGGTAACACAAATAGCGATTTTAGAAAAAAAGTCATTTGTATTGCTTTTTCCACGTTGGCTAGGAAGCACTGTGTAACCCAATCATTGTCTTCTACAGAGTATAGGTACAGTGTGCTAGGGTGTGTAGGTCATGGAGGGTTTGAATGAAATGGGTAAGGGTTAGTTCTATATTTAATGGTGTTGGTGGAAGGGTTTAATCGGTGGTCCGTTTAAGAGAGAAAGGGGCGAGAGAGATGAGTGTTCGTGAAGGAGAAGGAGATTGAGAGATCTAAGTTGTTGAAGGAGAAGGAGATTGAGAGATCAATAGGCTGAGAAGGAGACGGGTTGAGAGAGAGAGAGAGAGAGAACTAAGTTACAGCTTAGGGGTGGGCACCGGTCTTCGCCAAACCGCCCAAACCACATGGTTTGGTCTAATTTTTAAAACTAGCGATTTGAGGGTGGTTTGAAAAAATTGAATACTATATAATCGCGGTTTTCAATTTGAAAAAACCTCGGTTTGGTAAACTGATGGTAGTTTAGTAAATTTCTTGATTTTACATATCAAAAGTTAAAACCCTGAAAGTTGCAATGTAAACAAAAATATTTTGGTTTCTCCACACTAGCCGTTCCTCTCCCTTATCTCCAAATCGCCACCTCCTCCACTGCCTCCCAGTTCTGTGTCCCGCTTCCGTCTCCCACCGCTGCCTCCGCCTCCTCCTCCGCCTCTGCCTCTGCCTCCCACCAACCGCGCCAACCAACCGAAGGCTCCTACCGCACCAATTGATGTTTCCCACTGGCGCACCTATTTACCAGTCGCCTCTTCCACAGCAGTGCGCCTCTTACTAATCTCACCTTCCACCGCCCCCACCATTAATGGCTGCCTCCCACTAGTCTCACCTCCCTCGACGCCAAACTGCGAACTCTTGCTTGGTGATGATGTTTTTTGTTTTATTTTTTTGTTGAGAATGTATTGTAGAAAAATCGCGAAACCAAACTAACTAAATCGCGAAAACCACAGTCGGTTTAGGTGCGATTTGAGGGTTCACGGTTTGGTGGTGGTTTAAAAAGTGGCGAAACTGCGAACCCTTTGTTTGGTTGCGGTTTGCCCACCCCTAATTGAGAGAGGAGATTAAGAGATCAGTAGGCCGTTAAAGGAGAAGGAAATGGGTTGATTGTGTGTGTGTGTGTGTGTGTGTGTGTGTGAGTGAGAGAGAGAGAGAGAGAGAGAGAGAGAGAGAGAGAGAGAGAGAGAGAGAGAGAGAGAGAGAGAATCTCACCTTTTTGTGCTAATTGGAGATCGTGAGAAAGTGAGAATGAGTGAGGAAGGCAAGGGTCCGTGAGAGAATGAGAAAGGAAAGGCCGTGAGAGAGTGAGCGAGGAAGGCAAGGTCCAGGGAGGAAGAAACAACATCAATACAAGAAGAGGCAAGTGATTTAAAGCACCTGAATAGTTTAGTTTAGGATTTTGCTTGAAGTGTTAGTTTAGGGTTTATTTTTTTGTTAAACTTTTTGATCGATCAATAATACAAAATAGTTTGATCAATCAATAATACATTTTTGTTGTTGAACTTTTTGGTTGCAAGAAGTGTTAGTTTATGATTTTGTTTGAAGGAATTGTTATATTGATGTATTACTGATGGATTAAACTATTTTGTTAGCGTATGAGTTTTTGGTTGCAAGGTTTGCATTTATTTATTTTTATCACGAGAGGCAAAACTTCTGTGAAAGCTATTAGATTTTTTATTTTATTTTTGGCACATAACTGTTATGACTTTGAGACTTTAAACGAAAACCAACAACTTTGCCCAACCAACACATGTAAACAAACCAAAAAAGGCCATATCTTGGCAATGCAAAAAAAGTCCCATGTATTCCCATGTGTCCCTCAATACACACACAAGTCGAACTAACTTTATTTTTTTTTTTTTGCAGGACAACATTAAGACAACAAAGGGTTGGCTTGAGAGAGAGGGTTGGCTAAAGAGAGTTTGATCATTTTTTGTTGCAGGAGGTGTTAGGTTATGATTTGTTTTTGTTAAAGAATATTTTTTTTAGTTATTAATTTCCATTTAAATAAAAGAACTAACTTTATTTTTTATTACATGAATATTAAATTGAAGATCAAAATAGGAGGAAAATAGTTAGTACAAAAATTATTTTTCTATTATTTTTTATTTGGTTTTGTTATTATTTTCATGATACGTAGTTACATAGCTTTTAAAAAAAAATGGTTGAGTTGTTCATTGCATGATTTGTGTACTTGAACTGTGTTTTTTTTTTTTTGTGCTTAAAAAACGTTTTTTTTTTACTACGTCATGTCCTATCTATGTGTATATATATCATGTTACAATTAAAAATATAAAACATTAACTAACTCAAAAAGAAGGTATACTTCAAGCATACGAATGAGTATGATCTGTAGTTACATTATTAAAGCAATCATCTGCATCAGAAAGTTCGATTGCACTTTAATTGATTTACTAGTACTCATTGTTTGAGATGTAAATATGAGTTATTAATTGGTACTTCATGCAAATGAATAAGTATACTTTGTAGTTACGCAGTTAAGACGATCTTCTATATCAGAAAATTCGATTGCGCTTTAACCCCAATTTGATCAACATTTTTAGTTTGATATATATGTAATCAAGTTACATTATCAAGGAAACTAGGAGGAAGGAAAATATAATTGCATTCATGTTGGGTCTTTAATTTTGTATATTTTTTTCAACTTGAACTCGCTTTGATGAAATACATGCTCATTTTTAATTAGTTTAGTAGCACTCATCGTTTGGGATGTAAATATGAGTTATTAATTGGTACTTCATGCAAACGAATGAGTATGCTCTGTAGTCACACTGTTAAGGCGATATTCTACATCAGAAAGTTCGATCGCGCTTTAAATCTCATGTGTAATAAACTTTTTCGCTTGATATATACGTAATCCTTTTACATCATTAATATTTAATAAATTATGTAGGTCATGCAATATATGAACATCCCATTTTTATTTTATGCGTATGATGAAATTGTAAATGGTGCGAATAACATCGCGTACAATGCACCCCCATCAACAGTTCTGATTCTTAAGTTTGGGATGAGTAGACGAAAGTTGATGGATCACATAAGTAATACGTTCAATATCTCATCTACGAAGACTTTGGTTAGGATGACTTATCATCACGTGATAATCATCCCCGGAGGTTCGCAATATTTCGTCCTTGTGTTGCTGCAAGATGCGACACACTTCGACTTGATGTGGGCGACAGTGGTCAATCTATCATTAACTATAATAGTAGATATCTATTTAACATTTGAGTCAATTGACTTGTTTCAAAATCTTACTGTTCATTCGCAACTGGTAGATAAAGATGTCGGTACGTCAGACACTAGATCGATGATGGAAAGACTGCATATGCAATCACCACAAGGTGATGTCACGCAAGATGAGTTTGTTAGTCCAGTACATGATAACATTAATGTCTCTAGTGACAATGACCCCAACGATGATGACGACAATGACACAAACGAGGACGGACGTCCCCCCGATGATGATGCACCATCTGTTGATTGGAAAAACCTAAATGCTCTTACAATGACCCAATATATGAACCTCTAGGGGCGAAATATGTGTAAGATGATGAACAATTTTGCGATCGATGCAGAGAATTTTATGGAGGAAGCAAATGATGATGAAGTTCACCAATCGTTGTCGGTGTATAACGAAATTGATTGAAAGATGACTAACTCCTCTGCGACCCAACATTCTCATCAACAGATTGGGTGTGATATGCTAATTTTGATATGGAAAGAGGAAGCTTTGACAACAAAAGACTTGCAATATGCCGTCAAAATGTGACATGTTAACACACTTTGTCAATACCATGTGATGAAATCGACTACAACTCTATGACTGATCGAATGCAGAAGTGTGCAAGATGGGTGCATGTGGCGTCTCCGTGTTTGTTTGCGAAAGAAAACACAATTATGGGAGATCACCCAATTAGACGTGCTATACAACTATATAAATTCCGACATAGAACACGGTTATGCCTAACTCAACGCCAGCATGCTTGCGCGAGAGATCCAAAGCGTTGTTCGGATAGATCAGACAATAACTATCAAGACATTAATACAAATAATCAAGGGAAAATACGGTCAAGAAGTAAACTGCAAGAGAATGTGGGATGTCCAAAGGAAGACGGTTGCAAATGCATTTAGAGATTGAGACGAGTCATACACTAGATTGCCAAGATGGTTAACGACTGTTAAGAATAAGAGTCCGAGGACAAAAATCGAGTGGTCACATAGACAATGGGCTGCTGATGAGATAAGGACTGAATATCCTCAATTTCATCGTGTGTTTTTCGCATTTGAAACATCAATAAAAACTTTCAAGTTTTGCATGTCTCTTCTACTAATTGATGCGACTTTCTTATATGACAAATATAGTGGTAAGCTAATGATTGTCATCTCTGTTGATGATAATAGATACATACTACCGGTTGCATTTGCCGTTGCAGAAAGCGAATCTACGCACTCGTTTGGATGTTTTTTGAGGATGTTGCGCAAACACGTGACGGATAGAGATTGTATTTGCCTTATTTATAATTTTCACCCTGACATTCTAGAGGCGGTTAACACACCGACCAATGATTTTTGTCCCTTAAAATGACATCACAGTTATTGCCTGCGACACTTGGTCAGTAATTTCAACACCCAATTAAAAAATGAACCCTTGAAAAAACTCATTTCTCGAGCGGTACTCGGCCAAAGATCAAGAAACGAAAATTTAATGCGTGCATGGAGCGTTTTGCATTCTTATAATCACAAACTCCTCAATGTGTGTAATATATTAATGTCATCCCCAAAGAACTATTGACTCAATCGTATGATGAAGGCATATGGTACAGATGGATGACTTATAATGATGTTGGTATATATGAAATGCAAGTTCTGTTTCTCATTCGACGATTTAGTTATCGCTGAAGAAATATTACCTACATGAATTATTTTTCAATTGTAGTGTATTTTAACGGTGTATTGAAGGGAGCACGATTCTTGTCAATAACAACGATGACTCAAATGATTTACTACAGATTGGTGACATACCACGATCGACGTAGACAAGAGATCAATGAAGCAATGTAAAACGACCTATCCTACACAAAATGTGTTACGGATAAACTTACACATTATGAACAATCTACAAAGATGCATCAAGTCATTTTGATAACTCGTGACATAGGTGAGTTTGAAGTATTGACTAGACGACATGGAGATCACATGCATAAAGACAACAATACCCAAGTCGTCATCCTTAAGGACCAGGTGTACAATTGCAATAAATATAATCGTTTGGATTCCCTTGCTCACACGTGTTAGCTGCATATGCCTTTATACGAGTGAACTAGTCGCAATTCATTGAGTCATACCACAAGATAGATGCGTACGCGTAATATTACTCCTATAATTTCAAAGCCATCTCAAATGAGAAATCTTGGCCGACTTTCGCGACGAAGATCATACCGGACCCAAAGGTGCAGACATGACCGAGGGAGACCGAAGGAAACGCGAAGACAAAACAAGATAGATATTTCTAATGTTTTGAAGGCTTTGCGATGTAGCATATGTCTTCAAGAAGGATATAGAAGAACAATATGTCATAATAAAGACCATGATCGAGTCCCTACTAGGAAAAACAGATGCGACATTTGTCGTGCGGAGGGATATAACAAAAAAATTGTCCAACCAGAGCTTAACTTTCAATCAAAACCAATAGTCGATTTTGTATATTGTTTGTCATTGGCTTAAGTTGGTAATTTGAATATATTGAGATTTTTGAAGTATCCAAAAATTTCGCGTCATGATTTGTTTATATATTTGTTATTGTTTGACCCTATATTAATGAATTGTTGTGACTTTCCGAACAACACGACTAATTTTTTTAAATCAGTCAATTGTAGTTTGTACACCAATGGATCCAAGTCCATCAGATCCTTCAATTTTACATCTCCAATCTACACACTGATCCTCGCGACCCTGGAGGGGTCGGGTAAACTTTTTAAGATGTATACGTCCAATGTTCATGCATAAACGTATAATATATATATATATATATATATATATATATCAACTAAAACATTTTCAATTATAAGGTGTACGAAACATTGTGCTTGAGTCGAAGACGTGGTGTCGTTGATCGAACAGTGCAATACCATTCTTGGATGATCCCATATCTACGTTTCAGTGGGTTATATGAGACTTTCCGCGTATCATTTTTCAACCTTGATTGGGTTTTGATAACTGCATTCATTGAGAGATGACGCCCAGAGACATACATTTCACATGTAATGTGGCGAGTGCACAATTACACTCCAGGACGTGCAGGTACAACTCGACTTACCTATCAAATGTATGCTTGTGACGGGAACCACCGATATAGACTATTGGAACCACCGATATAGACTATGTTGTGGTGTATGAGAGGCTACTTGGTTGAATTCCTGTTGGAGATGACATTATTGGAAATAAACTTAAAGTTGAATGACTTGAACGTAACGTACCAGCTATAGATGACGACAATGATGATGAATCGATGCAACGTTATGTTCGATCGTACATACTGCAACTTATCGGTGGTTTTCTATTCGTCGACAAGTCAAACCGATTTTTACATTTGATGTTTCTACCGTTGCTCGAGGATTTCCAAACAAATGGATAGTATAGTTGGGGAAATGCCTGTTTGGCTTATTTGTATAGGGAGTTGTGTCTCGCGTGGGTGCACTTGAGGTTGTAGGTGCGTTAATTTTTGTACTGTTGTAGGAATGAGATAAATTTCCATTTATAGCATTAAGGTGCCTGGGTTTTTCTACAGTTCGACCTCGAACAGTAGATGAAGAACACATGCATATTGACGTTCCATTGGGACATTGGTAATACAAATATTTTTTTTGTAATTTATATAATATTAACTCCATTTTAATTTTCACTAATTTATTGTTTTGTATACAAATGGATCGATGTATTTTCGGTTACTCAGAGTGCGACACACGTTTTATCAGCTTACCGTCATGCACTCGACTTGGTGCGACAACCTTATGCTGAAGTAATCGGGCCTCTTCCCAAATACTGTGCTGACGGTCACGCGAATTGGCTATCGTTATGTCCTCTAATTTGTTTCCACATACTCGAGTGACATCTATCCGAAAGGGTTATGAGACAATTCGGAATGATACAGTTCGTGCCACCAAACTGTGATTACGACACCCGACTGCACCGCATCGAATGGCGAGGACGCACTAAGCAAGATTGTGTGGCTTTTCACGCAAACTTTATACAAATGTGGAAAAATCGTGGTGACAACATAGTTACAATGGAACAAGAAGGAGGACACGATCAACAAGTCTACATGACGCGGCATCGATCAGTCATTAGACGATTCATTAGACATGACGGGGTTCTACATGACTATTCGGTAAGCTTGAAACTATTATTTTGTTTTCCTCAAGAGTTACATCTTAAATTGTGTGTATTAAACTCATATTTTTTATATAAGTGTAACTTGGTGCATCGACTACGGCGAGTGTTCATTGAGGATGTGTACGAGTAAGGTCTTGCTGCGCTTAATGAAAACATTAAAATTTTAGATAAAGATGAAAGACAAATGTCTACTTTATAGAATGATAGAATTGATGTCGAACAGGAAATGAATGATGAGAATGAAGAAGAAAATGATAAAGAATATCATGGTGAATTAAATAAAGAGGCAAGAAGAAGAACAACACAAATAGAGACAGGGGGGTAGGCGTCCTCGTCCGTCTCGTCGAACATAGACTGCGGCTGAGAGTAGCAAACATTCTCCTCTACCACGTTCACCTCGTCCGAGAGCGAGAAGAACAAAGACTATTGGTGAGAGTAGTCAACGCTCATCCCACCACATCATTCTACTTATAGGTACATTCCTACATTGTCTCCAATGCAACCAGATCCTCAAATGCTTGTAACTAGGCCGCCGACCATGAATCTTTTTTCTTAACATTTTGATCCTTATGCACCCGGGCCGTCATTTTCATATATAGATAATGAAATGTCTAAACATCTAATGTATCATTTATTACCTCAATACATGTCGAGTCTATTTACTCCATCATGTTATAATTACAGTATGTCATATAGTGGAGATGACTCATTTATGAACTTGTTAAGCATGTCGTCGCCTCATGTTCTTTTCGGCCAACCACATACCGAAAGTCAGTATTTTGGAACGGTTCAATTTTTTTGTAGTATTAGTACCAGATGCGAGTCGAGTGAACTAGAGGAAGAAAATAAATCGACTCAACGAAATTCAATGCAAGATCAACAACCTCAACAAACTCAATCGGATGTACAAACACAACATCCAACTCGACATATAGTACGTCCGGTTTGCATCACGGGGCAACAACATCGACGTAACCGTCGATAGACCTGTATGAGTTTTTTTTATGTCGTGGTGATTTCTTTTTTCAATTTATATCTTAGGTGAATAAAGTTGTATACTTTATTTCTCGAAATTTCCTTATTGTTTTAATTTTTAAATTACAGACAAAGAAATAACGTGGTTTTGGCCTAACATTTTTTTCATCTTCATATATCTTCTTATGATCACGATGTAGAAGTAAGACAAAACTTTAAAGGGTGCAGAAAATACCTTTCATTTGTAGATGCATCATGTAGATTTTTATTGATGGGCGATGCCATTTAAGGCAAGATAAGCGGTGGGTGCGAAAGACTAACTTGATAGGCGATGGTTTGAATGTGGTTACATGAGTTTACAATTATAATTGGTATGCGAGTCGTCCATATCCACCTTGAGAAATATACGTGACGTTTGTATGGATTGCATGGATTGTTCGCGTCGAGATATGTGCGCGACGTTTGCATGAGTTGCATGGTTTGTAGTGTATATGCACGAGTTGTCCACCTCGAGATACGTACGTGACGTTTGCATGGGTTGCATGGTTTGCAAGAGGTTGCATGAATTGTCCATGTTGAGATATGTGTGTGGCGTTTGCATGAGTTACATGGTTTGCAGTGGGTATGCACGAGTTGTCCACGTCGAGTATATGTGTGTGACGTTTGCATGAGTTGCATGGTTTGTAGTGGATATGCATGGGTTGTCCCCTCGAGATATACGCGTGCCGTTTGCATGGGTTGTCCACCTCAAGATACACACGAGTCGTTTGTATGAGTTATCCACCTCGAGATACGTGTATTACGTTTGCATAGTTTGCATGGATTGCACGAGGTTGCATGAGTTGTCTACCTCGTGCGAGATATGTGCTTGACATTTGCATGGTTTGCACGAGGTTGCATGGGTCAACTACCTCGATATACGCGCATGACATTTGCATGAGTTGTCCACATCGAGATACGTGTGTGACATTCGTGTGAGTTGTCCACCTCGAGATATGTGCGTGACGTTTGCATGAATTGCACGAAGTTGCATGGGTCACCACCTTGACATATGTGTGTGGCATTTGCATGAGTTGTCTACCTCGAGATACATGTGCGATGTTTACATGGTTTATTTGAATTGCACAAGGTTACATGAATTATCCACTTCAAAATATGGGCGTGACATTTGCATGGTTTGCATGGATTAGACGAGGTTGCATAAGTTGTCTACCTATAGATATAGGCGTGACTTTTGCATGGATTGCATGAGGTTGCATGAGTTGCAGACCTCGAGATACGTACGTGACGTTTGCATGAATTGCACGAGGTTGCATGGGTTGCCCACCTCGACATACGTGTGTGGCATTTACATGAGTTGTCCACTTCGAGATACATGCGTGACGTTTGCATGAGTTGTCCACGTCGAGATACCTGCATGTCGTTTTCATGAGTTGTCTACCTTGAGATACGTGCGTGATGCGAGTTGTCCACCTCGAGACACATGCGTGATGCGAGTTGTCCACCTCGAGACACATGCGTGTCGCTTGCATGAGTTCTCCACCTCGATACGTGCATGTGTGATGTTATGATGGATGAGTTGAACAAATAACTCTTTTTAAGAATGATTAATTCATACACTTAGTATTTTATGTGAATTACTTCTTTTCAAAAAGAGTTATTTAATACAAAGTTCCACCTCATCAAACAATACCACACCATACCACAAATTCATCCACCTCATCATCAATAACTCATTGAGAAATATACATTAATTTTGTAATTTTAAAGTAACATTCTCTATTTGAAAAATAAAAAAGTATACCCACTTACTTTCTGAAAAAAGGCCGACCAAAGTTGGCATTTTTGGAGCTTTGTTTTGTACTTGTGGGCTCCATATTGTTGTGTCGTCTCCAGTGTTTCCTTTATTCTTGTAAATTGTCTTTACGATAATAACATGAAAGAGAGGAACAAAAGACAATCATCTAGAAAACAATGGGGCGCACCATTGAAGTGGTGATGGTTGCTCTTGCTTTTTTTTTTTTTTTTTTTTTTATTTCTTTTTTCTCACGTGGCATGTAGTACTTGGTACTTACTACCAATTGTGCTGATTGATTCACGCTATCGGTGATTTTCCCTATCTAAATTAAGGCTTTTGCTCACAATTTTGGATCACTAGTAGCAAGTGTTGCAATATTAATGAACTAATAATATGGTGGTTTCTACTTGCTACTACTTGATTAATACTAAGTTTTTCCGTTTAAGTTAGATTTTTTTTCATAATTTTGGGTTACTAGTACCGAGTGTTGCAATGTTGATGAGCTAATATGGCGATGACTACTATTTAAGTATTACCAATGACAACTAAAAGAGTTTTAATCATAATTGGAGTTGTACCTTTGATTTCAATTTTCACTTCAAAGTTACAATATAATGATAGACCAGAACAATGACTGATGCCCCGTAGTAAAAAATATAAAAATAAAAATAAGTAACATAAAAATTACGTCAGCATTCTCATGGCCCCGTTTTCCAAGAATGTTCCACGACAGTTAATAGAAGTTTTAGGAACCAAAAACCAATATGACCAACCACTAAACTCCCGCCACGTGTCTCGCAAATGTAAACTCCAAAACGCATAGCGTAAACTATACGTTGAACCCCTCGCGCGTCCCACTTACGGATCGGCGCCACGTAATCACTAAACACCCGATGATCCTCGAAAGACGTGGAAGAATTGTCAAAGAATGTAAACCCGCGTCGCTGGTTCGTCTTCAAAAACAGTACTCTCTATCAATGGAGCTTCAAAGCTCTCTGCTCTCCGAGCTTCTCCTCTTCAATCAAACCCTAAAAACTCGACCGACTCCATTTCCGATCATCCGAAATGGTCTCGGAATCGCCTCTGAAGGTCATCTTCGTTTTGGTCTTCATTTCTCTCCTCGCTCGCTCTGCGAACGATCGGTTAGCCTCTTCGGATGAGGAGGAGCTCTCATCGTCAGCGGAGGAGCTCGATTCGGCTCTTTCGTTGTACTATTTGATGGAGGCTTCGTCATCTGTGGTGAGTTGCGAGCAAATGTACGAAGCCATTGCTTGTTCGAGGTCCGTGTTTTGGAGTTTGTGGCTCGTCGTCTTGTACGCGTGTTTGGCGTCTGTTGGAGCTCAGTGCTGCTCCATAGGGACCGAGACATTGCTTGGCGTTCTAGGGTTTCGTCGTCGGTATGTCCACTTGGTTGAAGTCACTCTGGATGCCATTTTCGGTCTAGGTTTGTCATCCTCGTCAATCTTTCGAATTTGATGTTCTTCTTTGTTCTTTGTTCTTGGTGATGGTGATGGTGATGAATTGGGATGGAATCTGATTATGTGCAGCAGAAAAGCAAGATTTTTTTCCGCTTTTTGAAGCGATTGATTGGATGGGGAGCACATTTGGGTGAATTTGGCTTACTAGGGCTTGTTGGTTTGCGAGCTCAATGTTTATATTGTTGTTCAAGCTATAACGGGGTTTTAGTTCAGAATCTAATAATCTCATTTACGAGTCAAACAAGGATGATGAGGGACCATTATGTATGCTTATTATAGATCTTTGAAGGATGTCTTTCCTAAAATAGTGGACTTGCCTAATTTACTGTTACTAATTATAACATCCCTGAAGCTTCCAAGACAGTAAGTTAACTGAATTAGGAGTTTCTTGAAATAGTAAATATCTTAACTTTTTTTGAATCATGAAATGCTTTTAGTGTACCAATAGTTTACCTTTAAACAACACATAAATAGCTGGTCATTCAATGATTTTATTATAAATTTAATGCTTGCGGTGGTTTGGACATCTCAAGAAGACTTACTTACAAATGACTCCACTAGAAAACTTGAATCAATAGAAATTGAAGATATTCAACAAGGTAGGGGTAGACTGAAGTTTACTTGGGACGCATTAATTATTAGAGATTTAAATGGTTTGGAAAGGTCACCATCAATTACATTAAATCAAGCACATGATGGAAGAGTTGATCCATTTAGCCGATCCCAACTAATTTGGGATTGAGGCTATGTTGTTGTTGAACTTTCATAAGATAGTTCTTCAAATTTACTGATTTAAGAAGATTCAATTATTGATCCTCGACCTTCTTTTGTGAATTGTAGAGTTTACCTCTCTTCTAATATACTTGTTTGGCGACTCTTTTAAATCTGTGCTCACTTTTCATTACATAGAGGTCCACCTCCCTTGGACCACAGGGACCCAAACTCAAGCATGGATTGTGGTGGGCCCCACATATCAAACAGACAAGTTCTGTATGAGTGTATGGCATAGATTTAAGGAAATATGAATAATTTTTCAAATCATGTGTTTGTCCAATTGGTAGGAGCTAAGAGCTTCTCTCAGAAGTTGTCCCTGACCATATTGGTGCAATATCTAATATAGTTGATTCTTGATACCAATAACTTGAACTTGACTGAGAAAAAATGTATGTTTAGTTTCGTGTTCTAAATCTCTAATGAATTAGTGGTGTTTATCTATAAGAATGAATTAATAATGTTTGATTCGCTTATAGACAATCATTTCAAAACTTGCCTTCTCTTCTAAAAGTCTTAGGTCTACGTCAAGTTTTTAAGTGAAATTCCGGTTTTGCTACTTTTCTTTTACATGGATTTAGTGAATAAGATGGTTCTGCATATGAGCAAGGTTAAGATGATGTACATCCCATTTCTTCATCATTACACAAAACATTTTCTCAAAATAATGGCATAAATTCGTTCCGAAATTAGCAAGTGCTAGAGCATCTAACGAAATTATTACCAAGTTTTCCTTGTGTAGGTTCTTTTTGGTTGGGTGGGTGGGTGGGTAGGTAGAGATGCTCGTTGCGAGTACCTTTTTTGATGCATGACGTGCAGCAAATGTAAAATCTCATTTGAGTGTAAGCTTTTACATTTCTCTTAAACATATTCACTTGAGTCTGTCAAAATGACCTGGTTTATTGTCTCAATGCAGTAACTGGACTTTCTGAAAGTGAAGAAATGGTTCAAAATCAGATCTTAATTGGATTTGGCTCAAATGTTATGCTTTTGACACTTGTGTGGGGATCTTTTATAATTGCTGGGAAGAGTGATCTTGTTGGTTCAACTACCATTGACGCTCGGGATACGAAATGGTTCAGCTTTAGAGGTATACCCTTATTTGTGTTACTTGTGTGATGGTTGCTTGTCAAGTTGAAGTATGAAATACATTTCCTATTTTTGGACGAAAAATGAAGGAGTTTTTTTTTTTTTTTTTTTTTTTTTTTTTTTCTTTTTGAGAAAAAACTGAAAGTTAATTATATACGAACGAAGCATTCGCTCGCGCGTGCACACACACACATATATAATTTAGCTCCTGAAAACAATTGCATCCATGCTTTGAACTTAAACTCGGATGTGATTTCAAATTGATTTGCTTCAAAGTGTGGCATTCATGCAAAGCAACATGAATCTTTGTCGTCAAGTATGTTGGACTTCATCTCTTGTTTTAAGTTTTTAATGTAGCCGCCGTTCTCATCTTGTTTAAACTATGGAGTTTATGCTTCTTAAAGTCTCATTTAAGGTATCACAATATTAATCTTGGAATGCTTCAATGACATTTGTAGTTTTAACGTAGCATTGCTAGTCTCATACCCTGTACAAGTGTAGGTGTAGTGACATGATTACTTGTTAGTTTTCGTAATAAATCTAGCGGAAACTAAAAATAATTTAAAAACAAGCATATGGTTTACGTAAAGTTAAGCAAGATCTTTTGGTCTTAAATGTTGAAGTTGACAAACAGTAGATTACAAATTCTATAAACAAATGTGACGCGTGTCGAATGCGTCAAAATATATAATCCCGTTGAGATTACCAAATACACAAGAAATGCAGCAGTGGCAAGCACAGGGTCGATCCACGAAGACCAAGGTTTCTAACTTAGGCTAATGAACTAGAAAGTAAATCGGGGGATTTGCAAAATGTTGTTTTCAAGAGTTCACCAAAAACGTGGAATAAAAATATTTTGCAAAAAAATCAATCAAGAAGAGTAACCTAAACCCTCGGCATCACAAACTTCCTCAATTGGAATAATCAACCCTATGGTCATTGATCTATATAAAGCATGCAATTCAAAGGTATTTTAGAATAGTTATAGACTCGGTAATGTATGCAGGTCCTTGCACTTCCTAATCTCAATAGTCAAGGTACGAAAATGACTATTTTTCTAGCCAAATGTATAACTTATACTCAAGCGAATTGGGTTTAACATGATTGCCGCAATGGATTTTATGAAGGTACTACACCTAGACAACTGGATCACTAGTGCGTCCGATTTAGCCTAGATTCCTAAGGTATTTGACCAGGTCACAAAAGGGCTAATCAATTGGTATGGTCAATTGCCACTTGTGTGATCTTATTGCATAAGGACGGATGCGTACGACTCACTAGCAATATAATCAAGGTTTAAATCTAAGTTTAATCCTAATCAATCAATCAATAATAAAGGGAATAAAACACTAATGAAAAGCAATTAAATCAAATTACATTAGAAAGCGTAGAAATTCGACGAGGTAGGGGCGAGACCAAAGTTAACATGGGATGCATTAATTAAAGGGATTTGAATGATTTGCAAAGCTCACCATCAATTGCACTTAATCGAGCACAATGAAAAAGTTTGATCCATGTAGCCAGACCCCAGTTAATTTGGGATTTGAAGCTATGTTGTTGTTGTTGTTGTTGTTGTTGTTGTTGTTGTAGATCTCACATAGATTTAATGCCAAAAGAGTTGTTTGCTCCACCTCTGGTTTAGATTGATGAGATTAGCCGGACTTGTTGATTGGAAAACCTCATTAAAATATTAAAGGAAGAGAAAAAATAATTATTTCTTTGAGAGGAAGAGAGAATGGAAGAGTCGTAGAAGAGCGTTCTCCCTAAAATCCCTAAGTCCTATTATTAAAAAAATCATCTAATTTCGTCTCTCAAAGAGAGAGAAATTGATTTTGGTGGGTTGTAGAATGACACGTGCGCCGAGTCAAATCTGGTGGCTGTTGTGGGTTTGATGCTGGTCCTTGACACTTGTTACGCACCGATTGGCTAAGCTACTGTTGCAAGCTGACGTGGCGTGCACTGATTGGAGGAGAGAGCTACTGTTGTGATGTGCTGGCGAGTGAGGCGTCGACATGTGGCAGCTGCGCATGGGGAAAGACGCTCACGAATACTCGTGAGAATTTGTGGGAGACATCACTGGTGCGTATCCCGAGGATAATCGACAGCTGATGTAGCTGGAGAGAACGTGTAGAAGAGTCGATCGAAGAAATGGGAGTTCGTGCTGATGCGCATCTTGAGGCAGATCGTTCCCTTCACTTCTCATTTGATGCTTGATATGTGTATTGATCTCGAGGCGTGATCAAGTGGTTGTGAAGACACTATGTGATTAGTGTCCGTTTGTTGCATCTCCTCGTTGCACCTCATCTCTTCATCATCTTTGCAACACGCGTTTCGAGGCAGATCCTCTGGTAGCTAATCACATTGTATACAAATATTCTATTTCAAGTAGTTTTTCTCTCCATATTCAACCGCGCACTCCATTAAAGTTGAAAATAATAAATAAAGACAATTAGGATAATATTTTGGAGACTTAACCATAAAAATATATATAAATAACTTATATAATACTATATAATTAACGACTTATCAAATACCCCCAAACTTAGGAATTTGCACGTCCCGAGCATAGGCGTAAATGACAAAACCAAAGGAAACTAAACTCCTAATATAGTTATGCATTAACTTAACTAATCCTATACCCGATTTCAAGTTCATGGAGTTCCTTTGGTTTACATAGTCGCCAAGTTAACAAGCCACTCTAGAAATTTCGGTGTTATAATATGTCTAGAACCGCAATTCAAACACAATTTAGATTAAACTTTAAAGAGCTAGACTCGGTCAAGACAAAGACTATCAATTACTTACGAGTTTTCTTGGTCTATACACTCAAACACGCAAGTTTACAAGCTCTGTAAAAATAACATCAACGTTTAGAAGGTATCATAGGCGAGAAATGCAACCATGCTCTCCACTATTGTAGACTTAGCACCAATGAGAATCAATAAGATTTTAAATAGGTTGTAATATGGCTAGGATAGAGTATCAAGGAAATGATATAAAGGTAATACAAAACATTAGAAAACTAAAACTTAGACTGTCAAAAGATTTTTTGAGAACGTGAAAGTGGTTGTAATACACTTAACTTCATTTTCCTTTTAATATGTACAATCCTCACCTTTTTCCAACCATCCGGCTCCTCGCTCTATTTTTTGTTGATGTTGTTTTAAGTGGGACTCTTTAATCATGACTTGATTTTTTCATCATAATGACTTTCCCCTTATTTTGGGTATATAAACAATTTTTTTTTCTTCTAATTTTTCTCTCTCTTCATGCCTCTTTTTAAAGATTTCAAGTATAAGACTAGCTTCCAATTAGGTAAATGAATATATTAGGCTATGTTTATGGGTTTAACATTAGGTATGGCTCAAAATGTGTAAACTAGGGAAATTATTTTAGGTAAGCTTAAAGGCTAAGAGTTTTCATTCTAAAATGGCCTAAATTATTTCCTCAAAAGTAGTTTAGTCATATGAATTTCAGCCTTAAATGGGTTACATCCTTGTTCTAACACTCTAGAAATCTGACTTTTTCCACTTGCCTAGTTCTGATCGTCCGCTCCCTTCAGTATGTAGCACAAGGCTTAACCCTCATGCTAAGTCCCTAATATGAAATCATAAAAAAATGTCGAGTTACGGGACAGAGTGAGTGTTTCTTTTAATTTTCCCTAAGTTTCAAGTCAAAGAGGCAACCATAGTTTACTCGTCCACAACCAAAGGCATGAAGCAAAGTTTCGGGTGACTCTAAACAATAATAATAATGAAAACTATACTAAATACATATATGAAAGTGTATCAACTCCTAATGAATTGAGAAAGAGAAGTATGAAAGAAAAAAAAATAGAAGACATGAGAGAATAAGGGGCACTAAACACCACCATTACCATCCTTCAATCGTATATAACCGCATATAATTGAAAATTTTAAACGACTTCACTGTGGTCTTTCGCAAAGAAATCTATCCAACTCAATCCACAAATTCTAAAGTACCCCCAAATTTATTGTGAACCTTGTCCTTAAGGTTCAAAACAAGTCAAGAGGTTGACATATAAGCACATAAGAGGGTGAAATAACATGATAGATATAGAATTAAGGAAATGATACGAATTCATGTATAAAACTAAAACTAATCCCTATATCTATGCATAACAAGTAAACAAAATAAAGTTGGGTAACCTTACTAAATCCGGTATGACTAACAGTGGGTATATGACAATGTGATGAGCCGCATGAGTGATGTCGGGCTCTCACAATTCGGTGCGATATGTAGAGATCGCAACACCTATAAAAAGTCACCAAAGAGATGATGATAAGAATACCACAAGAATACTGAAATAGAAAATCAAATAGACAAGGGATAGAAGCTTGAGGTGCCTCCCAAGAGCGCCTTTTCTAACGTCGTTGGCTCAACTCGGTCAAACTCTCTCATTCAGTGTATTCTACATCTGCAAGAGTTTCATTCTTGATCTCATGCTGTGGGAAGTTCTCATAAAACGGTTTCGGTCGGTGCCCATTCACTTTAAAAACTTTCCCTATGTCCATGCTCCTAATCTTAACTGCACCATGTCCAAAAACGTTAGTAACAACAAAAGGTCCGAGCCATTGTGACCCTAACTTCCCTGGATGGATAGTCAATCTAGAATTATTAAGTAAGACTTTTTGATCGACAACAAAAGTTTTGCTAGATAGATTGCGATCGTGGAACGCTTTGGTTTTATCTTTGTAGATTCGAGCGGACTCATAGGCATCGTTCCGGATCTCCTCCAATTCTTGGAGTTCCAACTTTCTCTCTTTACCATTGCGTTGAGTTCCATGTTGAGTGTTTGATCGCCCATAATGACTTATGGTCCAACTCGATCGACAAATGGCAAGATTTGCCGAAGACCAAACGATATGGTGAGATTCCGATTGGCGTTTTATATGCCGTTCGATAAGCCCATATCACGTCGTCAAGTCGCATACTCCAAGCCTTCCGCGATGGATTTACGATTTTCTCCAAAATGGATTTAATCTTTTTATTTGACTCATTCGCTTGGCCACTCGTCTGAGGATGATAGGCCATAGACGTATGATGTGTAACATCGTACTTGCGCAAGATATTTTCAACCATATGGTTGCAGAAGTGGGTACCTCGATCACTAATCAAAGCACAAGAAGCTCTTAAAGTAGAAAAAATATGTGATTTTTATAAATCGCATACCACTGATGAATCATTAGTGCTAGTGGCTTTAACTTCAACCCATTTGGACACGTAGTCCACCGTCAATAAGATATAGAGAAAACCATGTGACGACGGAAATGACCCCATGAAATCGATCCCCCAAACATCGAAAATTTCCCAGAATTGGATCGAGGTCAGTGGCATTTGATCCCGGTGACCCAAGGTACTGGTTGACTGACATCTGGCATGTCCTGGCAATAGATAGGAGTCGTAAAAAATGGTGGGCTAATAGAATCCACTCTCCAAGACCTTCATAGCTATCATATGCAGACCAAAATGGTCGCCGTAGGCGTAAGAGTGACAGAATGCCAAGATAGATTGTGTCTCAGTCTGGGAGACACATCGATAGATTACCTTATCTGAGCAAAACTTCCACAAGTATGGGTCATCCCAAACATAATATTTAGAATCGTTCCGGATTTTGTCCTTTTGTGCTCGTGTAAGGTGAGGTGAATACTCTCGTGTAACGAGGTAATTAACCAAATCCGCGAACTAAGGGAGTTTGTCAGAGACGGCGAGGAGATGTTCATCAGGAAAATCATCTTGAAGAGGGCCAAATGCTTCACCATTCTCAATGCGGCTGAGATGGTCAACAACTAGATTTTCAACACCACTTTTGTCTCTAATTTTGATATCAAACTCTTGTAACAACAGTATACATCAAATGAGACGAGGTTTAGCTTCCTTTTGGCCATTAAGTACTTTAAGAATTTGCATGGTCGGAATAGACAACCACCTTATTACCTAAAATATAAGGTCGAGATTTCTCAAAGCGAAAACGCTTGACTAGAAGCTCTCCGGTAGTGGTGTAATTCGATAGGGCGGGATCAGAGTTCGGGAAGCGTAGTATATGACATGTGAAGCACGCCCGAATCGTTGCCCAAGCATAGCTCCCAAAGTGGTTACTGGCATCGCACATGATCTTAAAAGGTAGTTCCCAGTTGGAAGCTCGGATCACAGGAATAGAGGTGAGAGAGTCTTTGAGTGTATCGAATGCACTCTTACATGCCTTGTTGAGATCAAAAGGCACGCCCTTCTGAAGAAGACGACATAGAGGTGCAATTTTGGAGAAATTCTTTATGAAACGCCGATAGAAATCGGCACGGCCAAGGAAGGATTGGATTTCTCGCACAGTTGTTGGGTAAGACCATTTTTGTGTTACTTCAATTTTTGTCAGGTCTACCTCCACACCCCTAGAAGAAACAATGTGACCCAAGATAAGACATTAGTCCACCATGAAGTGACATTTCTCATAATTGAGGACCAAATTCTTTTCGATACATCTGTGAAGAACCTTAGTGAGGTGTCTGAGGCAACGATTGAATGAATCACCGTAAACGGTGAAATCATCCATGAAGACTTCGATGAAGTGCTCAACGAAGTCAGAGAAGGTATTCATCATACACCTCTGAAAGGTAGCGGGTGCATTGCACAACCCAAAGGGCATGCGCTGGTAAGCGAAGGTACCGAAAGGACAGGTAAAGCTGTTCTTCTCCTGATCTTCAGGTGCTACTGGAATCTGGTGAAAATTAGAGTATCTATCTAAGCAACAGTAATGTGACTTGTCTGCTAATCGCTCTAACATCGGATCGATGAAAGACAATGGGAAGTGGTCTTTCCGAGTGGAAGCATTAAGTTTTCGGTAATCGATGCAAACTCGCCATTCGTTTTGGATGCGAGTTGGGACTAACTCACCCCTGTGAGTTTGTGACCCTTGTGATCCCCATTTTCTTAGGAACCACGAACGTGATCGACCCACTTCTTTGTTGGAGATCGGGTAGATCATCCCAAACATCAAGGAGCTTCATAATCTCCTTTTTAACCACTTCCATCATCGGTGGGTTCAATCGTCACTTGTGCTTCCGTTAAGGTTTCCATATGTATCGATGCATGCATGTGGAAAGGTTAATACCTTTGAATCAAGCAATTGTTCACCCTAAAGCTTTTTGAACTCTCAAACCATATTTATGAGCTTTTCTTCTTCTAGTAATGTGAGTTTAGTTGAGATGATCATAGGTGAAGTCTCATTTTCACTTTAAAACACATATTTGAGATGACTTGGCGGTGGTTTGAGTCAGTAGTGTGGGGGCTTGCTCCATAAAGGGGAGAAGTGTAGAGTTCGAAGTATGTAAGTCAAGATATGCTAGGGTGGAAAAATGGGGTAGGGTAGAGTCCAACTCTGAGATCAGCTCCTCAATTTCAGTATCGAGGGCCAAGGATTGCTTTCGCAAAAATTTGGTGTTGAGATGATTCTCTAACATCACTTTCATATCATCGCCTTTCATAAGAAAGGCCTCTTGGACAAGTGTCCACACTATCCAAGTCAAACACCATAGAAGAGGAATCGCAAGGATGGCGCGTCACATCATAGATGTTGAACTTAACAAGTTCACCATCAAACTCCATGATAAGAGAACCACTGTGAACATCAATCTTAGCCTTGGCAGTTTAACAAAAGGCCTACCAAGTAAGGCGAGGAGGAGAATTGGGGGCATGACCGATTCTTTATATCAATGATATAGAAATCAGCAGGGAATACGAACTCACTAACTTTCACAAGAATGTCTTCCAAGACACCTACGGGACGGACGATGGACTGGTTAGCCAAATGTATGACAACTCCAATATCTTTCAGAGGGCTAGCCTTCAATTTCTCATATATGGATAATGACATGACATTGATAGAGGCGCGAGGAGTCGCACATAGCTTTTGGATCCCAATCGATTGTGCAAGGGACAGTGAATATGCCCGGTTCCTCACACTTGGTGGACAACTTTTTGCTTAGGATAGCTGAAACATTTTCACCTACAGTGATTTTCTCATTGCCTTTGAGTAGACTTTTGTTGGTACATAGGTGTTTGAACAACTTAGCATAGCGGGACATATGTGCTGAGGCATCAAGAAGTGAGATGTTTTGTTGTCACTTACCTTAAGATTTTCAGAATTTCCTTCTCTTCTCGTGCCTTTTTATTCTTAATGAGGCGTTGAAGGAATGGGGGTAGGATTTTGAGAGAAGGTTGTGCTTCCTTATCCAAGATTCTTGTTTTGGTAGGAGACGGTTGAACTTCGAGCTCTTGCTTAACTTCCTTGGATTCATAGGCGGTCTCTTTAGGCTTTGGTTTTTGGGAGTTTCCTCCAACTCTTTCTTTGCTACGAAGTGTGACGGCGTTGACATTCGCATTAGGATTTGGAGGTGGTTGGGAAGGCATTCTCATCCATGTGCCTTACCGTAGGGCTAGTTGCCCTATTTGAACCTCGAGATTTTTAATGCTTGCAACATTACTCACGGTTCACTCAATTTTAAATTGGGCTAAATCTTTAAAGAGTCTGTCTAGATTAGCGATGAGTGTCCTCATCATTTCTTCCAAAGACCCCGAATTACGAGCGGATTGGGATTTGTTGAGGAGGAGGTTGTCTCTTTGGAACATATTAGAGATAATTGCAGTTCGAGATCTATAACTATGATAGAGGCTTTTGATGTCATGATTAGAAGTGTTCTTGAAATTGTTGTCGTATTGATTTCTCGGTGGTCTTTGGAATCGCCACTTATAGCGTTCGCTTGTCGGAGTCCTCGAACAAGGTGGGACAAGAATTAGTGGAATGGTCGGTGGGCGAGCGAGAAACCGCAAGCTTTAAGTCGAGCTTTTCGGAGGTAAGGAATCACTCCATAAGATTAGTGAGTTTGTTAAGCTTGTTATTAATAGGATTTGACCCCACTCCATCAAAAAATTTCGTGAAGGTCTCTCTTCCTCCTCATCAATGTAATGACGTGATTGACTTGCTATAGACTCATACAAATCAAACATCTCTTGAGTTATCTTACATCTATAGTCGCCTCCACCGGTATTGTCAATCATGCGTTTCTCGAGGGGGTAAGTCCCATATAGAATAAACGAACAATTGAAAGGTTGCTTTAGACATGTTGGGGGCATTGCGCAAGTAAGCGCTTATAACGACCCCAATAGTCGCCAAAGGATTCGCTCCGTTTCATTTTGATATTGCATATATCCCTAGTGAGTTTGGAAGATCTAGATTTAGGGAAGAATTCTTTGAGGAATGCGAAGTCATATCGTTCCGGTTTGTGATGGAACCAGGGTGAGATGGAAGAGCCGGTCTTGGGCTTTGTCCTTAAGGCAAAAAGGAAAAGCGAGAGTTTGACTTCGTCTTCATCGACTCTTGGGGGAATCATGGTCCTACACTTAGAGTGGAAGTCTTTGATGAAGGTCACTTTGGATCCTCGCGATCCGGTCGTGGAAGGAAGCGAGAAGGTTTATAAAGCTGGATTTGAGCTCGAAATTGCCCTTATGAGCTGAAAATGCGATGCAGTGTGGTTAATGAGCTGGGAGATCTTGTATCTCATCATTTGCCATCCCAATAGTAATGCGATGATTGGCCTGAGGTTGTGCCCAATGGTTAGCTTGTGGCCTTTGGGAAACGGGATCAACCATTCTTTGATTGAGTGGTAGGTATTGAGGTACTACAGGCCTTTGTGGTGCGACTGGTGCGTGTGGTACAGCAGGTGCTTCAAACTGTCGGGGAGAAACAACTTGGTGTTCCTCCTGCCCCTCAAGTGGTGGATTTCCGTCTTGGTCATCCATTGGAGGGGATTGCTCGTCGCTCAGTTGAACTCTTGAGGATTGTTTCCTCTGCCTTGTTTCTTTCAAGTTTCGACGACAAGTCTTTTCGATCTCTAAATCAAAAGGGAGTAGAGATCCGGTGGACTTCGATCTACGAAGACTTTTAGGCATAAAGATGAACAAAAAAAAGGGAAAAAGAAAAACTTAAGTCAAAGGACTTGGTCCCACGACAACGGCACCAAAATCTGATGCATGTCGAATGGGTCAAAATTTATAATCTCGTTGAGATTACCAAATGCTACAAGAACTGCAACAGTGGCAAGCACGAGGTCGATCCACCAAGACCAAAGCTTCTAACTTAGGCTAATGAACTAGAAAGTAAATCGGAGGATTTGCAAAAGGTTGTTTTCAAGAGTTCACCAAAAGCGAGGGAATAAAAATATTTCGCAAGGAAATCAATCAAGATGAGTAACCTATACACTCCGTATCACAAATTTCCTCAATTGGCCTAATCAACCCTATGGTTGTTGATCTATATAAAACATGCAATTCAAATGTATTTTATAATAGCTACAGACCTGGCAACATAAGCGGGTCTTCGCACTTCCTAATCTCGATAGTCAAGGTATGACAATCATCATTTCTCTATCCAAACGTATAATCATATACTCAAGCGAATTGGATTTAACACGATGCAATGGGCTTTATGAAGGCACTACATCTAGACAACCGGATCACTAGTGCGTCTGATTTAGCCTAGATCCCTATGGTATTTGACCGGTCCTAAAAGAGGCGAATCAATTGGTATAGTCAATTGCCACTTATGTGGTCTTATTGCATAAGGTCGGATGCGTACGACTCACTAGCAATGTAATCAAGGTTTAAATCTAAGTTTAACCCTAATCAATCAATCAATAACAAAGGGAATAAAACACCATTGAAAAGCAATTAAATTAAATTAAAGTAGATCTCACATAGATTTGATGCCAAAATAGTTGTTTGCTCCACCTCTGGTTTAGATTGATGAGATTAGCCGGATATGTTGATGGAAAACCTCATTAAAATATTAAAGAAAAAAAAAAAAAACAAGTGTCTGTCGAAAGGGAGAGAGAATAGAAGAGTCGTAGAAGAGGGTTTTCCCAAAAAACCTTGAGTCCTATTATTAAAAAAACCTTCTAATTTCATTTCTGGAAAAGAGAGAAATTGATTTTGGTGGGTTGTAGAATGACACATGCACCGAGGCAAATCTGGTGGCTGTTGTGGGTTTGATGCAGGTCCTTGCCACGTGTCACGCACCGATTAGATTGTTTGGCATTTGTTGCATCTTTGGCGTGGCGTGCACTGATTGGAGGAGAGAGCTATTGTTGTGATGTGCTGGCGAGTGAGGCGTCGACACGTGGCAGCTGCGCATGGGGAAAGACGCTCACGAATACTCGTGCGAATTTGTGGGAGACAACACCGGTGCGTATCCCAAGGATAATCGACTGTTGTTGTAGCTGGAGAGAACGCATAGGAGAGTCAATCGAAGAAATGGGAGTTTGTGCCAATGCGCATCCCGAGGTAGATCGTTCTCTTCACTTCTCATTTGATGCTTGGTATGCGTATTGATCTCGAGGCGTGATCAAGTGGCTGTGAAGACACCGTGTGATTAGTGTGTTTGTTTGCTGCGTCTCCTCGTTGCACTTCATCTCTTCATCATCTTTGCAGCACGCATCTCGAGGCAGATCCTTTGGTAGCTAATTACACTGCATACAAATACTCTATTTTGAGTAGTTTTCGCCTCAGATTCAACCGCGCACTCCATTAAACCTGAAAATAATAAATAAAGACAATTAGGATAATATTTTGGAGACTTAACCATAAAAAATATATAAATAACCTATATAATACTACATAGTTAACAACTTATCAAGATGTCTTAAATTGATAATGTTTGGCTTTAATAGTTGAATCTTATTTAGTGGCCTTCCATTTTTGTTTCTACCTTGATGAAATTGGTCTGTTGTAGGTTCTGATCTGCAAATTTATAGCTAAATGATCCAAGTTCTTAATTGGCCCCGTGTCTCAGTTTACAGAAACTCACTATAACCACTTCCTCAAATATTTCAACAGCCATTTTCGGTTTTTAATTATTATTATTATTTTTCATTTCAATAATGCTGAGCCAATTTCATCTCTTTTTGCAGGGTCTGGTGTTAGCACTGATATTTGGACTAGTTATGCTGCAATGATCATGACTATGTCTGCTATCCCAATTATTATCATTCAAGTGTCACGGATATTTTTTTCATCTTCTTGGAGACGTTTAGCAGATATGTTTTCAATTGGTATAGCTGTTGCATTGTTGCTTTTTAACTGTCTATACCAGGTATTAATTTATTTTTTGCTATGTAATATTTCGATTACCTTGTGTATTTTGTCATTATTTCTCAGTCTTGCTTTTTCATATAGCTGCACTTTAGGAATGATAAGGGTGTGAATTTTGGTCAAATCTCAATTAACAAAAAGCTCCTCTGTTTGTAAATGGTTCTGAAGAGTATGAAAGACATCATTGTTGCTTCTTCATGTTGTTTTTCCGTGATAATATTTTAAATTTTTAACCTTAAACCTTTGTTAAGTTTTAGTATCAGGGACTGTTATGAGAAGTTGCTGCATTGAATAGTGGCGTAATACTCCTCGCTTCCATCGTCCTCTTTCCTATAAGCTATGACTACGTAGTTAACAAAAATTAAATATTTTTTGGGATGTGTGGACCGAAAGGTCCAAAAAGATAGTTTCACATCGATTAAATATGACTTCGTATGGAAGTATATAAAGTGTGGATCTCCCCCTCAATTAGTGCCAAGGCCTTTTGGAGTAAAACCTCTTACCAGTGAGTAGAAAGTGATTAAGTTGGTGACAATATTGATACTAGGAGATCCACGGGCTCGCAAGGATGGGTGTTGTGTGGGCTCAACAACTGGTATTAAACCGATGGTTCATGAGACAAGACATGTCTGTTAGTGGTCGATGGTGTTCCTCAAGTTGCTTCTCCTCATGATGATAGCGACAACAGATCCTACAATGTGACACCATAGATGGATTTTGGTCCATGGTGGAGATTGTTGGGGATGTGTGGACTGAAAAGATAGTCCCAAACTGATTAAATATGACTTAATAAAGAAGTATATAAGTGTGGATTCCCCCCCAAATTAGTATCAATGCCTTTTTGAGTAAAACCTCACACATGTGAGTTGAAGGTGATTAAGTTGGGGATAGTATCAGTACTGGCAGAGATCCACGGGCCTGGGCCCTAACAAGAAATATCAATGGGCTATTCCATCCTTCGCTAAAATGTGTAGATTGATTTTCTTGTGATATATTGCCTCGAGGAACGCAATAATACAATTTTTTTGGATAAAGTCAAAGAGAAGTAGCTGTAGCTTCATGACTATCAATTGAATTTGAAATCGAGTTCCAGTTGCTTGTAGCTAGCGTCACTGCATCTAAGCATTTTTTTTTTTTTTTTTTTTGTTATCGTAACTTTATGCAATGGAAAAAAATGACTTCCACTCACACACACACACATGCACATGTATAACTGTTAATTGTCTCTTGCATTGTCAGTTGTAAATTTAATGCTTGCCTTGGATTTACCTCTAATATGAATGCTTTCTTTCAATTATGGAAGTTCTTTCAGCCGCATATTCATAAAGAAAGACTTGCATCTTCAAAGTACAAACTTGTCGTGTCAGCAACGCTAACACATTTTAAAAAGTGTGGACTGGGAAAATTCCACACAGATGATGGCAAGCTTAATGTGGTGGTCGTAAAAAGGTTGTTCCTTTAGCACTTCTGGTACTTTGTGCTGCAGAACATCCTTGTATGATTTTCCTCACTACTCTTTTTGTAATGACAGTTTATTCTGTAGAGTAGATCTAAACAGAGATAGATTGATATCAGTTTCTGAGTTGAAGGCTTTGATGATAAAAATCCAAATTGAAGATGTGGATTTGGACAGAGATGATGCTGCACAAAAGGTGTTGGCTGACTTTGATACCTCTGGTGACACTTTTGTTAATGAGGACGAATTCATCGAAGGAATCTCAAAATGGCTTAGTCAGATGGAAAATTATGGATGTCCTGATCACCCATATGGCTCGTGCACGCTGAAGCTGATAGATAATTTTCATATGGTAAGTCATCCCATATGTTTCATTTGTTTTTCGATGAGGTAAGAGTAGACCAAAGCTATCTCGAGACACATTTATTAGGAGGGATTTAAATAATTTGGAAAGCACACCATCGATTACAATAAATCGAGCGCAATGGAAGAGTTTGATTCATGTAGCAGACCCCAACTAATTTAAGATTGAGGCTATGTTGTTGTTTAGCGTACTAGCCATTTAGCATTTAACATATTCAAAATGCATGTGCAGAAAATCAAGGAAGAATATCAGTTGTTGGGAGATATGAGCAATGATGTTATTGAGGGTATTGAGAATCCAAGATGGGCTTTTTTAACAGCAATCTTTCTGTTTTTGTTTGGAACGGCCTTCGCATCTGCATTTTTAAATTTCCTAGTAGATGCCGTTAACAACTTCTCTGCAGCCACCGACTTACCTTCTTCATTCATCTTCTTTATTGCCTTGCCTTTGGCTACCAATGCCAGTGAAGCTCTTTCAAAATGCATTTGTATGAACCGGAAGAAGAAGAAAAGAACTGCTTCTTTGATTTTCACCGAGGTTTGTGCTCCTTTTAAGTTCTAAATTTTATCTTTTTGCAATTTTGCCCCCTCGGTATTCTATATTGACTCCTATGCATTTTCTTTTCATAATTGTGCACACTCACACACGCTAGTGAACTAGGTTTGATCTTGCTTCTTTTTTTTTTTTTGACAATGGTTTTTTTTTTTTTTTTTTTTTTTTTTTTTTTGACAATGGTTTAAAAAAGGAAGACATGCTAATATCTACCGTATTCATTGCTTCAAAGAATTGATGGTCTATCAAGATGTTGGGGTGTGTTGGGGTGTCCGGTGTGTATTTTCAAGACGGTGCCCAGACACCACCTTAGGCACTTTGGGTTTTCACCGCCTAGCCCTTAATAAGGCGAGGCCATGGGCTTGAAAATAATTATTGAAAAATATTTTTTTATTGAAAATATTATTTATTTATTTATTTTCTTGAAATTTTTTTTTTTGAAAATATTTGTTATCATTGTAAAACTAACTAGGATAAAGCAAGGAAAATAAAATCAATGAAACAAAACTTGAACAAGATAATAGATGAGAGAAATGTGAGAACTTTCATTCAACTTGGTGTACCAATTACATTGAGAGGATCCCTTTATATAGCCCATTTGGTCATAATGAGACGAAGACTGAAGGGCACAAGTTACACTTACATATAATACAATAATAACTTACAAGTAAATGGGTCTTACAAAAGGTGGGGATATGAAGGGTCATTCACTTTCTCATTACATTTACAACACTCCCCCTTGAATGACACTTGTTAAGAGAATATGCATTGTTAAAATTTCTATTAGAAAAAACCTAGCAGGAAAAATCTAGCAAGAGAAAAAAAATACATCGTTCTCATCAATCTTTATACATAGTATGATATTGAGGATTTTTGCTTGATTAGTACACCTAGGAAAAACTTTTATCAACCAACACATCTTCAAAACTTATTCCCCAACTAACACATTTTTTGCCTTGTCAACGCCACCTGTTGGGTGAGGTGGCCACGTTGACAAAACTTGACCCAGTCACGTTTTGCCCCCCCACCCCCCCCCCCCCCCCTGCACAAACCCTAGTACTGACCCCGCTGCGCTTGCTTTGATCTTGGTGACAGCTTCTTGCTTGCCCTTGCCGCCGCAGCCGACGCCGATCTTGCTGCCTTGCCGCCGGTGATCTGCTCCCGCCCAGTGCCGCTGCCGGCCCGCCATCGTCCCCCAGCGCCGCGCCGCTCCTGCTCCCACCGGCCGCCGTTCCGCTCCGTCGGCCGCCTGCGCCGCTGCCGCTCCCGCTCTCGCCGGCTACGCGAATCGCGTCCCACCGATTCGGTCATCGCCTCCAGTCACGATTCGCGGCGGTTGGGGGCTGGCGGAGCGGGATCACCGGCGTTAGGCGGCGCGGCAAGCGGCGGCGGCGGCGGCAGGCGAGCGGGGTTGGGGGACTAGGGTTTGTGCGGGGGTGTTGGGGGGGGAGAGATGGGAGAGATGGGGGGGGGTTTGTCAACGTGGCCACCTCACCCGGTGAGGTGGCGTGACGGGCAAAAAATGTGTTAGTTGGGGAATAAATTTTGAAGATGTGTTGGGTTGATAAATTTTTTTTCTAGGTGTACTAATCAAGCAAAAAACCCATGATATTGATAGGATTGCCTCATTAAAAACCTTGCTAGGAAAATTCAGTGGGATAAAATCATAGTTAAGGGAAAAAGAGTGCAACACACTAATCCATAACTCCCCCTCATGTTGACATGGGTGGAATTTGTCCTCTTTCATTGCTTGCAATATCCTTGAGTCGATGCAAGTCAATATCATATGCAAGCCTTTTAAATGTTGTAGTTGGCAAAACTTTTGTGAATAAATCAACAAGATTATCACATGATCAAATTTGCTTGATATCGATTTCACCACTCTTTGAAGCTCATGCGCATAAAAGATTTTTGGTGAAATATGTTTTGTTCTATCCCCTTTTATACATCATTCACTTAATTGTGTGATACATGTTGAATTATCTTCATGTAATATGGTTGGAGAATCTTTTATTGAAGATATTCTAGCTGATTCTTGAATATGTTGAAACATGTTTCTCAACCGTATACATTCACGACTTGCTTTATGAATTGCAAGTGTTTTTCGAATGATTAGAAGAAATAGCAATCGTAGCTTGCTTCACTGACTTCCATGATATAGCAGTATCACCACAAGCGAATACATAACCCGTTTGAGAACGAGCCTTATGAGGATCAGACAAATAGCCAACATCAGTATATCCTTGCAAATTCATTTTTACTCTTCTTGAGTAAAACAAACCCATGTCACTTGTTTCCTCGAAGATAACAGAAAATGTGTTTAACACCATTCTAATGTCTTTGAGTAGAAGAAGAGCTATATCTTGCAAGTAAATTAACAGAGAAAACAATATCTAGTCTCGTACAATTTACAAGATACATAAGTGCACCAATTGCACTTAAATATGCTACCTCAGGGCCAAGTAGCTCTTCATCACTTTCATGAGGACGAAATGGATTTTTATCCACTTCAATTAATCTAACAACCATTGGGGAGCTCAATGGATGTACTTTGTTTATATAAAATCTTTTAAGATTTTCTCAATATAATTCGATTGATAGACAAGTATTCCACTTGGAAAATGCTCGATTTGCGAGGCGAGACAAAATTTTGTTTTTCCAAATTTTTTCATCTCAAATTCCTTTTTCAGGTATTCAAAGGTTCTCACTATGTCGTCGTGGTTTCCCATAATATTCAAATCATTAACATATATAACAATAATTGCAAATCCACATGGACAAAGTAAATTATTTGCATATCTTTCTTTAAGTAAATAATCACCGAGGTGTTAGTACCACATTCGACAGATTCTTTTTTAATCCGTACAAAGACTTTTGCAATTTTATAGATTGCATATTATAAGGTTTTGATTTGGCACTTCAAATCCCTCGGGAACTTTCATATATATCTCTCATTGCATAAAGTTCCATACGAGATATCTTTGCAACAACATTCATAAGATGCATATCTTTCAGAAATTGCAAGGCTTATTAAAAATCGAAATGTAATTGGATCTATAATAGGAGAATATGTTCCATCATAATCAATGCCAGGTCTTTGTTGGAAACCTTGAGCTACAAGTCTTGCTTTATACCTTGTAATCTCATTCTTTTCATTTCTCTTTCTTACAAATACCTATTTATATCCAACAGGCTTAACGCCATCAGGCCTTAGGACAATTGGTCCAAAAACTCTGTTTGAATAGCCTTTTCTTACTTTGGCCAATGAGATTTTTTTCGACATTCATCCACTGTTCGTGGTTTTAGATCATCATTTTCAAAAATCTCAAAAGATACATTGAAAGCAAATATATTATCTTGAAAACTTTATTTTGATCACAAATCTTATCAGAGTTCAAATAATTCATTGAGATCTTATTATTCACCTCCTTTTCAAAAAGTAATTGTTCCTTGTCAGATTCAACTTGTTCTAACAAATCCTTATTAAAGGATTCTTAAGCGCTCTGAGGAGTATTATGATTTTCATTTATTTTTACTCGTGTTTTCTCTTTCGAGGAACTGTATTATGAACCAACAAGTCTTCCACAATTTAAGCGTTTTGTTGGTTTTTGTGCACATTGATGCTCATTGACATCAATTCTTACTGGAGCATTTGCAGTCTGGATATGAGATTTTGTCAATCGCTTTGTATCAGTGAATGCATCTGGTAATTGATTTGCAATTTGTTGCAAATGGATGATTCTTTGAACTTCAAATTCACATTGATTTGTGCGTGGATCGTAATGTAATAAAATCGATGCATTCCAAGCAATTTCACTCCATTCATTTTGAATTGGCTTCTTTTCTGGCCTAATGGTGGGAAAATTGCTTCGTCAAAGTGACAATTCGCAAAACGTGCTATAAATAAATCTCCTGTTAGGGGCTCGAGGTATCTGATAATTGATGATGAGTTAAAACCAACATAAATCCAAGTTTTCAACCCATTTTAGTTCTATTTGGAAGTGGTATGAGAACATATACTGTACAACCAAGAATTCTCAAGTGTGATATATTTTGTTTTTGACCTAAAATGAGTTGTATTAGGGCATGGTCATGGTATGCTGTAGGCCTAAAACGAATGATAGATCTTTGCATGAAGAAGCGCATGTCCCCAATTGAAGTTGGTAGCTTAGCTCTCATAATTAAAGGTCTAACAATCAATTGAATTCGTTTGTTGGAGAGATTCTGTCAAATCATTCAGGTATGCACATGAGGAACAAAATACTCGAGGTTAATTCCTACGGACATGCAATAATTTGTGAATGCTTGGGATTGAAATTCTCTAGCATTATCAAGACGAATATTCTTAATTGGGTTATCAGAAAATTGGGCGCTTAACTTTATAATTTGAGCTAAAAGTCTAGCAAATGCAATATTTCTGGTCAAAAGTAAACAAACATGTGACCACGTAGTTGATGCATCTATCAAAACCACGAAATATATAAATGGTCCACTATGAGGATGAATAGGTCCACAAATGTCTCATTGAATGCGTTATAAGAAAATGGGATTTCTCAACGACTTTACTTGGTCATGTTTTAACTATTGATTTTCCTTGAGAACAACTAACACGATTATAAGCACCAGCTGAAAATATTTTATGACTCCTCAAAGGATGTCCGTGTGAGCTATTAATAATTCTTCGCATCATTGATGATCCTAGATGACCAAGTCGGTCATGCCATAAAATGAATGTATTTTGATCATTGATCTTTATATTCATGACGATATTCGTTTCAATATGTCTTATATGAGTGAAATATAATCCATAAGATGAAGTTGATAATTTTTCCATAAACTTCCTTTCCCCATTCGAAACCAATATAATATAGAGAAATTCTCTATTATTCGCATTCATGGTTTCAATATGATATCCATTTTGTCGAATATCTTTGAAACTAAGTAAATTCCTTCTGGATTATTTTGAGTATAATGCATTAACATGAATTGTTGTACCCCCCAGTCAACATAATATTTGCTCTTCCAGATCCATTAATCAAGTTAGTAATGTCAGATATTGTTTGAACATTAGCCTCAACTAAAGTCAAGTCAGAGAGATATTCTCTTTCTGTAAAAATCGTGTGTGTTGTATCACAATTAACAAGACAAATATCACTCATATTTGGCTTTGAACACACCGCTTGTTGATCCATCTAGACAAATAATTTTGATGAATTAGGGAAAAGAAAAACATATTTCATTCATAGTAGAAAACTAGTACATAGAAATAGTAAAACATATGACAAAACTAGTACTTAAGAATTGAAATCATTACACTTGATCAATAAAAAAAATTAAGATCAGTATTTGGATCAATAGAAACTGTAGAAATTCGACAAGGTAGGGGCATACCAAAGTTAACATGGGATGCATTAATTATGAGGGATTTGAATGGTTTGCAAAGCTCACCATCAATTGCACTTAATCGAGCACAATGGAAAAGTTTGATCCATGTAGCCGACCCCAGTTAATTTGATTTGAGGCTATGTTGTTGTTGTTGTAGTATTTGGATCAATAAGAAAATGCGGGGCATCCATCGATTAATGTCCGTCGAGTCATCTCCAATAGTGAAACTCATCTCAACACCTTTGTCTTTCCCTTTCAAGGAGGCTTGATAAAAATCCATAAAATACTTAGGTGTAAGACACACAAGGCCCAATGGCCTTTTAGTCCGCACCTATGACATGGTAGGTCGCGATTGCGATTAGACCTTTTTCAACACTTTTTCCCTTTTTTGAGTGGTGTCATTTCTATTCCATTTATTCTGGAACTTATCCCCATGGGACTTAGGGTCTTGCTTGTCATGATCTTTATCGAATCCTTTTCCCTTTTCGCATCCATAATTCCTATTACCATGACCATTTCTATGGTCATATGATGCAACATTTGCTTAATGAATTGAAGCCCAACCTGTTGGCTGAGAATTATGATTTTTCAACAAAAGCTCATTGTATTGTTTTGCTCAGCCACCATGAAACAAGAAATCAATTTAGAATACTTTTTAAATTGATGCACTCGATATTGTTATTGCAATAACAGATTTGAGTCATGAAAAGTATTGAATGCTTTTCCAACATTGCCTCATCATATACATTTTCTCCGCATAACCTCAAACGGGAGGTAATATTAAACAGAGTAGAGTTAGTCACTAACTGGTTTGAAAATCTTGTAGTATAAGATTCAGCTAGTCATTTTGAGCTTTTGGGAGTATTACTATTTTCTGGTGATCATAGTGCTCTTTCAAGCTTTTCCACAGGGTGATAGGATCCTTCATGGAGATGATGACGAAAGAATATCAGCACTTTCGCGTGATCTTGAATTGATGCTTTATTTCCTTGTTTGATAGTCTCTCTTAGCTTGGAGATGTATCTGGGCATCTAGTTGCCATTAAAGGTAGTTTTTGCCAGTGATATTGAGGGCAACAAATTTAGGTTTTTGTAGATTTTCCATAGTTTGAAAATATGTCGAGAAATTAAAAATCATGTAAATATTTTTTCATTTTATATAAAATAGTTATTATACGATTATATATGTTCACAACTTGATTATTTACATACAAAAACATATTATTTGTATGAATTGGTGGGACAACCTCCAGGTTAGGTGGCGAGACAAAAGTTTACTTAACAACTATGCCTTCTCGAACGGGATAACCCGTCTCCCTTTCAATGTTTAGCTTTTACTAGGGAACAAGGGTTACCACTATCAATCCAAACTCATAGTATTATTTTGCAGTATAAGAAATCGAGAATAAAACACAATCCATGGCTTGTATTATAATGAGAAAACTATATACATCACATTGACTTTTGATTTCTGATGTAGAAAATCGTATAAGACGCAACTACAAAGCATACTATCACAGTCAGTGTATGAATATTAAATATATGATATACAAGAAAACATTTATTGTTAAGTGGCGTCGTTACCACTAGATGAACTTGTCCACAGATAACTTAGAGCCAGTAGCCCTGCATCTTCTGGTTTCTGCCTATATATTGTTAATGTAATTTTTTTTAATTAAAAAAAAACTAATGTTTGCATATGGAGATGATATATATAATAAAATGTAAATGAGTTGAGTTCAACTAGCATATGCATACGATTAGTAAAACAAATTAAATTATTATATTTCATTAAAATTTAAAATTAATTAAAATTTAAAATTAATGTAACTGTCAAAAGAATACATAGGAGAGACCATTCACATATAGAGATTATTACTAAACTGTTAATCAATTTAATTTTAAATTACTATATTTCATTAAAAGTTAAAATTAAATTGCTATATTTCATCAATTTTATTAAAAAAAACTTTTTCTAATAATAGATATTAGGAGAATTGACACAATTATTGCTAAACTGCTAATCACAAGTATAATTGACATATATAGAAATTTATAAGAAGAAAAAAAATTGATTAATGCCAAAGGACGCCATGCGAAATAGAATGCAATGCATTTCATGAAGATCATCTCATCCTACTTAATGATTGTGATAGAGGCTAGGGGGACCACCACAATGCTATTGGTGTGAGTCCAAATTAGTTACAAGGGTACTTAAGTAATTCAGAAGTTGTAGTATAAGTAGAGGTGATAAAAGAGTGAAAGGCATCTTGAATCTAGAATGTAATTTGGGAACTCTTAGGAGTTGGGATTGAGAGAGTTTTAAGACTCTTCTCTAGGGTTACACTTGTGTTCTTGTTCATGTAATCGTTGTTGAGTTTACAAATCAGTAGATCAATATCGGTGTCCTATCAATGGTATCAGAGCAATCTTCGAAGATGGAAGCTCGATTGGATGATATGGAAACTCGAATGGGTCGAATTGAAGAGGAGGTGAAGAGGATTTCAGCCATTGAGGATTCAATGAAAGAGCTCAGATATGAAATGAAGTTAATGTTCCGAGGTGTGGCTCAGATGATTGAGGAGTTGTTGCAACAGTCTTCTCTGCAGCACATCCCAACCACAATGATGAACACAATTTCATCGTTGAAGGAGTTTGTTGCGCCAAATTTTCATCCATCGTCAGCGAAACAAATGGAAACAACTCGTCCTCCACAATTTCAACTACCAGGTTCTCAATCTCTTTTGTACGATGTTAAATCAATCTCACATGTTTCATCTCACAATGGAGGGTTTGGCTCAAGCACTATGAATCTAGATAAATCAGATTTACCTATTCTTGAGATCACACCTTCAATTACAACTCCAACTCCAACTCCAATGCACCTCGATTTCAATACTCCTCCACCCCCATCACCACAATATCCACCAAATCTACCTCATACCTTCGTAAAGACCAAGGATATTCTCCAGATCCGACTTCATCTTGTTGGAAGGATTGTTCACAAGATTTCAACATGGCCAAATCTGGTTTCATCATATCAAAGTTCAACAGATATGCAACCTCGAGTTGGAAGGAAGGTCTTCGAGTTGCGAGATCTCCTTTGGCCTGAAGAGGCATGCTGTACAATCACACCACCTCCATGGCCACCACCATTATCCTCTCTGTTAAGGTGCTTCATTCTCGATTCGGAGGTCTTCCTCCATCATCGAGCTATTTCTTCTTCTGGTTCAATTGTGCGTGACTTAGTTGCAACACTTGATTTGGGAAGAAAGCATTTGTTAGGTCGAAGGGTGTATCGAGGAGATCTAAGGGTGAGAGGAGTGACACATCATATGTGTTTATCAAGGATTCTTTATGCAGGAAAGCAGTTCTGACCTTTATGTGTGTGTATTTGGCCACTTGATTGTCCTCGAGTTGTGTGCGTTTTATTTCCTTTTAAGTTGAAGGCCCACTTAAGTGATACATCAATCGAGGAATATCATGTGGATTTTGTTTCTTCTTCCACATTGGGCATGTGTCCTTCTCTTCTATGCTTCACAAGATCTGACTACACAACTTGTTACATACAATGCATTTCATCATGGTTCCTATCTTTCGCTATTTCATCAATTTGAATAAGGTTTATGGCAAGTCTTGGGTGGCAATTATTCAGCACACTATTTCTTCATCTCACGTGACAAAAAGTCAGTCATTAGCACATTTTTGGGCATTTTCATGGAGTCTACAGTTTCATCACAATTCTTTGGCAATGTCGTTAGTTTTTTGTGAAGGGTATTGGCTGGCCATTTATGCGACTGAACAATATGTGCTTCATGGGAAATCCATTTTGGGGTTTTTGAAGCCTTGTGTTGTCAACACTAATTTGGATTTAAGACTAATGGGTACTCATGGTGTCGTCATCTATTTGGCTACATTGTCATCCTCCTGCATTACGCTCTTTTGTACAGTGGCGTACACTGCGATTTCAAAATGTTATTGGGAGCTGCCATCTCTGTTTTTGGTAGAGGTTTTGAGCATTTCGGCTCTATGTTGCACTTGTTGGGCTAAGGATTCAGCGCCTTCATTCAATATTTCACTAGAGCACCTGTTTGTTCCACTAATCATTCCACGACTGCTATGGATCATTGCTTGGTCATTTTCTTCTGATAGCACAAGCTCATCTCTTCACATAGATCAATGATCCCGCCTAAATTGTTATCTCTTTACCACCTTGAGGACAAGGTGAATTGTTAAAGGGGGGAGTAATGATAGAGGCTAGGGGGACCACCACAATGCTATTGGTGTGAGTCCAAATTAGTTACAAGGGTACTTAAGTAATTCCGAAGTTGTAGTATAAGTAGAGGTGGTAAGAGAGTGAAAGGCATCTTGAATCTAGAATGTAATTTGGGAACTCTTAGGAGTTGGGATTGAGAGAGTTTTAAGACTCTTCTCTAGGATTACACTTGTGTTCTTGTTCATGTAATCGTTGTTGAGTTTACAAATCAGTAGATCAATATCGGTGTCCTATCAGATTGCTACCAATTTTTATTTTTTTATTTTTCTGAAATGCTGCCAATTATTTTCATTCTTGATACTGAAAGCAGCAAACTCATAGTATAATTTTCCTTTTTTTATTATGGTTTCATGGGGCAAACTATTACATTGCTTGTAAGATTGTTTTAATATTGATTATAGTTACGATATAAATTATTCAAAGAATATAATCATGGACACTCACAAAATCTATGCTTTTCATAGTAAAATATTTTTGTCTTCACGTGCCTAGTGTGTGCCAATCGACTAGTGTGGATAATACGTATATATGTAATCCAAATGATATAAGTAAAAAAAAAATCATATTCATAAAAATTATATATATGGGCTAGTGTATCTCCAAGAAAAAAAAAATTGTGTCAGTAGAATAAGTGTATCCATTTGTCAAGCACGACATAGATGACTATGGGATGTATTTTGTAGGCGACAAATATATGATGAGTGATGTGTTCATGAGATGTTCATGAGATTGACATCAATTAACAACATACATGCAAGCCAAAACTCATACAAGAAACCAGAGTACCAAAATGAGTTTTAAAGTAAAAATTATACCTTCCAAGCTTCATGTTCTTTAAAAATCTTCTCAATTTTCAAAGACTCCTTCGATCCGAGCAACTTCGTGCTGATAACGTGTTGTAAAACTAACTAAGATAAAACAAGGAAAATAAAGACGATGAACTAGAACTTGAGCAAGATAATAGTTGAGAGAAATGGGAGAGCTTTTCATTCAACTTGGTGTACTAATTACATTGAGAGGATCCCATTATATAACCCATTTGGTCATAATGAGATGAAGACCGATGGGCACAAGTTACACTTACATATAATACAATAATAACTTACAAGTAAATGAGCCTTACAAAAGGTATGGATAGGAAGGGTCATCCACTTTCTCATTACATTTACAACTGTTATTTAATGTGTGGGAAAGTGTGGAGTTGAAAATATGGTGGTGAGAATGTGTAGGTGAAAAAGTATGCCCCTTACTGTTGAGGGGTCTCTAAATAAATAAATTATTTCTTAGGGAGGTTTAACTGAATATTTTTCACCCGCCTAAGCCCCGCCTCAACTAGGCGGTGCTAAACCGCCTAACATCGCTTTGTCGCATTGAAAACATTGTGTGGGCCAAATATTCCTCATGTTGGTTAAGAATAATTTCATAATGAAGAATATATGTGCATATTTCTCCTTATAAACTACCAAGGCCCCACCTTTTGGAGTAAAACTTTGCACCTATTTGATCTATTTCATACACATATGTTTGTTCCATTTCATAAATAGTGACAAGAAACTTTGCACCTATTTAACCTAGGTAATTATGTTGAGGATAATATCAGCAGAAGCGGGTATTTATGCGCCTAATGTTCCCTAAAAAGTCATAGAACCAAGAGTTTCAACTTTGGGATAAGACGTGTGGTGAATCAAAGCTGTAATTTTCATGGTATCATGTTCAATCTTTGTTGATGTTCTTAAGATTCTCTTCCTTGAGGTGATAGCAATAGGTTTGCTCAAGATCTTGTGGGTGGCTGGATTACTGGAGTCACTAATAAAGATTGTACAATGTGGACTAGTATTTCCACCTATAGTGTAGATTGTTGGGAATGAGTGAATTGATAGTCGGACATCAGTTGAGAAGACAACATAGAATATACGTGTGGGTCTCTCAAATAAAACTGACGCATTTTGGAGTGAAAACCACACTCCTTCAGTTGTTCCACGTGTTCACACACTCCAAACACAAAGCAGTATCATGAATCAACTACTAGAAGTTGTTTCTTGCTTGACATTGTCACAACAATTACATCAAGAACCTTTCATTGTCAATAACGAGGTCACAAATTCTTTCCACTAGCCTAAAGATCAGCTCCATATATCATGCAGGGTTTCAAATTCAATATAACTCTCAGTTGTTCAACCATGACTGTGAAGATCACTACCATTAGGATAGTCGTTGTCATTGATGATTGGATTAGAATAGAGTTGCCTTACACCATAGTTAAGCACCGAGATGCAACATATAGTATTGGCTTAACATGAAAATTATTGGTAGATTTCTGGTCTCTATCTTCTAGCACAGAATTGGAGCCTTGTTATATCAAAGACCTTGAATTTAATTCACGTAGTCAAAATTTGATATTCCCATTTTGCATATTTGGCGTTTGCAGTCTTCTCTCTCTTCTGCTAATTCTCCATGTTCAATGCAAGATGGGGTTGAATGTTACTGTTAGGTCCTTGCATAATAGCTTGCTTTCTATTCCTCAATATATATATATACTCGCTTTCTAGGCTCATGGGGAAGTAGAATTAGAGGAAGTAGAAGTTCCTAAGGTGAACCACTTTAGATACCTAGGATCAGTCATACAAAATGATAGTAATATTGATAATGATGTCACACATAGAATTCAAGCTGGATGGAAGAAATGGTAGAGTGCAATATGAGGGATTTGTGATCAAAATGTTCCTACTAAGTTAAAAAGAAAATTTTATAGAACCGCAATTAAGCCAGCTATGATATATGGCGGTGAATGTTGGGCGGTAAAGCAACAACGATTACATAAAATGAACGTAGCATAAATGAGGATGCTTAGGTGGATGTGTGGTAAAACTCATGAAGATAGAATAAGAAATATAGAAATTCAAAGACAAGTAGGGGTAGCACCAATTGACACAAAGATTAGGGAATGGAGGTAGCGGTGGTTTGGTCACTGCAAAGACGGCCTACAAATGCCCCCACTAGAAAATTTGACTCAATGGAAACAGTAGAAATTCAACGAGGTAGGAGTAGACCAAAGTTAACATGGGACGCATTAATTGAGAGGGATTTGAATGGTTTAGAAAACTCACCATCAATTGCACTTAATCGAGCACAATAGAAGAGTTTGATCCATGTAGCCGACCCCAATTAATTTGGGACTGATTTGTTGTTGTTGTTTTCTAGGCCCATAGGTTACCTAACAAATGCAAGAGAAGTAATTGTTTTACCCTATCAAGTTTCAACATGATTCCACGAAAGTGGGCCACATTATATTTATTCCAATATATCATGTTCTCTGCTTGCAGATTTATGGAACTGTGACAGTGAACAACATCGTTCATCTCTTTGCCTTCTTTATCCTTGTCTATGCCAGAAACCTTTCCTGGGACTTCTCATCTGATGAGCTGATAGTTCTTATTGTTTGCATGTCAATGGGTCTCTTTGCTAGCTTTCGCACTGTCTTCCCCCTTTGGACATTTTCAGTTGCATACGTGCTCTACGCATTTTCACTGATGGTCATTTATGTTCTTAACTATATTTTGGGCTGGTCACAGCCTAGAAAATGGAAATGGGCACAGAACACATGTGTGAAGTTTTTGGAGAATTGCTTTACTTAGGGTAAGCACTCAAGTCTAATATTTCTCGTCCTTGATGATACTTCCTCTATATCGCAAGTATTCTTGTTATTAGTTTATATATGCATATATATGTTTGTATGTTTCATCATATTGCAGGTCTGTCAAGTCTTCGTGGAGGACGAATCTCCCATCCTTGACATGGTATCGTGGTTGTCGCTGTGAAAATTTAGTGGTAATTTGTGTTTTCTAGAAAATTGCATGCTGCTATATGGGATTTCTTGATATCAATGTGCCTCTGTCCCAAGAGGATGCTTCAGTAGCTCTAAATTTGACGAACTTTTCAAAATCCTACAGGCTCTAGTTTGCTTTACCAAATGTGTACTAAAGTCATGCCCAATTATAAAAATGTTGCAGTCTGTATGTATTCCACGTTAGCAAATCTGGGATTCACTGATTGTGCTTGCGCATGACTTATATAACATCTGGTGGTTCTTAAAGCTTTTTTTTTGTTGTTTGAAAAGAATGAAATTAGTGCCTTCATATATATCTTGCTCCTCTGTTGCTAACGTATTAATGCCATTTGATATTCTGCTGGACTGGATCTTTGTAGGAGAGTTTTTGAGATTCATGTGGTATGAAGAAGGTGAAATAGATTTAGGAGGTTTCGGGTTAGATTATGCTTTTGGCCAATTTACAGAAGTTTCTAGGTTGGGATTATAAATTGAAGTCTCCAAGGTAAGCATATTATGGCTGCCAGTCTAAACATGGGATTCCCATGATGGGAAGAAATTTTTAGCATACATCTTGAACTGTTAAACTTCCGGTTTTCCCCAACATTTAGGAGGTTTTTAGAAAATGTCTTTGATGTTGATCTAGATTTTATGATAAGTTGTTTCTTTTAAATTTTAAATTTTAAATTCAAACAAGTTTCTGTTGCTAAGATCTAGATTAGGTTAAATTATGTTAATTAAGTTTCAAATTTCAATTTTGAATAATTGTGTATGTTTGGCTCTATAAATAGAGCACTACGATTAATGAAAAATATGCTCCTTTTTCTCATTCTTCTTCTACACAACAACAAAATAAGTTTTGTATCAAACTGGAAACTTGGCAAAAAAATTTTGTTAGAAATTTAGAATCCATAAATTAAATACGGACACAACTATTCATCTTGTATGATATTAGTTCATTCATGTATATACCAATTGTTAAAAAACATTATATTGACATGTAATGAAGATGTCAATGATAATATTTAACAACAAATATATTGCCATAACTTGTAGATTGACATAAAAACAACAAAAAAAGAGCATATCACGTAATTCTAACAACAAACCAGTCCTCTATAACTTCAATCTTGCTCTCCTCCCAAGTCACAACTTCATTGCCAAAATCTATTCCATTTCAGGTCTGTCATGCTCTCTTCGAATATCATCTCTTAAGGAGAGTTCTGCAGATACTTTTTCCCTAAAAAGCCAACCCAATACATCATAGCTTTAATGTAAGATCCAATCCTTCCTCTAGTTCACATCTTTGTTCATTTGGAGCTACTGTATAGGATCCCATCTGATGCCTCTTTGTTGGGAAGAAGCTGTAGAAAGGTTGCTGTCGAATTGATGCACCTTGTCTGAAGAACTCCTCTGTGTAACCCTTGATATTCCATCAAAATTCAAGTATATGAAATCAAAACAATGAACTTATATTTTCCATTCTATATTTCAAAGTGGGGAATTTTCGGAAACCTTACTTGAAATGGGGGTAGATTGAATTCTGGGTATTCACGAAAATGACAGGAAGGGAGTTCTAAGGGTTGCTTGGCTTTAGAAGCCAATGCAGATGAAGCAGTAGTTGTAGTAGGACCTAGAGTGAGAATAGTATCTAGAGTTCCATTTTCTTTCTTCGCGTTCATCTCCGGTAAATTGTCCCTCCAATCAAAATGATTAAATGGAGATGAGCTTGAAGGTCCTTCTCTGATAAAAGGAGCAATTAAATGGTGAATTATTGATCATGTCTAGGTAAGAAAGAACAATAAACAAGCCACAATAGCCAACCTGAACATTGAAACTTTTGGTTCAAAATTATGAGTTCCACTGCTGCCATTGCTGCAGTTAAATGGGAAGAATGGAGGAAAGTTGCTGTTCAGCAAAGGCCCAGGTGGATTATCTAGCGAGAAGGGCCATTGCCGCTTCATTCCGATCATCTATGCTACATGAAAACCATCATCAGCAATTTTCCGCCCATACTCTATTTACCCTCTCTAGTAATCACTAATCAGTAAAAGCATATCCTGAAATCCTTTGTTGTAAGTCAAGAATCCTCAACAGAAAGATAAAACATCAGCAATAGCTAAAATTTTCATTGATGAAGTTGTTTCTCATTTTAGCCAGCAAAATCAGAGATCTCTCAGAAATAAAAATATTTGGTTACCTTGTATTCCTCATGCCATAATGGAGCAGTAAAGTTGCTGGTGTAGCTTTGGTTTGAAGGGGGCTCTATCTGGAGATTTAGTCCAGATGATTGTGGAATTGACATAGAGAGTTTCACCTGCAAACCTGGTTTTTTTGTAACATCTGAAAAAAGAAAAACAAGTAGATCATTCAAAAACTTTTGATTAGAGAACTGCGCCATCACCTTAGAAGTAATGTATTGTTGCCGCGGTTGCGGTGGTTCTTGCTTTCGTTGCATCAGAAGAGGAGGCCAAAGCTGGTTTGATTCATTGATCACGCTTTGGCCAAACTCAAGTCCTGGATCCAATTTCTTATCCTCTGAATCAGTATTCAACTCGAAAGTACTCCACATGTTTGGAAGAAAACCATGCCCCTGCCCTTCTGCCATTGCTGCAGAAACACCTAGATCATGAGTTTCACCATTGTTGTGACCATACAGAAGTGAAGTTGATGAAATTGAAGGAGGGGGGCTGAGCTTTTCAAAGTTTGATGGCGAAATAGGCGTGGAAGGTCTGAATGAAGAAAGATCCGTTGGTGATGGCGGAGCGAAGACAATTGCCGAGGTAGATTGATGATTGGAATGGCTGTTTCCCTTCTGCTGCTCTTCTAATCTGATCTTTTCCAGCTGGGCGACGCCAAGACCTCTCTGCGGTATCTTTCTTTGTTTCAATTTCTTTGTCGTCCGACCTCCTCCTCCACTGCTGCTATTACTGCATCTCTGCTGCTCTTCTTGAGCCATCCCTCCTTTCTGCCATCCAACACCAAAGAATCCACAAACACCCACAACACAAATTTGCAAAATTTGAACAGAAATATCCTAGACAACTCCTAGAAAACTTTCCTAGAAAATGTGAGGATGATCATCAATAGTATACCCAAGTTTTAGAGATATCATCGATAAGCTCCAAATTGTATCAAACAAAATGCCCAACAATCTTGTGACTTGTGAGGGAAGCATAGAAAATGAACCAAATTGGATTGGAAAAGCTGTGGAAAAATAAGACCAAAACTGATGAAATCTCCTTAATGAATGTAGAATCTGTGAGGGCATAGTAATAGTAAATCCATGAGGCACTCCCCTGGTTTTGAGAATGTAATTTTTTATTTTTATTTTTTTATAGATAGTAAGTCAGAGGAAATGAGAGAGAAAGTAGAATCTGGAGGTCCCTATTAATGGAGGAGAAGAGAGAGCAGAGCTAGAATTCCGGAAAGAAATATTTGTGAAGAAAGATTCGTGAAAGCTTTCAATTCGGTGCTTTGTTGAATCTGAAATCTCTCTCTCTCTCTCTCTCTCTCAAGTCATGCATAATGTCTGTCACGTTCATGTGGGCACATTTGTGTTGTTAAAACAAATGAATTCTGTTCCTAGTCTCATTTTTGTTTCCTATTTGGAGCTCTCATTGCAATGATTTCATGTTTATATTTCTATACTTGTGTTTGAAAATGCCCCACTGGGGGCCTCAAGTGGGTGCCACCTTGTGCACTTTTGGTTCATGTTATGAGTTTTTGTTACGTATACCTCATCATAACATCCTAAAAACAAACATTGAATTAAAACATTTTTGTGCTTGCATAGGTGTGTACATTTTTAGGTGTCATCAAGTTTGAAAAACGAATATATGAATAAAAGGTTTTCTTTTTTTTTTTGTGCTTGCAACTAGACTCCATAATAAAACATTATCTTAATTCGAGATTGAGAATTTCTTTGGTAGAAATCGCGACTGTGATAGCTGAGCAACACTATGACAAAATTAATTAGTTTTTAAAATTATACATGAATCGACCACAAAATGTCATAACAATACTTAAAAGTCATATATATTAATATATACTATGTCACTTGAAAAAGAATAGTAAATAAATAAATTAAAATCAATAACAACTTAGTGGGTTCGAGTGGTAAGAGAAAACTCGTTCTCTTTGAATGAACTTTTGATTTTGATTCTTGTGAATTGAGCAAAATGAGTTGAGAGGGTCACTTTCATTTGGGCCTAAATAATATTTGAGCATGGATTAATCAATGCGATTGACAACAGATAATATGTAAGAAATCAAAAGAAAACGTCATAGAGAACGTGTATGATGAGACCATTTTTTTTCCATTGATATATTGGTATTCCTTTGATCGATATGCTTTTTTTTAGCAAGTACTAAACGTTAAAAGTTATTCTAAAAAAAAAATATGCCTGCACATAATGTGTTTTTAGAAAAAAAAAATCAAGTAAAAAACAATTGTCAGTGTGAATGTTTAAAAGTTTATTTGTTCAAACGAAAAAGTATAAGATTTTACTATATATTGAAAAGTGTACCTCGATATTACCATTTTTATGATTTCTTAGCCAACTTGAAAGCAATGAGCAAAATATGTCAAAACTATGTTATAAATGGAATATGTATTATTTCACTCTTCGTTACGATGTGTTCACATGCTTTTCAAATTCTCTGAATTTCGATCATTCAATTATTCCGTTAGAGGATGGGGATATAATGTTTTAACAGCCATAACTTCATCAAGTGGTGCTGTGGTGTAGTGGTTATCACGTCAGTCTTACACACTGAAGGTCCCCAGTTCGATCCTGGGCAGCATCATTTATTTTGCCTTTTTTATTTTGTTTTTTATGGCAACTAATTAACACCTTTTTTATTTTGTTTTTTATGGCAACTAATTAACAAAGAAAATATTAGAATAACAACAACAATATTATGTCCTACGACATATTGATTCACAAAAGTCTTTTACGTAACCTCGACTTACATGTTATGTATCGAGATCTTTGTTTGCTCGCATCTTGAGGCGCACATTAATGACTTTTGTGAGTCGATGTGTCTTATGATGTGACATAATGTTGTCATTCTACAATCGAACCTTATAAAATCGTCACGTGCTCAAAAAGTTTAATTAAATAAAGAGATAAGCAACAATCCCGTTTTATAGCCCCATTCATGCTTATGCTTTAAATTTTTTTTTTTTTTTTTTAAGACAGTAATCATCCTATTCACTTTGTCTACAACAATAATAATCAAGCATCAATCCAAAATTAGTACGGATTGAATATGTGGATCAAGTTTTTTTTTTCACGTTACACTCCATTTAGTGCAATGATGATGTTAATGTAATTGAAATTTGCATTAAATAAGGGCAAATCAAAGCAAACTGAATACAATAAGGTGCTTTTATTTATAGAGCTTACAACACTTTAATAAAAAAAGTAAATCGATATGAATATAGCAATACCGTAATACACAAATATAGCAACTATGAATAGTTGCCTAATAGATAATGTGCTTTACAAATCATTCCAATTCAAAATATGATTTGTTTGAAATACACAATTGAGCTATAGTGCTCAATTAATGAGAAATAAGGCAAAGCATCTCTATTTAGAAACAAGACATCACTTGTTAAAAAGCAAAGTTAAGAACTTGAGGCGCTCAAGTTCTACTTACATTTAAGTCATTTTATCTATATCCGATGTCAAAAAAAAAAAAAATATCAAATCAAAATTTTTGAAATGCCCTAAGGGGTGTAGTGGATTGGCTATGATCGAAGTTTTAATAGTCCCACTATTTTTCTTAGACATCTAAGTTAGTGGTAGTGGTAGCTTCCTAACTTTGTGAGATTATTCGGGCCTTAATATGAGATTATTAAAAAAAAACCTGTCTCTTTTTATTTATTTATATTTATCTAAACTAATCAACTACTTCAGATTCTTTGTAGGCTACCATTTAATTAGGATACAGAGCTTTCAAGGATTGAAGCCTGCAACGGAATGAACTCTACTAAACGGACCGAGTGTACACTCTCTCACGCACTCAATCAATGTGCTCTATCTTGTCCTCTTCTCCACCTCTCCAACGGTCACATCCCCAGCTCTCTCTTCAAGATCCCCCCCAAACGGCTCTATTCCCACCCCTAACAACAATGTCCACCACCGCCACTACTCTCCTCCTCTCCTTCTCACTCTTCACTCTCCTCTTCCTCACCCCTTCCGCCGCCGCCGCCGCCGCCGGGTCCCAGAAGCTCTGGTGCGTCGCCAAGAACAACGCCGACGACGTCTCTCTCCAGAGAGCCATCGACTGGGCATGCGGCGCCGGCGGTGCCGATTGCTCCCCCATTCAACAGGGCCGCTCCTGCTACGACCCCAATAACTTCCAGGCCACCGCCACCTACGCCTTCAACGATTACTTCACAAAACACGGCGATGATGCTAGCTGTGATTTTGGCAACACTGCTGCTCTCTCCTCTCTGGATCCGAGTGAGTTTTTTCTGGGGTTTTGATGATTGAATTGGGGTTTCTTGGGTTGGGATTTTGGGATTTGAGCGAGTACCCATTTTTGATCTGACGGTTTTCTTGGTGGGTTTTCGATGTCAGGCCATGGCGACTGCAAATTGCCTTACAGGTGAGCTCATCTTCTTCAATCTTCACTCTCTGATCTGGTTGCTGTGGGACATGGTTGTCATTTCAGAGTTCTTTCTGGGCTTTTCGGGAATGTTCTTATCGTTCTTTTTTTTTTTTTTCACTCATTTGATTAGTGTTCAAGCGGTGTCGAATGGAGGATTTGTTGCGTCAGCTAATGGAGTGGGGTCCGCTTCGCCTGATTACAGTGGGTGTGATAATCAGATTGGTGATTTGTGGGTTCAAGCACTGATCACAGCCGTTGGTTTTGTTGTTTGTAAGTTTGTTTAGGATTGTGTGACGAGGGAGGTGGACAATTTTGAGATGTTCGGACGATTTTGCCCCTGTGTAATTTTGAACTATTTAATTAGTTTGATCTATTTAACAGTGTAACATTAATGTTTGACAAAAAAAAAAAAAAAAAAAAAAAAAAAAAAAAAAAAAAAAAAACAGTGTAACATCGATTGATTAATTTCATTTGAAAGTGGAATTTATTGTCAAGAAATAAACTTAAGACCTAGTGTATCTCCAGTAGCTGTATTAGACCCTAATACAATTTGTTAATGGACGCTTAATAGTTTAATTCATCTAGCCGACTTTAATTAATTTGAGATTGAGGGTATGCTATTCCAATCATCTAAGCTATATAAATCTACTTCGATTGATACTCTCTTTTTTTTCTATTTTTTGTTAATGGAGGACCTAAGATCAAATTAGATTAGCTAAAAGCTCGCTTGCGTAAGGAAAATAATTTTGAACTTCACCGATTAACAAAATAGTCTAATTTGATAAACATTTCGAGTGAGATGGTAGAGACATCACTTGTCAAAAGAAAAGGTAAGGTTTGGAAAGGTGACTATGTCAAAAAAAAAAGAAAAAAAAATCAATTTAAATCATATTGTACATAGGGTAATTATATAGAAGACATTTCTCTCATGAGACATATTGCATAGCATGTGCTGGTTAGGTAAACTGTCATGAAACTACACATAAAAAAAAAGTGTACATGATATCATGCATTAGTCATAATGAGGAGTTTTCTGTCTAAGAAAATAATGAGTTTTGTGTGCATGAA